>JARHVA010008138.1:0-197500 GCA_037957365.1 Torreya grandis | reverse complement strand
AAAACCACTCCCTAACCTATTAATTCTCCCTTACACACTCTTCTAATCTTTTTCCTCTTGCCATCCCTATTTTCCTCACTTTGATCCTCTTTTGCCAGTTAACTATACTAGGTCGATTGGGTTGACCCTGTACATTTTTCAACCTATGATTACTATACATGGTCAATTGGGTTGACCCTATACTATTTATGGGTATTTTTCACTTGGATTTTTGTTATCCCTTTGACCGACCTAGCTCAAGACCTAGTGATTTATCTCCTAAAAACATACAGGGTCGACTAGGTTGACCCTGTACAACTAACATATTTGAAAGGATTTAGGGTAATATCCACCTATAAATACAATATCATCTCATCAATATTTCAATCTGTAATCAAGATTTATTATTCACTCATGTTTCTTTAAAATTTGCTCTTCCACCATTCTACTTAAAGAGATTTAGCTTAGGATTTATACTTAAGTAATCTAGTCTTATGGATAAGTATTGGATACTTTAGCCTTTATTAGTTATCCATACAAACCATAATAACATATTGTGAAGCCCCATTGGCCAAGGGAGAGATTGTGTCTTGATGGGTTCACAGTCTGTTAAGTATATTCTAACTTTGTTCTCCTCTCTTTAGTAGATAGAAGTAACATAAGTATTGACTCAAATAAATTACTCTTAATATTCCATGTATTATGGTCTTACTCATACTTATCTTAATTTATATTCTCTTATACATGTTTTTATTTCTTTACTAACCCATCATATTGTGCCACAAGCTTTGTTGTACATTAGATTAGATTTACTTTATTATTATTAGAATAGAGTGAACATTAAACAGAGGACTCCTATAAGGTTGATACGTGATTATGTTAGACTATAGGATTTGGAAGCCTTCCTATCATGGTGTATTATGACAAGTGATCCCCTAATCAGGTCTAGCAGATCTCCATCTTGGTCATGCTCCTGCTTAACAAATGTATTCCAAATCAGAAATGTAGGTAATCTCTATCTTATCTGAGCTAGGATTGATTTATATACATGACGCATTTCTGATTGCATACAAACTCATCACTAAACCAAGAAAATTCTAAGGCAAAGGAAAAAGAGGAATATAATGTAAAGGTTTTAGTTGTAGTAGTATATTCAACATCTTTATCTTGGATTATTAACTC
Source organism: Torreya grandis (assembly GCA_037957365.1). Taxonomy (NCBI): domain Eukaryota; kingdom Viridiplantae; phylum Streptophyta; class Pinopsida; order Cupressales; family Taxaceae; genus Torreya; species Torreya grandis. The sequence continues at coordinate 196,339 of JARHVA010008138.1, read as the reverse complement.
TAGTGCATTACATCACACGGCTTCTTCATAGGTTGAGTTTTATTCCTTAGAGACTTATGGTACGTATTCTATTTCTTTGGGTGATGACACTCCAGTAGAAATTTCATGAATATGTTCCATTGAAGTTGAAGTTGGAACATTAAAAAAAAATCTAAGTATACCTTATCTTTCAACTAATCTCCTATCAGTATACCAAATTACCCACATAGGAAAAGTCATGAGAGTTTATTTCATCCTAAATTCCATTTAGGTTAGAGATTTGCATAGCAACAATTTGGTAGCTTTGGGAAGTTAAAATTATAAAACCAAGTTATACAACATCTCACATTTTTCACTTGATATTTCTCCATGAGTAGTTCAACCACCTTAACTACCACTATCTTGAGAAACTAATTCAGCAATATTTGGTCAAAAGTTTGCCTAGAGTTAAATTCTCTAAAGGTTTTTTGAGGGTTGTACTCTTGGAAAACACCTGAAGAAAAAATTGACAAAGGAAAATATTGGATGGCTACACAAGTCTTAGAGATTATTCACAATGATGTATTGTGGGCCTTTCCCCATCCATATTTTACCAAGGTTAGGTACATTCTCACCTTCATAAATGAATATATAAATTCACATGGGTCTATTTCCTTTGGCAAAAATATTAAGTCTTAGATAACTTTTGAGACATTAAAATTCATGTTGAAAATTAATCAAGGAGTGTCATCAAAGCTATTCAAACTGATAATGGGTTTGAGTATGTCAATAACAAAGTAAAGTAGTTTTATACATCATAGGGGATAAACTTGTAGTGGATAGTTCCTTACACTCCATAATAAAATGGTGTTGTTAAACATAAGAACATATCATTGAAATAAAAGGCCAACTGTATGATACACTCCAAGGACCTTACACCATAGTACTGTGCAGAAGCAATCAACTATGCTTGTTACATTCAGAACAGGGTTACTCACAAAGCCTTGAAGGTTATGACTCCCTTTCAAGAATGGATAGATAAGAAACCATCAGTTAAACACTTCAAGGTTTTTGAATCAACAACCATGGAATAAATACTAAAGAAGAAATGCAAGGAAATTGATCTTAGTCCAAAACTTACATTTTTATAGGTTATCTAGATGGTGTGAAAGGTTTTCACTTGCTCCACCTAAATACACATGAGTTATTCATTAAGAGAAGTGTTATGTTTCAATAGAATCTTGTTAACATCATAATCAACATTTTTCCTCATATTATGGACTCACTTAACTTTGATGATTCTTCTGAGGATTTAGATCATCCATGACAGATTCCTAAGGTAGTGTATTCTTTTTATAGTCATGATACTGATGGGGATTCATCCTAATCATCTTATGGGCTCGATTTAGAGGTGGATATTTCTACACCTAAGTCACCACATCTCATCCTTATTAGGCTAGAATGACACTTCATAGTGTAGATACTTGGGTAGGGGATGCAACAGACATGAGATGTAAATAGTCAAACTATCAGAATGGGCCATATACTTACTTTTCCTCAACCTCTAATCCATAGACATTTTGAAAGGCTTTAGGGATACCTAAGTGGGATAGTTTTATGCATGAATAATTTGATTCCTTAATGAGGATTCACACTTGGGATTTGTCACTACTTCCTAAGGAAGGAAGATGGTTCCATGTAGGTGGATATATCGAACCAAATTTTTAGTTGATGGGTCATTTGATAAATACAAATCACATTTGAATACTAAGGTATTTTCACAATTTAATGGCATTCACTACATAGGGACCATTGCACCTATGGCCAAGATGACTTAAATCTAACTTACTCTTGTTATTACTACAACACATCATTGGGATGTGTATTAAATGGATGTGAAGAATTATTTTCTTCATAGAGACCTTGAGGAAGAGATCTATATGCAACACCCATCTACTTTTGTTCATGATTCATCCTTATTTTGTATACTTAGGAAATCCCTTTATGGCCTCAAACAATCCCTATGGCTTGGTACACCAAAATATATTCCTTCTTCCTAGCTTAAGGTTTCACACGATGCCATTAAAATCCTAATTTATATCTCTTGCAGTAAGATGATTCACTATTGATACTGGTAATTTATGTTGATGATCTTTTGATCACAGGGAGCACTTCATCCACCATTATAGCCATGAAGTTTACTCTTTATGAAATATTTGACATGACATATTTGGGTCTATTGCCTTACATCCTTGGTATTGAAATTTTTTAGTCCAATTTAGGGACCATTCTTGCATAACCCAAGTACACTCTTGATTTACTTTCTTAATGTCACATGATTGACTGCAAGTCATCTTGAATTCCCTTTATATCTAGATTAAATCTTGAGGCTAATTATACTAAACCACTAGTTGATATAATTTTGTATCACCATCTTGTTTGCAATCTCATCTATTTAACTCACACTAGGCCTAACATCTCATATGTTATGATCATTGTTTCAAGATTCATGGAGGAATCTCATGAGTTGTACTAGAAAGCAACTAACAAGATTATTCACAACCTTTAGGGTACTCTCAGACTTTGGATTCATTATATATTTATCATGGAGATTGACTTGGTTGGATTCATAGATTCAGATTGGGTAGGCAATACTGAGAATTGTAATCCACTTCATGTTACATTTTCTCACTAGGTTCTAGTCTTATCAATTAGTCTAGCAAAAAGAAAAATGTTATTTCTTTATCATCTATAGAGGTAGAGTATAGGGGAGTTGTTAACACATCTACTAAGGCTATTTGGCTTTAATGGGTTCTTATTGAGTTTGGAATTTCATTCAAGTAGCCCAAAGTCATTTATTATGATAACCAGAGCACCATTCAGATATGCAATAATTTAGTCCAGCACTAGAGAATCAAACACATAAAGATTCACATACATTACATTCAATAGCTTATTCATGGCCAAATCATCACTTTTGTTTTTTGTCAGTATTTAGAGTAGGTTACAGATATCTTTACCAAACCTTTTATTGAGGTCAATTTCAATCATCTATGAGCTCTTCTTGGTGTGTGGTTTACTATAGCAATGACATAATTTTTGATGGGGCCTTTCTAGTTATCCTCTCTTTTTTTAAACTATTTTTGTAGGGAGTTTTTTTCCACCAGGTTTTCTTCCTTTCTCCACCTTTTGAGAGATTGCTTTGTATTTGGGTACCTCATTAGACCTAGTTTTTGAGACGCAAATTTATTGTACCCACCTAAGCTATACTTAAGGGGGTGTTAGTGTATTAATTACACTTGGCATTAATCCTAGTTAGGTGTTGTATATACTAGGAATCTACTCAACTTTGCATGGACTAATTTTCCACCACTTCCTATTAAGTGTGAGTTATTGCCTAAGTTAAATCCACTAATAATGGATGGTAGATATTATACTAGGCCTATATTTACACACACCTTCTCTGCTTAATACATGTGGTTATCTATTTTTCTTTATTTGTACATTCTTTCAAACCAGATATTCTAACATATTTTTTTTCATACTTAGTATGATCATCTTGAGTGGATGTGTGTTTTATTTAGATATTGATGTTGATTAACATGATTTAGTTTGTGAATTGTAGTTAATTGTATTAGACTAACAAAAATATTATGATTCAATTTTGTGATGTACTTGTATTGACAGTTGTGTGTGTGTGTGTGTGTGTGTGTGTGTGTGTGTGTGTGTGTGTGTGTGTGTGTGTGTGTGTGTGTGCGTGTGTGTGCGTGTGTGTGCGTGTGTGTGTGTGTGTGTGTGTGTGTGTATGCAAATGATATCAATTTTTTTTATATTTTTTAATTATGTATTCGATGTTGTATTGAGTGTGAAAATTACAAGAGAAATAAGGTGGGACTACAAGAGATCCAAACATGCCTCAATAGATCATATGCACACTTTAGACCCTTCCAAACCTTTAAATCTTTTACACATTCATTTTGCAAATTATTAAATTTATATTAGTGTGTTCTTTTTATTTATTTTTTATTATTTGAATTATGATGTTTTAGCGTAACTTTATTAATCTAATCAACCTAAACTTATTTAACTCTCTATAAGGTTTAAATAATCTTATTATGGATTTGAGTTGACTTCCAAATTCAACCCATGTGTGTAATTTTTGATTTGTCCCTTCAACCACCTTTTTCATTGAATGTTTAAAAAGTACACTTTATCTTACAAGCTCTTTTCAGGCCCATATCTATATCCATTAGGTAAGTGGATTTTTAAAGTATTATTGAACATTTTTTGGTCATATAAAGACCCTCATTTATGGCCTAGTTTTTGCTTCTACAAGCAACCCTTATTTTATTTATAAAAAAGGTTGTACTTTATATTTGAGTGGAAGAAATACATGTGAGTGTGTAAAGATATTTATAAGGTTGTAAGATAACTTTATGGAGGGAGGTCACATACTTCGGATGAGGACGGCCATGTGTTACCCTTTTGTTGATCATTGTTTTTATTGTCTTCTCATTTGAAGGGCCTTCTTTTGGTCTTTTTGGGGTATATATTTTGGATTGTTGGAGAGCTTGGGTGCTCAGAGAAAATCATTTGTAAGATTTACAAGTAGAAATTTTGGTTTGAGGTAGTTAGTTTAGCTTACTGACTATTATGTTTGAATAATCTCTCTTCTCTTGTTCTCTCTTGAAAGAATCTCCTTTAAAAAAAAATGAACAAATGTTTTGATTGGATTGAATTCCTTGTTTAAAAAAAATCTTAAGTTTTTTTACCATGTTATATTGTTGCCATGATTTTTTATTTTTATTTTATTGTGTGAATGTTAGGTTATGGGGGGCCTAAGGAGGAAAATTATTTATTTATAAACACACTTTTATTTGTCTTAAGAAGCCCTTGTGTTCATTAATGAACTTATGTGACAAAGAAAGCAAGTGTTCTCTTTTCTTCCCTTTAGTGAAGTCTTGATGACTTGTTCTTTATGTTTTTATAGTGAAAATTATGTCTTTTTATTTTTTAAATTTTGGTACTTATAACTATTGCCCTTTCAAGATTTTTTTATTGTGCAAATGGGTTGAGGCATGCCACTTTTCCTTTGGTTTGGGAGAGGTTATGTATAAACCTCACTCAGTGGGAATCCCAAGTAATGATGCCTATAAGATGGGTGGTCAAGAACCTTCCTTTTGTCTACTTTGAAGTATTTCAAAAAGTTGTAAGTTGATCTTCTTGGGTGTGGATCTTGTTTTGAAGCTTGGAACTTGGAGCTAAGAGCGCATTGCTTATATTGGTTCTTTTTGGCTTGCAATTTCTTCTTAATGATGCAGAGTTTTCTTTCATTATAACTCTTTCTCTAGGGTGATATTGATAGTGTTATTTTTTAAGGCTTTTAACCTTATGTATTTTTTTATGGTATTTTGTACTTGTCAAAAATGAGAGAAACTCTTAACCCTACTTGTTTGGGGATCTATATTTTCTTCTATATCTTAGATGAAAATGGTTTATATCCATTTGATTGAATGATTAGTAATTATATTTCTACATCTTCATTCATTACAATTTACCTTGTACAATATGAAAATAATTATTTGTTTTCAAGTTGTATATAGAAAGTGTTATGCATTGCATTCATTTAGTTAAATTAATCTCATGCTTAGTCTTATGGCAAGACATATTGTTATGATATACAAATAATGATTTTATATATTAAAAGTAGCAAAAATTATTATTAATTCTTTTAAATATTAATGGATTTATTTTTTTATATTGTTTTAGATTATTAGTATTTAAAATTCATTAAATTAAGTTGGAAGGTAATTGAATTAGTTTATTTTAATTAAAATATTTTAGATAGTTTTCAAAGTGTGCATGCTCCTCTAATTTATTTAAGATGTGAAAATATATATATATAGTTGTTTTGTAGAGAATAGTCTTAACTTCATTTTTTATTAAATTACGTTACTCAATGTGTAGATGGTTTTTTGCTAAAATATTGGGTATGGGAGAATGAGTAATTTTGCATTACATTCTACTTAAATTTGAGTTGAAGGATATTGATTTATATACTTATGATTTAAATATTTAGATAGTTTTTATGAATATGTTCACTTACCTTTCTTTAAAGCGTGAAATAATCTGGTTGTTTTGATAAGAAATTATTATTTTATATTTATTTATGTGAAGAGATAAGTTTTCACATGCATTGGACTTAGTTTATAATAAAGTTATGAACAACCAAATTCGAAAGATATTAATTAGGCTATTTTTCTTATTCCTAAAAATATATATATATATTTATACAACAATTAGTATATTTTATTATTGATAATTAGATTATATCAATAATTAACATGAATAAAAATATGATTATTAGTTGGTAAATAAATCAATGAAAAAAAAAGTTAGATAAATTATATATTTTATTAATTTAGCTTATTTTTTCATTATTTTTTTGTTTTAATCTTTTTTATTCAAATAAACAAATAAAAAAGTGTTGTATAATTTATTATTTTCGAGGTGATATTAATTAGGTATTAATTGGATTAAAATAATGGGTGCAATGGTAGGGTTGGGGGCCTACCACCCAGCTACCCTAGGTTCGAGCCCTCCTTTAGATCAAGGACCTCCCAAAATTAAAAAATCTCATTATCATCATCATCATCACCACCACCACCAAGTTTACAATATCAAATTGATTATTTTATTGTTGAAACCATTACAGTGAAACAAATCAATTTAACTTGTTAAATTATAGACTTAGTTTAATTATGGGAATAACATAATTTAATAGTCAAACAAAAAATTATTAACATTTTTATAAAAAAAAATTAAGTGAAAATTTTGAACGTTACACCAAATAAATATGATGAATAAACTCATCCCATTAAATAGGCTATGATTATGAGCAAAGAGACTTCCATTGTTTACCAACAGCCCTGAACTCCTATTCATGAGAGTGGGCGGCTTAGCCAGATCAAGGATTGATAGTTCTTGTGGTAGCGTACCCCATATCTCAGAATTCATCTCCATTTCTCTTCAGATGTTATATTTTTTACTTAAAATCTACCTTTCATCTAAAACCATAGTTTTCGTCAATTTTTCTAGAGTGTTTTCAAACATTTATCACATCCCACGAACCCACACAAAAGGAAAGAACCGCACCGTTCAAGAATTTCAATACCTTTCCAGTTGAACTGCTGTCTACTAAAACTATGAAACGATTAATGAATTCCGTGGAATCAAAACCCAAACGACATTGAATAATTCCAAACAACTTAAAATGAATCGATGTCAGAAATGAGAAACCAGAAACAGCAATGGAACGTGATGAGAAACGGAATTTATTTATTTATATACAGAGAGGTGTGTATGTTTAAATAGTTCAGTATTATTTAGGATCCACATTTTTATTTATAAATATTATTTGTTTTTATAATAAAAAGTTTTTGGATAAATAATAGAATTATTTTTAATTTTTGAATTTTATTAATAAATTTAAATAAAATAATTAAATTATTTATAATTAATTAAGTTTTCTTATATAAAATAATATCAGATAATTGATTGTTAGAAAATTAATTATTTTATTCACATTTATTCCTAAAATTTACATATTAAATAAGTAAAACTTTGATGCCTATTTATTAATAGAAAGTTGAATAAAAAACATATCTATAAAATAAATATATAAATAAAAAAATAGAAAGCTTCAAGGCTTTATTAAATTAATAAAAATTTATAATAAATTTTTAGAATATTGATTATGAAGAAAAGAGCAAAAAACAGAATAGTTTCGAAAATAGGGGCAAAACGAGTTGTAATAGTTATTAAAATGTGAATGCACCTGCAAACGGGCATTTTGCATTGCAGACGGGGTTTCCATCTGAAACCCATAATAATCTTAGAAATGCGTAACAGTTTCTTTTTTGTTTTCTTTTGAAAGTTCAGCTTTTAATTTCCTTCACATGAACTTGAAGTGTTTTTAGTTGCAGTAGGTTCTTTCTTCAGGAACGGAATTGAATGTTCATTGATTAATATCAACTGGAAAACATGTTAAATAGGCCATGCATTAACATCAGTCAACATTATCTACTTCTTGTTTAATCTTTCCTGATGCTGTTGTGCATTTTCAAGCTAAACATGTGTTAGGATTGTGCATGATGAATCTCGATCATAGGACACGGGATAAACACAATTGTATGTTGATTGCGTATATTATTATTAATTTTCAATGGTAATCATATAAGGTTAATAAGATTCTATGAAAAGTGTAGTTAAAATAAGAATGTATAAAAGAAAAAGGAGATAAAATATAAAATATAATATTTAAATAGTTATTTTTTTCCATAATAATTATGATTATTGAGTAGAAATGTATATGTATTTGTGTTTATGAGTAAATTTACTTATCTTTGATCCTTATGATAAATAGGATGTTGTATAGAACTTTGATTTTCTCTAAATAAATATAAAATTTAATCATGGATGTCATAATTTATTAAATATTTAAATTTAAAATAGTTTTTCTAATTCTAATTCATTATTATAAAGTTTACATTTCTATTGATATTGATATTGTAGAAGAAAGTAGTATATTTTCATACAAAATTAGTGAGAGTATATCTATAATTCATACAAAATAAAACATAAACTAAAAATGATTTTGATGTATTTATGAATAATAGTATGTCTATCTATTATTTTAATATATTGTTTTATATGATAAATAATTTCTATTTTCAATAATTTTTCTTAGTTTAATCTTAATTAATTTTATATAATATTTGTAAATCTCATCTCCAATATTTATATAAATATATATTAAACACTAAAAAATCAAGATTTTTTATTCACATAACTTTATCAATGATTAAAAAGTTTTAAATAATTATTTATTATATCTAATTATTATATAACTTTATCAATGATTAAAAAGTCTTTAATAAATATCTATTATATTTAATTATTATATCTATACCTAATGTATTTGCACATTCTTAAATTCAATAAATTTCTTTTATTAAGGTTAACTCCATTAAATATCCAAATTAAATTCAATAAATTTGTTTTATTAAAGTTAACTCCATTAACTATCGAAATTAAAATTAAAAAATTGCTTAGTGGTATGGATTATGTTCGTCTAACATCACTCATATGATTAAATGTATTAAGAATAGTTCTTTTCATATAAACACCAATGTTATAATTATATAAAATAGTATGTAATTTACTTAATTAATTCACAAGTTTGAAAAATAATAAGAAACAAAGTTTAGGTTTATGTGGTTGTATTTTAAGATTTGGTGATAAATGTTAAGATCTAAAAGTAAAAAACTATGTTTAATAGTGATAAGAGGATGATCTATAAAATTCTTAAGGATAGGAGTGTGAAGTCTAAATTTTCATGTTTTAAATTTGGTAATGTTTAGATTTATAAAGTTTTGTTTTTAAAAAATTTTGGGTATGAAAAATCTATTTTAATATCTATGTTTATTTGATAAGGGGTTCTTTAAACTTTGTTGAATATTTTATGTTTTTTTTTCAAATCATTAAGAAAATAGACATTTTATTTTAATTATGCAATTAAATATAAAACTTTAAATAAAAGAACACATGTTTTGAAGCTTATGTCAAACAAGAGAATAGTCAAATTATCTTTAATATTTTTCAAAACTTTCAATAATGTGTAATATAGAAAGTGGCATTCCAATAATTGCAATAAATCATCAACAATGAAAATTATTATAATAAAATATGTTAACATTTATTTTAGTACTTCAACCCTTTTTTTTAATGATTATTTGATTCTTCTAGAATTCTTGTAAATTGTTAATAGATTTAAATGAACAAAAATTTATTCTCCATTTTTCACATTCTTCAAAATAACTTTAAGTGTCTAATTAATTTGAAATCCAGGTGTAATTATAGATGAATTGAATTTAAATTATGATATTATAGATATGTAAATTTTTATCATAATCAAGCAGTCAAAATTTTGAAAAAGGGAGGATGAATGTCACATAAAATAAGGTACATAGCCAGACAAATTTTTAGTGACCCTATACGTCTATACTCAACTAAATGTTTTAGACGACAAAGACAAAACAGAGGGTGGAGGAAGATGGTAGATGGATAAAGTTGTTAGAAGGTATGAGGGCTACACAAATTCAATACATATATAGATAATGTTCACTTTTTAATAATAATAATAATAATAATAATAATAATAATAATAATAATAATAATAATAATAATAATAATAATAATAATAATAAAATGTTTATATTATTTTTTATTTTAATAAATTTTTACACATAAAAATAAAATAAAATCACAAAAAATTCTTTTGATAAATATATGGAATAAAACATTCATTTAAAAAATATTTAAAAATACCTTAAAATTAATTTCTACGTCTGAATATTTTATTCTTATAACCTCATTCTAATATACATTTTTAACTAAAATATTTTTTTTCACTAATCTAAATACCCATTTGTATAACATAATTTATATCCTTTATTATTCCTACCGCTTATGGCGGGTAGAACATGTCATGCCATGTCCACTAACCACTTCCGATACTTTGAAACTTTAAGTCATTTTAAATAGATTGAATGAAACTTTAATATATTAAAATCAATTGATAGAAATGTATATAATTCTAAGTATGCTCATTGGAAGTTTATTGAACATTCATATAAAATTTGATTGGAAGCTTATTGAACATTCATATAAACTATGATGAACTCCGGTAAACGTAAGTCGCACCAAATCGGGGTGTTTGGCTATACTCTCAACAATATTTATTCACTCATTTGAATTGTATAGGAAGTTTCTTGTTCCCTCATTTGAATTTTATAGAAAGTTTCTCCTCATGCATGAAATAAGTTTCTTTTTCTCATCTCATTAGTGTCTTTAGTTATTAATATATGTTTTCTCTTTATATTATATTTATTTTCATAATTATGCCCTGTGACAATTATATAATCATCACATTATTGATTAATAAATATGATGGTAATATGAGGTTTTGTGATGGTCATATACACTAGTGATTCCTAGATGTGATGGTAATTTAATGAACATTTCTAAAATAACTAAAATAATGTTAAAATAAACAAAGGTATGTAATTGAACTTTAAGACTTATTTTATATATATAAATTTAATAGTTCTTTTACATTTATGATTTTGTAGATCATTTTTATGCATTTATTCAAAATGTTATGATTTTTATTATGTGATTAATATTAAGATCTCATTTTTTATTCAAAATATATGATTTATAATTTTATATGTACATTTAAAAATACACATTTGAAAACCAATCTAATTTCACATATAACAAATTTTATAAATCACATTATAAACTTAATCTCACTTACAAATTATTAGATAATAGGCCAAATGATAACCAAATGATCGCATATAGTTCATACAAATTCTCTTTTTAGAAGTCTGACTTGGTGTCCTAAGAGGATGAAACTCAAGATAAATCTTTTAATAGTAAAATACAGTTGATATGTTTTTACCTTAAAGTGAAAATTATGGTTCATTCACCATTCATAAATAGAATCAGTCATATGGGTTTCATATCTAGCATAAGGCATATGCGATTTTAGGAATTTTTTTTGTGGGGCATTAATATGGTAATGAATATTTAATTGGTAATTTCACAGAATCTGATTTATAATGTTTGTTAATTATAGCCAAAAAAAAATCTTTTTATTATGAAAAAATAAAATCTGAACAATCAAATTCAAATATAAATTATAATTAAATAGTAAATTCTTTAAATTAGTTGAAGTAAGATTGTTTAAATTTGTAGGTAATAAGAAAGGAAATGAAAATTATAATTTGTCACATTTAAGTTAAGTATCAAATTAATATTTTTTAAAAAATGTTAATATAAATTATTTAAATAAAAATGATAAGTACAAAATTTTCAACTTATTATCAAACAATATTTTGAAAGTAGTTTTTGTGTTGATTTTTTTCTTTTTTTCTTTTATAAATTTTTTGTATTTGTGAAGAGGTCATATGTAAAATTCACTGTGATAATGAGAGGAAACTCCTGCAGCAGATTACTTCCTACAACAGATTTAATCGAAATATGCAAAAATAAAATAACTCTTATGAATAAGAGAAATACAGAAAGCTTATATTGATCGCAGGGCACTTCGAGGGGGCAACCTCCTTTGAGCAAGCTCAATACAATAAATTTGTAGAAGCTTTCATTGGACCTCAACACTTACTTATATACTAACTCTATTCTAACAACTACTACTTCCCTTGTATGTGGGATAATTCACATACACTCTAAGGGATGACTTACAAAGCATATGCATCCATAGCAATTATTACACTAATACTGCAAAGAGAAGGGTAAGGCACGAGTTCCTAACATTCCCTCCCCCTTAGAAAAAACTTTGCCCTCAAAGCTTTAGATGTGGGAATTGTTGTTGAATCTGGAAGAGTGGTTCCCATGTTGCATCTTCTGGTTCCAAGCCGTGCCATTTGATTAAGACCTCTGTGATGGAGCGGAATCGAAGTTGGTAGGTGTGCCTATCCAGGATTGCTTCTGGATCGAGAAGGATGGAGCCTTCATTATCAAGTGCTGGTAAAACTATATGCACTCGAATGTTGGATCCAAGAACTTGCTTCAAACAGGGGACATGAATGATGGGATGAACTTGGGAGGAAGGTAGAAGCTCTAACTTGTAAGCAACTGATCCAATCTTCTGGAAAACCTTATATGGCCCATAAAACTTTGGAGCAAGCTTTTGGTGCCCTTTTAGTTTTAGTGATGATTGCTTGTATGGATACAGATGAAGAAAGACCATATCACCAGGTTGAAAGGTACGCTCAGAGTGGTGCTGATCAGCCTACTGCTTCATTCGGTTATGTGCCATGTGGAGATTGTCTTGTAAGGTGCAAACATTTGATCTAGGTTTTAGAGAGTAGTGTCAACTGCCTGAACTGGTGAGCTACCAGGATTATATGGAAGAAGTGGTGGCGGTGCTTGACCATAAACTACTTCATAGGGAGTCATTTTGGTGGAAGTGTGGTATGAGGTATTGTACCACCATTTAGCTAGGGGAAGCCACTTGGCCCATTGATGTTGTTGTTTTGAAGCAAAGCAATGAAGGAAGGTCTGCAAGCATTTGTTGACTATTTATGTCTGGCCATCTGTTTGTAGGTGGTACCTGGAGCTCATTCTCAACTGTGTGCCTATGCGACGAAATAGTTTCATCCAAAAATGGCTAGTGAAAGTGGCATCACGATCTAAAACAATTGAAGAAGGAATGCCATGAAGATGAAAAATCTGATCCAAGAAAACTTGTGTGACTGTGGAGGCTGTGTATGGGTGGCCGAGTGCACAAAAATGACTATATTTGGAGAGGTGGTCGACTACGACTAGGATCACTATCTTTCCCCTAGATTTAGGGAGGTCCTCAATGAAATCCATGGAAATATCTATCCAGATCCTAGTAGGAATGGGCAAAGGCTTGAGCAAATCGAGAGTCAATGTGGTTTCACCTTTATTTCATTGGTAGGTATCACATTCAACCACCATCTATTTAATTTCATCTTTCATGCCTTTCCAAAAGAAGTGTCGACGTGCTCACTCATAGGTTTTGAGAAATCATGAGTGCCCTAGTGAGGGGGAAGCATGGATTTCATAAAAGATGGCTTGATGCAGATTTGTACTTTGGGAAAGCACCAGATGACCCTTGTATTATAAAGAATCACCGTCCCATGAATAATGCGGTACTGTAGAGGGGTTAGTGTCCAGTTGATGAATGAGGTGGCATAAGGAGGGATCATTTTCTTACCCTTGTTGGATAGATTCCAACTAGTTCAAAATGGGCATGCAGATGGCAGAGAGGGAAGGCTGGTCCTCAAAGGTTGTTGAGAGAGCATTAGCCACAACATTGTCTTTTCCCTTCTTATAGGTGATCTGATAATCATAACCCATGAGTTTGCTGACCCACTTCTGCTAAGCTAGGGATGAGACCCATTGTTCCAAGAAATATTTCAAAATTTGATGATCAATTTTGATGCAAAAATGATTTCCCAGTAAGTAGCGTCTCCATTTTTATACTACCTGTAAAATTGCCATCATTTCCTTTTCATATGTAGACAAAGCTAAATTGTAGCCAAAAGGGCTTTGCTAGTGAAGGCAATTGGTTGGCCCTCTTTGAGAATAACAGTACCCAAGCCGATGCCACTGGCATCTCTTTCAATGGTGAAATTTTTGGTGAAGTTTGGCAGTGCCAAAACTGGTGTGCTACACATAGCTTGTTTGATTTTGATGAATGCCTAGTTAGATGTTGCACCCCAAGTGAAAGCATCCTTCTTCAATAAGGAAGTCAAAGGAGCTGTGATCTTTCCATAATCTTTGATGAACTTGTGATAGTATCCCTCAGGCCTAAGAAACCACAAAGGCTCTTGAGGGTGGTTGGTCGAGGCCAATTCTACATAGCACTAAATTTTTCTGGGTCCACGTGAACCCCATTGGCTAAAACAATGTGCCCTAGATAGTCGATTTCCTCTTGACCGAATGAACACTTGAATTTCTTGGCACATAATTGATTATCTGCTAACAGTTGTAATGCCCTATCAATATGTTGTAGATGCTCGACCCATGTCCGACTATAGATCAAAATGTCATCAAAGAAAACTAAAATAAATTGATAGAGAAAAGGTTGAAAGATTTTATTCATGAGTGCTTGAAAAGTGGAAGGGGCATTTGTGAGGCCAAATGGCATGATAAGGAACTCATAGTGACCTTCATGTGTATGAAAGGCTGTCTTGGGAATGTCATCATGATGCACTTGGATTTGATGATAGCCAGAATGCATATCCAACTTGGAGAAGAATTTGACCCCATGGAGCTCATCAAGAAGCTCATTGATGATAGGAATTGAGAATTTATCCTTGATAGTGAGGTGGTTAAGGGATCGAAAGTCAATGCAAAGGTGCCACAATCCATCTTTTTTGTAGACAAGAAGCACTAGAGAGGAATATGGGCTGGAACTGAGGTGAATAACTCCAGACTTGAGTTCTTAAACTAAGTTCTCAATTTCAATCTTTTGCAGATGGGGGTAACGGTATGGCTGGATGTTGGGTGGGATGCTTCCTGAAAGGAGAGGAATGTGGTAATCTTCAGGGCATGAAGGGGGCAAACCTATTGGTTCTAAAAAAATGGTTGCATGCTTGTCGAGCATGGCTTGTAAATTTGTAGGGTGGTTAGTAGCAGCAGGGGGCTAGAGTTAAATGGAATGCAGCTGTGCAATGACCCCATGTGAGCCTTTCTTCAAAAGTTTTTCCATGCGATGAGAACTGATGATGTTAGCAGATCTTGGCAATAACCCTTTCAAGGTGTGCTTTTGACTTGTGAATTGCATCCAAAGCTCAAATAAGTCCCATAAAATAGGTCCTAATGTGTGAAGCCATGGTGCCCTTAAAACCACATCACACCCTCCTAAAGGTAGGGCAAACATATCAGAGTGAAAATTATAATCGCCCATTGCAATACACACATTTTGACACTTCCCTTTACATGGAAATGTGCTCCCATTAGCAATCATGACTTTAAAGCTAGAACGAGGGTATACAAAGTAGTCTGCCATCTTAGCAATGCGAGGATTGATGAAATTGTGAGTACTGCCTGAGTCAATGAAGATTGTGAGAGGGATCTTTTTGAAGCACCCTTTAACCTTCATGGTTTGGGGAGTGGTGACACCTGCTAGTGCATGCAATGAGATCTCAGGTTGAGTCTCTTGAGCCACTAGGTCCTCTTCAGTGCTAGGTTCTTCTTGAGCATCTTGAAATTTTGGAATATCAGGCTCATTGTTCTACTCTAGTGGTGACTCTACATCCAGCAAGTAAAGTTTTTGTTGGATGCACCTATGATCCCTAACCCATTTGTCATCATAGTTGTAACATAATCTATTCTCTTTGTTAGCCCACATCTCTTCCTTAGTCATATGCTTGATTAGTGTGGTTATGGTTGTCCACTGATTCACTATGTTCTTTACTGGTGAAAAGGTGGGAGGTCGACGCTATGTGGAGAGTTTATCTTCTACGAACTTAGCCAGACGCAAAGCATCCATGATATTTTTAGGTCAAAACATTTTTACCTCTGAGTGGATCAGCTCTCTGAGGCCACTAACAAAGTAGCTTTTGAAGAAGTCATCTAACAACCCTTCAGTGTGATTAGTGATTTTCTTCAAATTCAATATGATATTCATGAACAATACCTATTTGACAGAGTTTGGTGAGAGCTCCTATGAAATCCTTGAATGTCGAGGGACCAAACTTGCCTAGAATTAAGGATGCAAAAATTGACCAATCAAGTTCAGCATTTGACTTGAGATACCAATGGTACCACTGAAGTGTTTCTTGTTCCAGATGAAAGGAATTAATTGGGACATTGTTTGTAGAATACGTATTGTGGAGGTTGAAGAATTGTTCAATTTGATATATCCATCTTGTAGGATCTATACCATTGAACTGTGGAAAGTCTAGCTTAGGTCCACATGAGAAGTTGGAAGTAAAGGAGCCATGCTCTGAAGAAGACTCCTCCTTCTGCATTTTATTGAGCAAGATGATATTCTATTGATTCAAGCCACACATCATATCAGTTAACTCTATAACCTGAGATTTCAATGTGGTGATTTCTTCCTCCATGATTTTTGTGCCTGCACGAGTGGTGACCATAACCATTTGTTAATAGCTAGGGATCCTTCGAGTTCCTTACTGCGATGCAAGGCAGGGTTCGAGGTAGCACTCCAAATTTTTTTTAACTACTGCTTCAGAAATGGATTGTCTACAACTGTGTGGTTGGAAATATCCTCAACTGTGGATACGCTATTGTCTTCTCTCTGAACCTGATAAGTTCGATATGGACCCTAAGTTTGTTTGGCTGCCTAAAGGATTTTTTTTAAATTCTCTCTGGCCACCAAAGCTGTCTGATCGAGTACCGCCCTCCAAAAATTTATGGCCATGGGTTTACCCCTTAATGACAGCTTTTGGTTTACCTCACGAGTGGGAACTAGTCAATTAAGATGGGGCCATTGCCCTTTTCACTGGCAAGTCCTCTCAATTGGCCAACTACTTTGGGGTTCCTGTGGTACTCCTCACAATGAGTTTTAGGGCTTATGCCCAAACACTTTCCATAGTTAAGTGGATGGGTATTTACCCAATCCAAAATGATGGAACCTGCAATGAAAAAAAAATCTTGCCAGAAATGGTGCAGCTCCTAGAAAGCCCTGCTTCAAAAAAAATTGCTCCAAATCTACCCACAAAGTCAAGAAAGTGCTCTGATACCAGATGAGAGGAACCTCCTATAGCAGAGTACTTCCTACAATAGATTTAATCAAAATATGTGGAAATAAAATAACTCTTACGAATAATTGAAACATAGAAAGCTTATATTGATCACAAGCCACTTCGTGGGGTCAACCTCCTTTGAGCAAGCTCAATACAATAAATTCATGGATGCCTAATACAAAATCTACAAAATATCTATAACTTTTTATAGCCCACCAACATTTAGAAGCTATGAAATCAAGTATAAATTATTACCAAGTATCTAAAGGTGTGAAAAAAGTTCATCAATTAAGAACTAATGGTAATCGATAGAGTTTTCATGTCAACAAATTCTCAATGTACAATATACCTCATAACTATCATTACATGTTTAGTTACTCTAACACATCTGCCAAATAGTCAAATAAAAAGAATAGATTTTTATTCATTCTAATTTTTTAATCAGTTATTTGTATTAGTTTATAATTAATTATTATATTAATTTATACTTATAAATTGTAAAAATGTGTTTGAAAATGAAAATAAAATCCTTTCAAGATTCATCATATCAAACACTCTAATTATGATCATCACACAAAATAATAGTTAACTAAGCATACAAATTTCTCATTCATTTTATAACTATATGTTTCTATGGAATAAATAGTGGCTCAAAAAACTTGAACTTACTCTATCCTCAGTCAAAAATGGTTCCGACCATGGAAAATTGTCAAACAGGGTTTAGGTTAATGGATGGTGTATATTTAGTGTGAGCCATCAAGACATGCCCTTAGCCTTAAACCTAAAACTTTACTTGGAGGTTGCTGCATTGAGATTCATGTTTGAATTTTTAGAGAATAAAATTCATAAAAGATTTTTTATTAAAAAAATATTCAATTAAATTTATTATTAAATTTTATTAGATAATATTAAATTTTAATTTGAAGATTAAAAATTAAAAAAGGAAGAAAGAATTTTAATAAAATTTTAAAAATTTAATAGAATTTTTGAATACATATTCGATATTATGTAAGTTTCAATTTTTACATAAAATTCATTAAAATATAGCAATATAGTTTAAAGGATATAGTGGACATGCTTGAAAATTAAACACTTTTTTTTAAAAAAAATTGAAGATTAAACACAATATTGGGTGGTCAAAGAGAGGTTATTACAAAATGCTTTACTACAAGGGACTGACTTGTGAAATTGTAACATTATTGAAAGACAACAATTAAATGTTGATTCTATAATTGTTAGGAATCAATCTTGAAATAATCAAAGTGATGGAGACATTGCTAAAATCATACTTTAAGTAACATGATAGAGATTCAATATTTTTTGTTGGACAAGATATTTGATAAACAATAATTACAATAGTCATGTTAAAGTTCTATAAGTTCATAATAATTACAATAATTATGTTAAAGTTCTACAAGTGCACATATAAATCTTCATGCATAGTGTAGTTGTATCAATAGGTGTTTACTTATCATAAAGAGCTATCCATTTTATGGCCGATCGACATTTTTCATTTGGAATTGGAGGATAAAGACAAATACATTGTCATGTTACTAATATGTGGCGTATGTTGATTGGCCTACATTGTAGGGTTATATATCTAATGATAAGGATGCATTGGTCTATTGATGACTAAGTTACAAGTTGTAACAACTTTACTAGATTTGACAGAAATATGTGATTTTTTAAAAAATTTAATTAATTTATTCTTTTATTAGACATCACCACAAGAATCCAATTAGTGATCCATATATAATAGTCTAAGTATATTAACTATAAATAAGTATGTGACATCTAACAGTCACTTATCACTATCAACATATGAAACACATCATAACTAAATATAGAAAGTAATCACAAATACCCATCCATGATTAGTATAATGATACAACCACTACTACCAAAGCAGAAATAAGTAAATAATTACATATCATTAGATTAATGTATTAATAATACTAAATACAATACAATGTACAAGATATAAGATACAAAGCTCCACAAAGCATTAGTTGTCAAACTCTAGTATCTCTAAAAATCTCAAGTATCACTCCAAATAATTATTGTTGTGGAGAGGGGGAGCATCATCCAAGCACTTTTCTAGACCAACCACGGACTATCAATCACTTAAAATAATTACCATTAAAGAATGGTTCTCCCTTCATAGATGAGTAGATAGTGATGGTAAAGAACTCCAGAGAGACAAGATAGTACCCGTGTGTTGTATGATTTATAAAAAATATGTGATGTAAAATAAATAAAATTATTCTATAAGATAAATTTTAGTGGCCCATATAAAAATTAACTTGAGTTTTTTTTTTGCAAATCTCTAAGTATGTGTTTCGAAAGTTAATAGATGGTGTTTAAGTGAGAAAGTGAATGGATAGGTGAATCATAATAGGGTTTATAATCCAAATGAGTATATGATTATATAAAAAACCTACAAACACTTCCTTTATACCTTTCCTACTACTGAAAGTTATGTTTATGAGTATATAGGTGTATGTCGATTTACATATAATATAGAATAAACTCATACTATTTTTTGATGGAGTGGAAAAACTATATTTATATGTATGAAATTTAATTTAAATAATAAGAGATTCACCCTAAAAAAATTACAGTGAGATAGCTTAGGTGAATCTACATTATTCACCACCCCTAAATAGCCAAACACTAATTTCTAAAACTGAAATATTCATGAATTAATGAAGAATACCCACTAGAATTTACCCTATCATTCAAAAAATGTATAACATAAGTATGTAAATCATACACATGAAATTAAAATATCTCTCTAACATTACTTTGGAAAAAGTTTTCAATAGTTAATGATCTATAAGATTAGTCAATATCACCCACACCACTTGATTAGATCACTTTCATCCAGCTTTGTGATATTAATAAGTTAGTAAAGTTTGTCTGACTACTTATTCAATATCAACAATATAATATTTAGTTAGCATATATATAACCAAAAGATTCATATATATTACTTCCTACTAGCAATCACAAATGATGTTAATTACATGAACAATCAAATACATACATTTAGTCCATCAAAAGTATGAATGAAACTTCACAATATCATTTATTACATAAATAATAATAAAATACATATAGATAATACCAAATGGGTATAATATATATATTAGGCCATATATTCTATTTTTATAAGCAAACACAATACAATAATTCCTACTAGCTATCATTAAACATGTGAAATGTATATATTTAGTTCGTTAAACATATAAATGAATCTAGACATAACAATTATAGTTTTTACTATCCAAATATAAAATATATTTAGACTGTAGTTTTCAAACATAATACACTCTATAACATCTTAGTTCATTGTACATGAGCACAACTACTCAATTACGAACAATCAGTCTTATAATTTTAAGAACCAAAAGTCTCATAACCCTAATAATAAGTAAGCAAATATAATTTATACCATTTGGGTATATCCTATGTTTAAACTACATAATACCAATAAAAAGACTATAATTTATAGACACACATCATGATGCACTATTATATGAAATATATGTCTAAAAACTTGTACATATTAATATTTTCACAACATGTATCACACATAATTTTTTAGTAATATATATATATATATATATATATATATATATATATATATATATATATATATATATATATATATGTATGTATATATATATGTATGTATATATATATGTATGTATATATATATGTATGTATATATATATATATATATCAAGGTATTTATGAGATTTACACAATCATTACATCCATGAATTCATCAAGGTATAAATTGAGCACTTTGGTAAATAGACCTTTCTATATTTAATATTTTAGTCTCATTATTTATTGTTAATTCTTAAATAGAAAAAAACAACCTCTAACTCAAATGCATCATATAAGACATTCACAGAGTTCCTTTATGTGTTTGTACTCTACAACAGTCTATGTATTTTATCTTTTTATATTACTACGGATTCAACTTCGTTGACTTTTCGTATAAAACTACTATGCTCTAGATACATTACATAATCTCTACATATAGTTCAAAACATATCCAAAACATAGATTTAGCCTCCTCATAGCTTAGGTACATATTTTACTTCATAGTTTCAATGTCAATATATACTTAGTTCTTATATTTATATCAAATATTGGATATAACATTAGTCAATCAGAAGTATGGTGACAATGTAACATTACAATAGAAATGCTAATTATCACTACTATTTATACCATTATTAGTGATATCCTTATTAATAAGCTATATATTACTATTCATCTCACTATATCCATGTTCATCTATGTACATCCATATCCATTTACATCCATTCTCAAGCATGGTCATCATATGACTATGGTCCACAAAAAATATATAAAAGATATGTGATCATATCTCAATCTACTGATATACATTTAACATCAGATGAATGAAGTCATGTTGTGTGACACTTGCATTAATAATTTGAATACCAGAAAAGGAGAATATTTTGGCTAAGTTATGGATAATATAATAATGAACTGGCATATTGGGGTTTAAGTGATTTGGGATTGAACAAATGCTAGCCACCATATAAATGATTAGAAGTTCTAGGATCTTGCCAAATGTTATAGAAGATTCTTACATGATTTATTCAACATAGATCATTCCTTAGAAGAATTAGAAATAAAAACATAAATATTTAAGCAGATTCACATTCAACAAACACCTTACAAAATCCTAAATAAATCCTTAATAGTAATTCCTACTGTCAATATGTGTACCCATCTAAACCCTTTACCATCCACATCGATGCCAACAATTATTGTAAGAGCATATGCAAATGTTGTATGCTAAATACAACAACCAATCATAAATGGGAAGCCATTAATAAAGGAGAGAGTGTCTACATTTGGTAAACGTCAATGTCAATTAAAGAAAAAAATAGTACAATAGTTATATGTAGCACCTTACTTAGATATAATTATTTACTTGTATACTATTATTTTTGCATGTATATATATAGTTCACCATACATATTCAATCTCTACATTTTATATGATAGGTTCATATATACACAACTACCCCTAAACTCTTTTCCTTAATTTGGAGGTCATAAGTGCCATTGCTTTAAATATATATATATATATATCTATATATATATATATATATATATATATATATATATATATATATATATATATATATATATATATATATATATATATACAGTTTGCTATAAAATATATATACATGGTCTGATTAGTAGTTAAATAATATTATGTATACTCAACTAATAAATAAATCAGTCATAATTAAACTATCTTATATAATTTGAACTATAAACTATCATGATAATATGTACTAGTTTAATTAACATGCATGTGGTGATAATAATATACTTCATATATATATGATAAACTATAATCAAACATAAACATTGTGACTTATTGTTAGCATATATTATATCATTTTATAGTTAAATACGTATGTAACATCACTACACATTGAAAATGACTTATAAACAATCAACATTGGGTGTATGAAGTATTTAATTACTAAGTGGTGCTTGGTTAGGTTCACTATCACTTTCCAGTGCTACTATGAATGTTACATTATGACGTGATAATCACCAAATAAACTATGATATCATTGTATAGTTAAATTATCTCGATAATTTACATCACTATTTGATTCTCATCATTATCTTCTTGATGCTTAGTAATTATGGGTTTTTATATATACTACTTTTATTCCTTTTCATAACTTAAATGCCATTGTTTACCATATTAATTCTCTATATATTTATAACCAAATCATTTCTCAAATAAATACATAAAGTCAGATTCATACCTTTACATGTTACATTGTTCAAATTTATTTAGATCACTTCACTTTGTAGTCTTTGAATAATAGCATCTGCTATCTAACTGCTCAGTGACCTAATGACGTTAGCCTTGACCCCATGCACGAAAGTATCAGTGTGTTCAATATCTCTAATTTAATATAAATTTGAGTAGATCAAAGTTATTATCACTTGTATTTAATTTCCCTATAATTAGATGAGTATGTAGAGACTATTAATTTTCATATTCTAATGGCATATCTTTGGTTTATATTTATGATTTGCATATTATTATGATTGATGACCATCATGTAGACAACATTTGATATTTCATTTCCCCACAATAATTGGGTGGGCCCAGGAATAGAAATAAGAGTGGTACCAAATTATTCCACCCTACAATCCAATTCCTACTTTTCCCATATCTACTTCCTCTCCATTCTTTTATTCTTTGTATGATTTTTTTCTTTACTTTTAAGGCTCTCCAACATTCTTTTTAGGGATGTTTCACTTTCTTTCCTTTTATTCCTTTTTCATGATTTTTTTTTAAATTTATTTTTCCCAAAATATATATTTACTACTTATAACAAAATGATTTCTATTTGCCTTTATTTATTTTATTTCCTTTTCGGATGCTTTCTGCCTATTTGTAAACATTTAATAATATAATTGGTTTATTGCTACTAACTTAGTATAAGTAAATCATTTTTAATATGACTAATTTCAGTTAATCACATTCTATAGAAAAACTTATCTAACACATTATTATTCAAAACAAATTAATCATAACAAATCATATGAGATTAATTACACATAAAAAATAAATTAAACTAACAAATAATTAATATACAGAAATATTTATCCAAATACAAATAACATCCAAAATCACACTATGTTGATCATTCAAATAATGCATATAACATATGTTGTCTAATGTGGCTTGTGTAGGGTTCTATCCATTCATTTGTCATCCCTCAATAAATACATCTATGTCACCCTCTCTGATTATGCTCTCTCTCTCTCCATCAAGCTATGAGGAATGAATCTCTTTTACGTCCAACTCATGACAAGCAAGAAGCTAGTTCATAACACCATGACATGTATATCTTAAAATACTACTAAATAACAAGTCAACATAATTCATAATGTAAATAATATATATTACAATTAAGTCATAATAATGAAATCATATATTCTAATTAATATTTAACTATCTCATAACAACATATAACTCATAGCTTAGATAATAATAACCAAATCAAATTGCTAACTATAAATATCTATGGATAATCACGTAAGTTTTGTTAGCAAAAAATTGGTATGTAACATCCTTCCTCCTTAAATATGATCATCATCTTGATGACACTTATTTAAACATTAGTTCTTTATTAAAAAACATTATGCATTAGGAAGTTAATCATAGTATATAGCATCAATCAATCAAATAAGTATGTAAATTGCTTACACAACTCATCATAGTCCTCTCAAGTAGCTCTATTCTTAGAGTATTGGTCCTAAAAGACCTTATATTATGACATATTTCTATTACGTAAATAAAATTTGTGAGTGTCACTTACTCTTATTGGTTCTATCATGACCACCCCAGGGTCTAGAATTGCTAAGGCAAACCTATACACTACAAGACTAACCATTTTGGATACTTCAAAAAGTCCTACATATTTTAAATATATTTTTAATAACTTTCAAATTTTAGTATTTAATCATAAGCACATGTAATTTTCATAAAAATCCAAAAAAAATGGCCAAGGAGAGTTCCATGAAGCTTCTCAGGCCCTCTACACACCTCTTTAACCTAGAGAGTGTTTTTCATTCTAGAGAAAATCCTTTAGAGAACCTGGCAAAAATGATGTGTATAAGTAAATAACATCTCTACTCTACGTAACTCCTGATAAGTATGACTAAATAGGAAATAAAAATAATATATTTCTAATGTATAATAAACTAAAAAATAAACATTCCTTGGTATACATACATATAACTACCAAGTCTCACCTACCAAATATAGGATTTGACAAGCTTTCCTTATCAGATCCAAACTTAGTAACAACCAAGTCAATGTAATATTAACTAGGATCCACTCCCATCTCTTAGTAATCATGTTCCTAATTCACCACTCCTTCCTTAGGTTCTCATGACCTAATGATCTCAAAAATGTCAACATGGTTCAATTAATCATAAATCTATACTAACAGATCTTAAATAGTAACGATATACACTAAATAATTTAGGATGTATCAATATCCATCATAATAAAAATAATACAAACATTCCATATTTGCACTAAGTTACCATAACTAGTATCACATTTTTACAGCTTATCACATATCTATTATATTCTTAGTTAAGAAGGATTAATGTCAAAATTTACATAACAAACAAAGGCCAAGGATCCACTATCCTTACAACCTTATAAAGGGAGCAAGTGAGACAATGCCTCTCACTTGCTCAGCTAGATATATAATAAGTTATAAGCTTAATTCAACCCCTTAGACTAACAAGATGTTTTGTATATCCTATTCCACACTTGTAGGTGCAAAGTACATAAACGACTCATCAAAACAATATGTTTTAAGTAAGATGAGAATAATAACAATCTAATCAAGGGTGGGTCATAACATAAATATTATAATCAACTTATAATTCCTAATATAAAACCAATATAAATTTTAGGTTCACCATTCCATGTGGTAAAATTTCACTAGTTAGATAAAGTAGTGAACTAACATCTCAACGAAAAAACTCTTAATACCCATACATTATATGAATAAAACACCACAAGCCAAGTTACCATAATCACTACCTACTTACCAAACCTATAAGTGTAGCATCTCAGTCTATTTCTGCAACCAAAAATAAAATATTAGTCAGATGGATACATCAATCCATTCCATTCCTATAACTTCTCTATCAAAAAGTAGAAGACACTATCCCACAATATATATATATATATATATATATATATATAAGTTTCTAATTAAGGGGAGACTTAACCAACATCGTGAAAATATGAATCCACTCAGTGGGATTATAATGATGTCAAAGGAGAGTGATAGAACAAGAACTCACCTCCATTGTAGCTATGTGAGATGACACCTCTTCCTAATCCACATAAACATAGGGGTCCCAATCTATGAGCAAACTCCTAACAGATAGGGATTCTCAACCAAGACATATATACTCTACTACTAGAAAAATTCTATTGTAGTAAGTGGTGCCAATCCATAAGTGATATTTTAGGATTCCCACTCTTAGTATTAGTTTATATAATACACAAAACTAATGCACATATACTTAATTGAGAATCATGCCATGTTTTTTGTACACTCACAATAAAAAACATAAGTGGCAAAGGTGACTTGATTACCAAGTAGAGATGTAATCACTCTCGAATAATTTGATCTAAGTGATAAAAATATTATATGAATCTTTTATTTATGAATTATTAACTATGATATGCACTCACCTACCCAAACATCATATATAACCATGACCATTGAGACACTTGATAATCAACCCATCAACAACTCTAAGAGAAGCACATATACTTAAGTGAGTAACATGCCATGCTTTTTGTACACTCACAATAAAAATCACTAGTGGCAAAGGTGACTTGATTACCAAGTAAAGATGTAATCACTCTCAAGGAATTTTATCTAAGTGATACAAATATTTTATGACTCTTTTATTTATGAAATATTAACTATGTTATGCACTCACCTACCCAAACATCATATATAACCATGACCATTAAGAGACTTGATAACCAACCCACAAATAACTCTAAGAGAGTACGAGTGATCATAAGGCACACACTCAATGTTCCACACACATTTCATCATCACAGGTAAACATAACTCAAATCATGGATGTCTGTTATCTATAATAGTCACCAAACCATACAAGAGGATCTACTAAGTCTCAAAACTCCAATCATGGTGTAACACGGTTCTACACTAGGGCACTACAAGTCCAAAATATGCTTCACTTAAATAGTACAATATTACTTGTACTCTCACATCCTAAATGTTTTCTTGCTCAGTAGGATGATCTTCAAGTTCATCATGGTATGCTTCCTCTTCATGGCCATGAATTTCCTATTCCAAGGCTAAAAATTCAGTCCTTAGTTTCATCCATGGTTGAGAGAGATTTATCTAACTTTGTTACTTGCTTGATGACAAATCGATTAGAATAAAATGAAGAGTCACTATCATTGACATTTAAATAAACCTCTCCAGATACTCTATCTTTCACCATTATCCTTTTTGGTAAACATAAGGATACAAAAATTCTAGTGGACTCATTAAGTTCTAGAGTTCAAGCCACAACTTTGATACTACATATAACAGCTCATTAATGTATAACATGATTTTTTTTTAATTTAATGAATATATCATTTTATTAGACTTCACCACGAGAATACAATTAATGATCAAGATATAACACTCTAATTATATTTACTATAAATAATCATGTGATACCTAACAATCACTTATCACTATCAACATATGAAACACATCATAAACAAATATGAAAAGTAATTACAAATACCCAACCATGACTGATACAATGATACAACCACTATTAAAAAGTAAAAATAATTAAATAATTACATCTCATCATATTAATATCTCAATAATGATTAATATAATACAATTTATAATATACAAAATACAAAAATCAATAGAGCATGAGTTCTTGAACTTCAGAATCTCTAGCAATCTCAAATGTCATCTCCAAATAAGTACTGATGTGGAGATTGAGAGCATCATCTGAGCACTTTTTCACACCAACCATGGGAAATTGATTCTTTTCACAATTCCCATTAGTAAATGGTCTACTTTCATGGATGATTAGATAGTGATGATGCAAGAATCTAGAGAGATAAGATGGTACAAGTGTGTTGTATGATTTCTAAAAAAACATGCAATGTACCATAAAGAAACCCATGCTAACAAGGTATCACACAAATATATAAATCATACACATAAAATAATAATGTCTCACTAACATTATTTTGACCAAAATTTTCAATAGTTAATGATCTATACAATTAGTCAATTTCATACACACCACTTGATCGAATCACCTTGATTTGACATTGTGATACTATTAATATAGTGAAGTCCATCTCACTACTTACTCAATATCAACAATGTGAGATATAGTTAACATATATATAACCAATAGATTCATATATATTACTTCTTACTATCAATCACAAAACATGTTAATCACATGAATAATCAAATACATATATTTAGTTCATCAAGCTTATGAATGAATCTCCATGATATCATTTATTACATAATTAATAAAGTGAAAAATATACCAATTAGGTATTATATACATTTTTTTTTGTATATATACACAATACTGTGCTTCATACTAGTTGTCATAAAACATACTAAATATATATATTTAGTTTGTTAAATGTAGAAATGAATTTAGACATAATAATTATAGTTTGTACTACCAAAATATGATATACATTTAGACTGTGGTTTTCAACATAATACACTTTATGACATTTCATAATATCATAGTTCATTGTAAATGAGCAAAATTATTCAATTATGAACCCCTAGTCTTATAATTTTTAAAATCAAAAGTCTCATAATCTTAATAATTATTAAGAAAATATAATTTATACCATCCAAGTATAGTCTATGTTTAAACTGTATTTTACCAGCCAAAATAACTATAACTTATTGCTGGCATGTCATTGTCATTGATTGTAAGGTTGATGTCATTGATGTTAAGATGCATCTAGTGAAGGTACATAGTGAGTGTTCATTGAGGTATGCACATGATATTACAAGTTAATATTGTTGAGCATTGTATTTTATAGTGATTAATGTCAAGGTTGATGTTAATGATCAGGTCAACTTGAATATGTGAGTGATGTGAGTATGGAAGGTATAGGTCATGGAATATTTTTAAAGACAACTAATATCTACATAGGAAGCCATGTGATAAGAGAGAATTTGAAGGGAAGAGAAATTTGAAGGTAAGAGAGACTTTAAAGGAAACTAATGTCTTATGGTTGCATGAAGGCACAAGTCAAGGTGTCAAAGGTGTTTAGGTGCATAAAAGAGTGATGTCAAGTCATATGATGCTTGGTTATGTGGTTTTAGGTATGTATGAGGCTGTAAAAAAATTATTTTCATCAAAAATAGAATGGTGAAGTGATGTGAGTGAGGTATAATGTCTTATATATTCTAGTTTAATGTTTTTTTGAGGTTATGACATGGAAAGAATAGGTCAAGGCATTAAGTGTTTAAGTAGCCTAAGCCTAGTCATGGCATGAAGAGACCTTGTAAGAAGGTATGAGCATGGTGGGTTAGTGAGATGAGTGTCAAAATGCATGAGTGGTTGTATGAGGTTGTTTGATTATGTATGAAAGGAATTGGAACACTCATAAGAGTTTTAGAGTGAACCTACATAGGTAAGACCTTAAGTCTAGGGTGGCATCTAAACCTCTCTTAAACCATGTCTGGCTTAATGAGGTATCATGATCTGTTGTCAAGGCATGTGAAAGATGTATGTTAGTATTTAAGAATCAAATAGGTTTTCTATAATTAAATTGAGATTCTAAGAATGATAGTGAGGTGTTGAGAGCATGGAAAGAGGCATGAAGGTCAGTTAAAGTCCTAGTAAGGTATGAAGACTATGGTGTAGAGAGAGTGTAGACTAATGGGGTATCAAGGTTATTTTTAAAAGAAAATTTCAGTAGGTGAGAATTAAAAAAGGTGATTCAAGTTTTTTTAGGCATGTGAATGAAGTTTGAGGCTCTAGTTTGAAGGATAAGGCATGAAAAGTTATTTGGAGTTCTATCAAGTGACTAGAAAGAAAGGTTCTCAACTTGAGAAGGATTTTCTTGTGATAATCATATCATAAAAAATTTGCATGGGAACATAAGTATCTCATGTTATATGGGGAAGGTTTACATCTCAAAATACTAGGCATTAGTTTTTGGATTGAGGGGTTATGGTTTATGAATGATTGTTAAGAGTGGAAACAAGTTTAAACCCTCTTCAAACCCTTTTAAAGACTCAATGTAGAATATGTTGATCAAAAGTGATCCAAATATTTTTAATTGCTTAGGTAATATATTTTAACTTGTATTGGACTCTCCCAGGTACCTCTAGGTGGTATTGGTTAGAAAGAGGAGAGAGAGAATATTGAGTTACAAGTTATTTATGAAGAAGTTATTGTAGAAGTCAAATATTACATTAGACATATTAAGTAAATGGATAGATCAAGAAGATAGAGACTCGTGTTTCATATCCATTAATTTTTTTGGATAGATTCTATCCTTCAAGTGTGCTAAACTGGTCATCCAAGTTAACCAGTTGCTAATAGGCCTAATGGTATGAATAATTAAAAAACTAGGAAATAGTGAGAAGATGAATTGGGATGTGTCTTCAAGATAGAATGATGGATCAAAGTGCATGAATATTTTTTTTAGGACCATTATTTACTATTAATTATTGGTATATATATTTTAAGTCAATTATAGTGATGAAAACATTGAATCCAAAATGACTTATCTAATTCTGGTGTGACTTTGAGGAGAGAGGTCTAGAGATTTATATGTATGTCTAATATTTGCCACTAGACCTTATTTTTTTGTGCTTGAATATGTTATAAATATATTTAAGGATCATGTGAATTCATCAGGATTATTTGAATGTGTCTGCATATATGTTGGATTTCAAAGTCACCATGAATGTTCTTTGAGAATAATCGAGAGTTATGAGTGATTGAGTTGTAGAGGTGTTATTAAGCCCTTATCTCCTGAATGGAAGTGTATAATACATATGGGGATATTTTTTAGGTCATATATATTCTTTATAAGTTATTTATTTTCATTCTTTTGTGGCTAAATGATGTGTCATCTTTAGTTATCCAAGATAAATTTTTCTATGTGTTCAAAGGCCTAATACGAATAGTGCTAATGGAGTGTTTCAAGTGGTGGTTAGACCTACAAGGTGTCACGATGCTTGGAGGAGGTTGGATAAGAAATATTTGATTATTTTATCAAAAATAAATTCCATGTATAGAGGTTTAGAGTGTTCCAAGGGGTCATAAGGTAACATGAACTAAAGAAGGCCTAATGGAATTAGGTCTCCATGAGATGTGAAGAAGGATTTGGTGTACTTTAGTAATGGCCTACCTAAAGTAATAACTAATTATTACTTGTAATTTGTTTTAAGGCCTATTTTTGACCAATATAAGTGGAAAATTATGTATATCTGACTAAGAGGTGTATGATCAAGAGGCTTGTATAAGAACAATGACTTTTAGGCCTATTTGGTGTGTGAGAGGATTGGACAGAGAAGCAAATGAAATAACACATTATTGAGCAGAAGAAAGTCTTATAGACCATTAGAGGAGTGTAGAGGATTTTTATTGAAGATATGATAGTATTTTTACATATTAATATCAAGGTCATATGACATAATTAGTCTTAAATAGACCTAGTTGAGTGAAGAGGCCTAGAAGAAAGTTTGAGATGGTTAAAAAGTGTGAAAAGATAAAGAAGGTTATCATCATATGTTGATTAAAAAATAAGGTGTTCTAAATGTGATCAAATAAATTATGTGATTGATTTGGTGTTGATTTATCTAGGGGGTTGGTATCTCCTTGAAAGTGGGTGTTTATTAAAGCCTAATCAAGTGAGTGCTTGTCTAGTTGGGGTTGGTGTTTCATGTGAAGTTGGTGCTTCACTAATTTTTTTTTTTCATCTTATAGGAATATAGTAAATTTGTATATATTGGTGGGTTTTCTTCCCCTTGAGTTTCATATATGATGTGTTCTTGTATTCCATGTTCATATGTATGGTTACTTGTGCTTTGATTGATCTATATGTTTGTATGAATGGATCATAAATGTTATATAGAATTGAATGAATATTTTGAAGATTGATTCACCACCCCATTCTTTTTTATTTCAAAAATTGGTATCATATCTATTCATTTGAATTGGGCCTAATAACTTAAAGGAGATTCTACAAGCAAGGATAACTAGTAGTCAAGTTCAAGGAGATTTCTCTACCACTAAGGATCCATTCTTTAATGGGACTAATAATTCAATTTGGAGCATAAAAATGAGGATAAATCACATGTAAATGTGACAAGACATATGGAAATTATTTGTGGATGGATACACTCCACCTATTACACCACCAACTAATATGACAAACAATAAGGAAAGTGAGAAATTTCAAGGCAATGAATGTCATTCTATGTGGCCTATCAGAGGTAGAGTTTTTGAAGGTGATGCACTATGATTAATCCAAGGTGATATGGGACAAGATGAAGATTATCTATGAAGGAGACACCAAGGAGAATATGGCTAAATTATGGACCCAGAGAAGGTAGTTTGAAAGTCTGAGTATGAATGAAGATGAGAGCATTGCATTCTACCTATTAAGGGTTGAAGAAGTTGTCCATGTCATCAGAGGTCTCAAAGAATAGTTAAAGGATTATATAGTTTTACAAAAGGTATTGAGAACACTAAGTTCTTAATTTGATTCAAAAGTGTATACAATAGAATAAATGCAAGATCTAGACACACTTTAGATGGATGGACTTCTTGGCATCTTGAATACCTATGAGATGAGAACAAATAAAGCAAGACCTCCCAAGAAATAATTAGCATTTGAAGCTGAGAAAAATTCAAAATCAAAGAAGGTCAAGGATTAGGTATGTTCAGATATTGATGATGATGAATTGATAACTATTGTCACTTGGATTTTCAACGTTTGAAGAGATGGTAAAGCTCTCCTCATCCAAGAGGAAAAGATAAAACACATCTAGGCTTGTATGGAGCCTAAGGATGAGGTGAATATCTAGATAAGGTTAGCTTCCTTGATGTGCCACTTTGGAATGAAGCTACACCTAAACTTTGGGGGTGAAAAAGGAGAGAGAAAACTGAAAGCAAACTATCCTAAGGGGGTGATACACAAAATTAGATGATGACTTCATACCAATATCATGTTACACATTATATTAAGGGAAAAACTAAATATAAATTCCTTAAATATACATCTTCTCACATCAATGTTACATTATAAGGTTATGGAAGAATATGAAAAGCTAGAAGGACTAGACAAGAGGCCTTCAATGACATTAATGAAAATACTAACTCACTGAATCCTTAGCATATCCTATAACACTTCATATGCCCTATAAGAAGAAGCTTTCGAACTACAAATAAGGTGAAAGAAAGAGATAACTTGCTAAAAATCCATAGTCTTCACTAACCAAGATCTATCATCCAAGAAAAAAACACTTATGAAAAATCATGAAGAGGTAAACATTAATAATCTTATTGATTAAATGGTGTGAAAATTAGTATGGCTTCACCATACTTAGGAAGAGGATGAAGTCAAATGCCCAAAATGGCTAGTTATTATAAAATTTGAGAGAGAGAGAGAGAGAGAGAGAGAGAGAGAGAGAGAGAGAGAGAGAGAGAGAGAGAGAGAGAGAGAGAGAGAGAGAGAGAGAGAGAGAGAGAGAGAGAGAGAGAGAGAGAAGTCCAAGAGTCATAAGGACACTTGTCAAGATGAGAGAATCAGTTACTTATGCATTTTAAGAGGATTTGGGATGAACTATGAAAGGTCAAGAAACACAAGTGTAAATTAAAGGCATAAACTTCATGAAAAGTGGCATAAAGCTCCTTGTCTTGGCTCATAAAATTTCCTTCATAATTTGGACCTATTTAAACATATCACAACTAGTTAGGGATAGGTCTAATGATTGGAGATAAGGTTAATGGTTTCGTTCATGCCTCTCCATGTATTTTTTGTAGTCCTAGTCCTATGGGATTATATGTGAAGGAGTTATCATCATTTGTAATCCAAAAAACTCTTCCTCCATTCACCCTGCACACTTGGCCTCAAAATTGGCATTAGTTTCTCATAAAAATACATGGGATGTAAAATATGAAATCTATCAAGACCCTACATTTCCTTATAATCACATGCTTAAAAATAACCTCACTTGAAGATCTCTACCCTTCTCACTAGCTTGTCTATTATGCCAATTTTGATTAGCTGAGATGAGAGCTCCTGTTTTCACACTTAGAAGTTTCTATAAGGTATGAAAATAAATGTAGAGTTATAACAAGTATAAATTTTCCTCCTAAAGTTGGTTTTATCCTCAGACTCTTTCTAGAACCTATAAAACACAAAAAATGGTAAAAAAATACCCTATTTCTTACCCCATCTGTACAAGTCCATATAGATAAAATGCATGGGAGGGATCCTGAGTGAGTCCTATACAATTTCCAATATGTTTAATATTCAAATAATTCCATCATATTATCTTTCCACCTCTATTTCTCCAAATTGGTCCTTAATCAAGGTTTGTAAGGGTTTATGATAGTTTTGACTCTTAAGGTTTGTTCATATAGATTTCACTTTAAACTTGGAAAAAAAATTCACTAATTTTATGTTAAAGGACCTTAATAACTTCCTCAAACTCCTTTGGATCCCATGCATATTTTCCAAGAAGATATGAGCATTTGAAACTCTCCTATCGAGCTCTTTCACCCATTCCAATAGGCCTAATGTTGTTTAAGGTCCAAAAAGTGGCATCTCTATGTTCTATCTACCTTCCAAAATATTTTTCACCTCTGTATTGACCCCACAAACATACTCTAATAGTTTTAAATTCTCACTTCATGTGGAAAGTGAAGGTGATCATCCATTTGGGGTCTATGCCAAAACTTTGCCTTTAAGCTTGACTATAATTTAGAGCTCAAAATTACCTTTCATGGTTTTTAATGCCTCCTGATAGATCAAATACACCAATATTCATTGCATAAATGTGTTCCAATAGTATGGAAATCTTTCCTAGGACTAAAATTATAGATGATCTCCCATTTGGGCACTAGGCTTAATCCTTGGTTACTAGGTCTACCTGCATCATTGAGGGTTTAAGATACCCTATTTATCTTCACTCTTTCCTATTTGATTTATCATTTTTTCATAGGTGTCATTAAACTTTATACACATTTATTCATTATTAACTCAACCTTTGGTCCATATCATTTCCTCATTTCTCAAGGTTGTAAGCTTTATGCATAAGGGGAAACACCCCATGTCTGATATAAATAAGGGGTAATTCAGATATTTAACAAAAAAATAACTATTGGAGAGGATTATTTAGGTGATAAATACTTTCTATACAAAATTCCATCCCTTGTTTGGATTTTTAGACCATCCAACTTCCTCTATTTCCAACACATACTGTATGGAAGTCAATTGTGTACAGTTTGTACTTTGTACTATATAATGCTACCTTGTATATCTCTCTCTCTTATATTACTTCCAAATATAAAAACCTATATATTTTTTCATAATATTTATGGAGGTTATTTTATTCTCTTTTACCACTCTAATCTTCGATATGCATTTCCACACATTGAACTCCTCAAGACTGAGTTTTAACATTGATTGTGTTTTGCCTTGAGATTCCTTCCTATAGGTGGTTTTGATTGGTTTAGGCTTGGAAAGGTTATTATAAACATCATTTAATTAATTTTGAGCCAAATTTACATACTTGAACCCAAATTTTCACTTTCCTAGTTCTTCTCCATTACTTTCAACTTCAAACAGGTTCACTGTTTGTTAAATAATAGTCATAGTCAATCTATGGATCAAAGGATCCTTTAGGTAGAATTAGCATGAGTTATAACCTATTGTTTGGTTTTAACCTTATTTTTAAACCTTCCATGATCATAAATATATGATTTGACTCATTCCTTGATATTTGGGCTACATCAACCCTATGAGTCATCACCCTTATTGCTTACTGCTCTTCCTACCTAGCTGTAGGTGGGTATTGGCCTAAAAATCCTGTGTAGGCCTACTTTAGGTTTGATACCATGTTACATATACCTTTAATTAGACTCCCTTGGTTTCATTTTTTTTTTATTGGATCACTTGTTTCATCTCATACTATACCAACACCTAGTTATAACCATTTATATCACTGCCTATATTAGTCATTATAGTTGGTTGTAAGTATTCATTTTACATGAACGAATATGATCATGATGTTTTAGGACTTTCCTTGAAACTTTAAAATCCTATTATTATTTTATTTTACCTTAGTTCACTTTGAATGGCCAAAACACTCTAAAAAACTCCAACTTGGATCATTATTCTCTTTCACTGCTATAGGTGCACACTTCACAGACCATGGTATGAATTGTAGATGTGTATAGGGGATAAACACAGTAGATGAGCCTATATTAGTGATAATTAGGTCATAAATTATTCATGACAATAATTTTTAACCATTACAGTGTGAATATGTGGTCTATCCTATCAACTTTGAAACAAAGATTGCTCAAACTAAAAATTCTATAGATGAAAATTATAGGATTTTAGTGTGTTTCTAGGTAACTTTGAGCCCTCAAACCATCACCTTCCACCCATATTATTACTCCATCCTTTGAATATCTCCTCTTCATACTAGAGGATGTAACATTTACATATTTATATGATTTAAAACTATTTTTAGACATGTTTCAAGACATCCATTGAAACCTTTGGACCTTTATTTTTTAAATTTAGGGACAAGAGGCTTGAACATATTCATTTCACCTATGGATCTAAAAATCCCCTCTTGTATATCTAATTAGTACTTCAAACATGTGTTCCATGATATCTTGACACATTAGGACTTGAAGAAGAGTTTCATTGCATGTCTTAAAACTCCATTGAGTGCCTCAGTCCTCTATTTTCATCACCTGTAGGGGATTATCTTCATTCACAACTAGCAAACTTGTAGGCATGGACAAGGTGCCTATTTTATAACCTTTATGAGTTTTAAATTATTCTCAAAACCTAAAAATAGACTCTTTTGTCTATCAATAACTCTACTTAGCTTAAATTATCATTTCAAAATTCTTGGTTTTCAAAAGGATAATTGTAAGTGTATGTTAGCTACAAGTAGGTAGTGAGCAGATTGGAAACATGTGTCTAGTGATTGGTTGCATAGATAGGCTTGAACTCTTCAAAAATTCCTAAAATTTATTTTATCACCAAATACATATTGAAATAAGTTACAAAACCTCTGATACACTATGATACACTTCTAAGAGATGCCTATAGACATACTTCCATGGTTTTCAGACTGTAAATGTTACATATAACTGCAATAGTTCTTTTACACTCCTTGGAGGATATAATTTGTTTGATCCTAATATGGTGATGTTTTAAAATCCTAAATACTATAAATATACCTCCATGGACATGTTGAAAGTCTTCCATAGTTCATTTAGCTAAATATATGTGACAGTCCTATAGAAAAATGGCTACATGATGCTTCATGACTGCACTCTCATGGAATATACCTTAGAAGATGACCTTGAAAGATTAAATGAAATAAGATAACATTTCAAACATGATAAATTACCTATTTTAACTCTTTAAAACCATGATCAAGCATGAGGATCCTGAAAATGGTGGAAAACTGCCTATCATCTTGAATGAGACTAATCTACCAACTTGAGATGTTTTATTCACCAAAACACCATGAAAATTTAAAACTAACCATGGAGATAATATGCAAAGGAATACCATATCCCCTTAAGTCAACATCACCAACTAGTTCGTACAGATTTAACCAAAATGGAGTAAAACCTATAGGGTACTTAAAATAACTAGTAGAAAAGTATAGCCAACTTCATGAAGATAGTTCTTGAAGCACAGGTCACGATTATTCAAAATATTTATATGGAAATTAAATTATCTAATTTAAATTTAACCTCCCCAAGAATTTGAGCTGAAAATTCCTGAGCTATCCATACTAAGCACAAACTTGAAAGTCAATTTTGCTTGCCAAGAAGACTAAAAAAGGAGCAGAATAGTTTTGAGATAAAAATGGCACTTCCATAGCAAAAAAAAATGTAACTAATATTGGAGAAGCTAATGAGACATACCATGATATTTTTTCACATGGCACACTTCCCAAGGAGATGTATAAGTTTCACACTTCTTCTTTTCCTCAAAAAAATTGCCCATTTTTTGAGGAACCTACCAGTTTTTAGTTGGTTTCAATTACTTAAGACCTCTTAGGATACATGGGATGTGACATAACTTTTGACACCTTCACACTTCCCAAGAAATCCATACAAGTCATTAAATGCACTTTTTTAAACCTCAAAATGACTAAAAAGACCAAAATAACTAAGGACCAAGGCTAACTAACATTAAATGACATCAATTAACCTAAAAACACCTTTTGACATCTATATTAGACCCTTAAAATACCTAAAAGTCAAGTTTTTACCTAGGGGTGCCCTAATCTGACTTAAAAGTCAAATCTGCTCAAAACAATAGTGACTCAGAGGGGTAGTATTTCTACTATACTAACTAGACCAATAGCCTTATCAGTCCATTGGGCTTAGGGAGTCATCTGAAGCCTGAGACAAAAAAGAAACCTTTGACCATTGGCCATCATGACAAGACCATGAATTACCTCAACCACACAAAGCAAAGGATACACATAAAACAAGACAATAAACACACGTGCTTCATGAGCACTTATGAAATAGACACACCAAAATGATCAAAATAACTCAAACACTAACTAATCTGAGATGACAAATCCCTCCTAGATCAAATTGGAATTTTGAAACTCTTCTTGCTTCATGACATGAAGTCTTTAGTGAGACATATAGCCCTTTGTCTTTTAGCATTCATGCCTCTAACCTTTTCATGATTTTTCACAACTTCATTGGTATGATGTTCATTGAAAACCAAGTAGCTTCAAATAGGTTGGATATATAAATTAACTCTTATTTCATCCAAACCACCTCAACCTTCTCATGTGGATCTTCAATTGTAACCTCATTCTTGATTTCCACAAGGCTCTTAATAAGATTGGGTTTCTCCTCAGCTGAAAGTTCTTCTAACTCATCAAGGAGCTTTCCATATTGTATCTAATATTGATCATTATCCTCCATGGAAGATTCTTTTTTCACCTTGTCATGTACTTGGCCCTCAACTTAGTAAAGCTCTTCAAGCTCTTGAAAAAGCTCCATTTGTAGCTACCAATCATCATTGTCCTCTTTATCATCTAGAACCATTACCTCTTCAATATTCTCTTCTT
Source organism: Torreya grandis (assembly GCA_037957365.1). Taxonomy (NCBI): domain Eukaryota; kingdom Viridiplantae; phylum Streptophyta; class Pinopsida; order Cupressales; family Taxaceae; genus Torreya; species Torreya grandis. The sequence goes on along the minus strand of JARHVA010008138.1, from coordinate 157,063 downwards.
GATGTATGATGTCATCAATATGGTGTTCTTAAAGCTCCAATTCATTTGATAGTGATTCAAGATTAGGCTGAGGTATTAGAACATCTTCAAGAACAATATCTTTAACATTGGTCTCAAGAGAGTTTTCTAGGGCTGCAACTTCTTTAGGAAAGACTTAAATTTGTTCTCCATCTATGAAAAAAAATTCATCCTCATACTTGAGACAATTATCCAAAATATTTTGATCATATGTAGAGTCTTCTTCGAGGGCCAAAATATCTTCCATCTCTTTCTCCTTAATGGTGATGGCAAGACTAGGCATCCTGAAATCATGTAACCTAGCCCAATGAGGCTTCCTCCTTATCAACTAGCTACTCTTATTTAGGTTCCCATAACATATATCCATCAAATAAAATGTGATGGGGTGAGTAAAATATGAATTATTTAGTGGAGGTGGCACATAGAACTCAAAATTATATTAAGAGTAAAGTGTAGGGTATTCTTTTGGAGGCTCTTGAGGAAGGGGAGGTATACCTTGGGTTGGAAAAATTGATTTTATTCCTTCTACATGATAATAAATTCATTTAAATCTTATTTATATTGAGTACTCTCTTAATTAAGGGTGGATGGGGTTTGTTTAGGTATAGGATCTTCTTTTGGGTCTAAACCCTCCATCACACCTTGACTGAGTAGAGTAATCCTTGACTCTAACTCTTAGATTTGTTTAGCTAGGCTCTCTTGGAAAAATTTTTATTGAATTTCAGAGGCATCATCATGAGAATAAGTAATACATGATGGTTGACATGGAACACAAGAATATTCTTGAAGAAAGGTGGGAAGGACTTACAAAGGACCAACTTTATTCTCCACTTCACACTCCTTAACAATGCTTTTACATTCTTTATTTCCCCATGATTCCACTATATTACTCCAACTTAGGATTTTGGTATTAGGAATATTTTCTTGAGGTGATGATGGAACTTGAGGAGTGGATGAAGTATTCAAGAAACTTGGAGTCTCCTTAGGCTTGGAATCTCCACCTTCTCTCCAACTTGGAATGGCATATTTTGAGGTCTCTTCTTGAAGTGGGGATGTACTGAAAAAGGGAAATGAGGGTTTAAATTCCAATTAATTTGATACTAATATGGATTACTATAACTACTTATTGGCCAATTAAATTTGCCTATCAAGGATTATTTCAAACATAAGGCTAGTCTTTTCAACTCTCTCTTCTGCTTGATTTGGAAAAGGATGACTTTAGGAATTTTGATTGGACTCATGAGTAGGGACCAAATATGGATGATATAAAACTTTGGGAAGTGGATATGAAGGTTTATAGGCTTGGTAAGGCTACCTCTCATGATTTCTTAGCTTATCCTCCAAGGATGCAATCAAACCACTCACATATAGCATCTCATTTTTAAGCCTTTGCCAATTGGCTCTCTCAATAAGTGCCCACTCTCTTTTAACCAAATCTAAGGAATCTATCACCTTGTGAATTAAATGTCTAGGGACATATTGACCACATCCCCTTATAGTATCAAAATTAAACATGCACCTTTCATAGCCCAAAAGTGTTTACTTGAAGGTAGAAATGGATGGACTTGAGGAGTGGCTAGAATGACTAAGAGAAGCAAGATATTAAAGAGGCTAGCTATAGGACTGATATAACTAATGACAAAGATGGATATAGTTATGATAAGTATCATGATGGGGTTGTAAATGGTCATTGTAAGACTATTAATAATCAAACCAAGGTTGATTAAGAACTTGATCTTATTGATAGGGAATAGTATAAACTTTAAATGTTTAACCAATTTGTGTAAGATAAATCTCAACACCAAAATTAGACATGAAGCCTCATTGAAAGAAAGAACACAAAAAAATTGTACCAAAAATCTTAAAAGGATAATCTAGGCTACTTGACCAGCTGATATAACTTCGGAGTTGAAATTGATGCTTGAATATGTACCTCTAAATGCTGATTATTGAGAAATATCACCCAAAATCTCTTAACCTCTTAAACCAAGAGTCCCATCGATCATCTAAATAACTATTTTCACTTGGATTTACACAATTTTTAGAGATTTAAAAACTCTCCTCGTCCAAGTGGCATAACGGAAATGCCTATAGGCTTGTGGGGAACTTAAGGATGAGGTGAATCTCTAGATAGGGCTAGCTTCCTTGATGTACCACTTTGGATTGTAGCTAAACCTAAACTTTAGGGATAAAAAGGGAGAGATAAAATTGAAATAAAAATATCTTAAATGAGGTGATACACCAAATTATATGATAACTTCCTACCAACATCATGTTACACATGAAATCAAGGAACAAATTAAACATACACTCTTTCAATCTGCATCTTCTCACATCAATGTTACATTATGAGGTTATGGAAGAATGTGAAAAGTTAGGAGGAATATACAAAAGGAATTAAATGGAATTAATGAAAACACTAAATCAATAAATCCTTGACATCTCCTAGAACACTTCATATACCCAACAAGAAGAAGCTTTCCAACTGCAAATAAGGTAAAAGAATGAGATAACATGCTAAGGAATCCATAGTCTTCACTAAGCAAGATCCATCATCCAAGAAAAAAAACTTATGAAAACTAATTAAGAGGTAAAAATAAGTATTATTAATGATCAAATTGTGTGCAAATGATCAGGTATTCACCATACTCAGGAGGAGCATGAAGTACAATGGCCAAAATGTCTAGTTCTTATAGAACTTGAGAGAGAGAGAGGAGAAGAGAGAAGTCTAAGGGTAAAAAGGAAACTTATAAATCTAAGAGAATTAGCTAATTGTGCATGAAAAGAGGATGTGTGATGAACTATGTAAGGTTAGAAAGCATAAGTGTCAATACAAGGCATAAACTTCATGAAAAGTGGCATAAAACTCCTTGTCTTGGCTCTAAAAATTGTCTTCATATTTTGAACCTATTTGAAAATCCCATAAATAATTATGGATAGATATTATTATTGGAAATAGTTTTAAGGTTCTCATTCATGCCTTTCTATGCATTGGTTATAGGTTTGGTCCTCTGAAATCATTTGAAAAGGAGCTATCATCATCTACAGTCCAAAAAACTCTTCCTCTATGCATCCTACACACTTGGCCTCCAAATCGGCATCAATTTAACATAAAAATAAATGGGATAGAAAATATTAAACCTATAAATATCTTATATTTTCTTAGAATAACTAGGCATGCTTTAAAATCACCTCACTTGAAGATCTCCACCCTTCTCACTAGCTTGTCTACTATGCCAGTTTTGATTGGCTGAAATGAGAGCTCCTATTTGTAGATTTAAAAGTTTTTATAAGTCATTAAATTAACATTGGGATTTATAAAAAATATAAATATTCTTCCTAAATTTGGTTTCATCCTCATAATCCTTCTATAACCTTAAAAAATAAAAAATGGTAAAAAATACCCTATTTATCACCCCATCCGTAGAAGTCCGTATAGATAAAAATCATGGGAGGGAGAAAAAGTGAGTCCTATGAAATTTCAAATAGGTTTTATGGTCAAAATATCCAATCAAATTATCTTTCCAACTCTATTTCTCCAAACTGGTCATTACTTAGGGTTTGTAAGGGTTTATAATAGTTTTGACTCTTAAGGTTTGTTCATACAGGTTTCACATTAAAATTTCAAAAAAATTACCCTTTTTTGATGTTCAAGGACCTTAATAAATTCCAAAAACTCCTTTTTCTCCCATGTAGATCCTCTAGGAAGATATGAATAATTGAAACTCTACTAGCAAGCTCTTTTACCAATTTCAACATGCCTAATGTTGGCTAAGGTCCAAAAAGTGGCTTATTTGTGTTCTCTCTACCTTATAAAAGATTGGTTACCTATTTATTGACCCCAAGAAAATACACTAGTAGGTTTAAATGCTCACTTGATGTGGAAATTTAAGATGATCATCCATTTGGGGTCTGTGGCAAAACTTTGCCTTCAATCCTGACTACAATTTAGGGCTCAAAATAACCTTTCATGGTTTTCCCTACATATTGATAGATAAAACACACCATTATTAATCCCATACACATGTTAAAATAGTATATAACTCTTGTGTAGGACTAAAAGTGTAAATGATCTCCCATTTAGACACTAGGCTTAATCTTTAATTATTAGGTCTACCTACATCATTGAGGGTTTAAGATACCCTCTTTATTTTCACTCTTTCATGTTTGATTTATCATGTTTTCATAGGTTTAATTCAACTATATACACATTTATTCAAGATTAAATCAACCTTTGGTCCATATTATTCCCTCATTTCTCAAGGTTACAGGCTTTGTGTATTAGAGGAAGCACCCCCTGTCTAAGATAAAACAAGGGATACTTCCCCTATTTAATCATAGAAACTAAATATTGAATGTATTTAATTAGGTGTTAAATAATTCATCTAAAAAAATTCACCCCTTTATCAGGGTTTTGGACCCTAAAACTCTCTCCATTTCCAAGACAGATTGTATGGAAGTTGACTGAGCAGGGTTTGTACTTTATACTATATACTAAATACTATTACATTATATATCTCTCTCTTAGCTTACTTTACAATATCAAAAACTATATATGTTTTCATGATATTTATGTAGGTTCTTTCATCCTCTTTTACCACTCTAATCTTGCATATGCCTTTGCACACATTGAACTCCTCAAGACTGAGTTCAAACATTGATTGTATTTTGTCTTAAGATTCCTACTTGTAGGTGGATTTGCTTAGTTTAGGATTGGAAATGTGCTTATAAACCTCATTTAAGTCATTTTAAACCACATTATACCTTATTTAACCTAAATGTTCACTTTCCTAGTTCTTCTCCATTACTTTAAACTTCAAACATGCTCACTATTTGTCAAATAATAGTCACAGTCAATCTATGGGTCAAATGATCATGTAGGTGGACTTAGCATGAGTAAAACATATTTTATTATTAAAACCTTATTTTAAACCTTACATGATCATAAATATATTATTTGACTCATTCCTTGATGTTTGGGCTACATCAACTGTATGAATCATCGCCCTTATTGCTTACTACTTTGCCTACCCAATTATAGGTGGGTATTGGCCTAAAAATATTATGGAGGCCTAATTTAGGTTTAATAAAATGTTAAATATACCTCTAATCAGTATCCCTTGGGTTCATTTTGGTGTTTTATTGGATCATTTGTTTTATTTCATACTATACCAACACCCAGTTATAACCTATTAGATCATTGTCTATTTCAGTCATTACAGTTGGTTGTAAATGTTCATTTTACATGAAGGACTATGATCATGATGTTTCAGGACTTCAATTGAAACTTAAAAATCCACTTATTATTTTATTTTACCTTAATTCACTTTTAATGGCCAAAACACTCAAAAACTCCAACTTGGGTCACTGTTTTCTTTCCCTACTATAGGTGCACACTTCACAGGCCATGGTACAAATTGTAGATGTGTATAGGGGCTTAACATAGTAGATGGCCATATATTAGTGATAATTAGGTCCTAAATTATTCATGAAAATAATTTTTAACCATTAAAGTGTGAATATTTGGTCTATCCTATCCACTTTGAAACAAAGGTTACTCAAACACAAAATTCTATAGATGAAATTGTAGGATTTTAGTGTGTTTCTAGGTAACTTTGAGCCCTTAACCCATCACCTTCCACCCATATTATTGAATCCATATTTGTAATATATCCTCTTAATACTATAGGATCCAAGATTTAGATATTTATATTCTTTAAAACTCTTTTTAGATGTGTTACAATACATACATAATAAACTTTGGACCTATGTTTTTTAGTTTAGGGACAAGAGTCCTAAACATATTAATTTCACATTTGGAGTTAAAAATCCCCTATTTTATATCTACTTAGTAATTCAAAAATGTATCTCATGATCCCTTTAAACCTCAGGAATCCAATAATATTTTCATTACATGCCTTAAAACCCCATTGAGTGCCTTAGTCCTCTATTTTCATCACCTGTAGGTGGTTATCTTCATTCACAGGTAGAAACGTTGTAGGTATGGTCAAGGTGCCTATTTTGTGACCTTTATGAGGTTAAAATTCTTATCAAAACCTTAAAATATAATCATTAGGATGTCAATAAATTTTCTTATCCCAAATTATCATTTCAAAATGCTTGGTTTTCTAAAGGACACCTATAGGTGTATGTGAGCTACAAGTAGGCAGTGAGCAGATTCAAAACATGTGTCTAGTGAGTGGTTTCATAGACAGTACTAAAATATTCACCAATTACCCAATTGGATTTTATCACTAAATAAATATTTAAACAAGTTCCAAAACCTCTGATTCAATGTGATACACTTCCAAGAGATGCCTAAAGACATACTTCCATGGTTTTCAGACTGTAAATGTTACATATGGTTGTATTAGTTATCCTTTTACACTCCTTAGATGATCTCATTTATTTTATTATACTATGGTGATGTGTTCAAATCTTAAATAATATAAATATACCTCCATGGACATTTTTAAAGTCTTACATAGTTCATCTAGTTGACTGTATGTGACAGTCATATAGCAAACTAGCTACATAATGCTTCATGACTACACTCTCATGGAATATGCCTTAGAGGATGAGATTTGATGATGAAAGGAAACAATATCACATTGAAAACATGATAAAATACCTATTAAAACTCTTTGAAACCATGATCAATCATGAGGATCCTAGAAATGGTTGAAAACTACCTATCATCTTGAATGAGACCAATCTACCAACTTGAGATGTTTTTTTCACCAAAAATCCATGAAAATTTGAAAATAACCATGGATATAATATATTAATGAATAACACATACCTTGGAATCAACATCACCAATTGGTTCGTATGTATTTTACCAAAATGGAACAAAACCTATAGGATGCTTAAAATAGCTAGCAGAAAAGTATAGTCAACTTCATAAAGATGGTTCATGAAGCACAGGTCACCATTATTCAAAATATTTATATATAAATGAATGTATATCAGTTTAATTTAACTTCCATAATTAATTTGAGTTGAAACCTCTTGAGGTGTTCGTACTAATCAAAAAACTTAAGGTCACTTTTGCTTGCCAAGAAGACTGAAAAAAGATCAAAATGGTTTTGGGTCAAAAATGGTAATTTCAAAGTAAACCAAACATGGAAATAAGCTTGGAGAAGATAAAAATACATTACATGATCATTACCCACATGGCACACTTCCCAAGGAATCGTAAAACTACTAAACTTCTTCTTTTCCTCAAGAAAATTATCCTTTTTCTGAGGAACCTACCACTTTTTAGTTGGTTTGAGTTACTGAAGACCTTTAGGACACATAGGATGTGACATAATCTTTTAACATCATCACACTTTGCAATAAAACCATGTAAGTCATTAAATGTACCTTTTTTGACCTCAAAATGACTAGAAAGAATAAAATATCTAATGACCAAGGCTAGCATAACATTAAATGAAATCAATTAACTTATAAAACACCTTGTGACATCTATATTAGACCCCTAAAACACCTAAAAGTAAATTTTTTACCTAGAGGTGCCCCAATTTCACCTAAAAGTCAAATTTGGTAAAAAATAACCATGTTTGCTAGGAAATTAAAGATTGGATCTTGTAAGTACAAGGGTAAGTTGCCTTTCAAATGTTTCAATTGTGGTAAGATTGGTCACTTTTTATCTAAGTGTCCTAACAAGGATAAGATTGAGCAGAATGAAGAACATGATGTACATCATGGTGATGATAATAAGGTCTATAAGCTTCACAAAATCAAGAAAGATTTCATAAAATATGATGGTGAGAAAGGGTCATTAAAGAATAAGAGAAGTTTTTATATCAAAGAAGATAATAGCTCATCTTATGTAAGTGACACAAGTACATATGATAGTGATGATGATAGTAATGAACATGACAATAATGAAACCTTATTCATGATTATAGAAATAGATAATGAGGGTTGCTCAAAAGGGAAAGGCCTTATGGATGATGAATAATCAAATGAATAAGAAGTTGAATTGAATAGTGAGGTAGGATTAGTGAGTACTCTAGAGGATTTGAATTTCAAAAGAAGGAAGAATTAGAAATTAAGATAATTAGTTAAGGACTATGAAGAGAAGATTAGTTTGTTTGAAGGGAGATTGATTAACACATCCAAGGAGCATGATGAGATCATTAATTAGGTTTAAACTCAGATAGAGATAGTCACTTCTATCCTCAAGGTTAAGGAGGAATAATGCAGTAGGTATGAATCAGAAATGGAGTCCTTAAATTTGGAATTGGATCAAGCAACTAGCAAGATGAAGACCTATGGGAAGTTTAATAAGAGCACTAAGGCTCTAGATGACATTTTGAGTAGTCAAAAGTCTGCCAATGGTAAGGTAGGTTTTCATTTCAAAGTAGATCAAAAGGAGATTGTGTGAATAAGAAGGTCAACCTCAATAATAATATAAATCCTATTAGACAACCTAGTTCCATAAGGTATGCATATTCATTCAATGGTTATTATTTCTCATGTAGTCAATTTGGTTATAGAGAAAGAGAGTGTTTAAGACATTCCAAGAATGAGTAGTAATGGGACTATAAAAGGACTTATAGCCAACATCAGTCAAGATATATCAGTGATGTTGTTTGCTATAATTATCTTAATATTGGTCATATTACAATATTTTGTCATCATGAATCATCAATAAAAAATAAGAATATTCAAGCTCCTAGAGTTTAAGAAAGAAGACAAACCAAAGTATGGAACTCAAATATAGTCAAGCTTAGTCCTGATCAGTCTACAAGCATATTTTCTATTTTCTATGGTAAAGCATATAACAAATATTGAAAAGTATCAAGAGCGTCCATTATTATCTCAGAATGTTGACCACACAAATGATGAAAAGGCCAATTCAAAGAGGTTAATGAAGCCTAAAAGGTTCCTAAAATATCATTAGTCTTATGAGAGTATGCATATGTAGGAATACATTGAGTTTGTGTTATTCTAGTACCCTACGGTAAGGGGTGACTCCATTAAGCTTCATGGAGACACTCATTTGTCAGTGAAATCTTGATAGCTATCATGAAGACATGTTAATAATGTTGATAGAGATAGAAGTGTTTTTGGTATATGAGAGGAAGATGAGTATGGTCTGAGAGTCTTAATGACCCATATGGTGAGATAAAGTTGTGAAGATAAAGGAGGAGTCTGTATTTCTTCAGTTGATGTCAATAATATGGTGGTCTAGTGTGTGATCAAAGGTTTGAGTCATATCAATAATGTCAAGGACAAGGTGAGTGTTATTGCGATTTAAGCTAATTTGAAGGAGGTATGCATGGATTAAGGGGGAGAATTTTCATGTAATGCATCATATTCTATGTGTTGAGATTATGTTTCAAGAAGTTATGATTATAGATGTTGCAGGTGTGATCATATTTATTTGAAAAGCTAGAGGGAGATGTATCAATCTGAGAGAATGATCAATTTTTGAGAGTGGTTGTCATCCAGTATTTGTGATGAGAATCATCATCTTAGGGGGAGATTTGTCTCTCCATGTTGTGAAGTGTCAAGATAGTGAGGTAGAAGTAAAAAGAATCATGGTTTCTTGAGGTCCAAAGATCATATGATAGTTTGTGGAAGACCTTTTATCATTAATGTCAAAGGGGGAGAAAGACCAAAATGGGGAGATGAAAATGGTCAAGTTATAGTGTGTTTAACATCAATGATAAAGGGGGAGTTTTTTGGCATGTTGTTTTCATTGATGTCAAGGTTGATGTCATTGATGTCAAGGTTAATATCATTGATGTCAAGGTGTATCTAGTGAAGGTTCATGGTGAGTGTTAATTAATGTATGTGCATGACATGAGAAGGTGAGATTGTTAAACATTATCTTTTCTATTGATTGATGTCAAGGTTGATGTCAAGGTTTAGGTCAACTTGAGTATGTGAGTGATGTGAGGATGGAAGGTATAGGTCATGGAAGATGTTTAAAGATAACTAATATCTACATATGAAGCCATGTGATAAGAGATAATTTTAAGGTAAGATAGAATTTGAAGGAAACTAATGTCTTGCAGTTGCATGAAGGCACATGTCAAGGTGTTAAATTTATTCAAGTACATTAAAGAGAGATGTTGAGTCATATGATGCTTGTTCATGTAGTTTTATGTATGTATGAGGTTTTGAAATATTGTTGTCATCAAAAATAGAATGGTGCATTGATATGAGTGAGGTATAATGTCTTATATTTGATTCGTTGATTTTTTTGAGGTTATGACATGGAAGGAATAGGTTACGGCATCAAGTGTTTAAGTAGTCTAAGCCTAGTCATGGTATGAAGAGATGTTGTGAGAAGGTATGATCATGGTGGGTTGGTGAAATGAGTACACATATGTAATGTTAGTTGTATGAGGTTATTTAATCATGTATTAAAGGCATTGAAATACTCATGATAGTTTCAGGGTGAGCCTATAGGGGTGTGACCGTAAGTCTAGGTGTGTATCTAGACCTCTCTTAAACCCTACTTACCCTAATGAGGCATCATGATATTTTTTCAATGCATGTGAAGGATGTATGGAAGTATATAATCATGAGATAGGTTGAATGGCATGAAAGTGAGATGTTGAAGATAATAGTGAGGTTTTGAGAGCATGGAAAGAGGCATGAAGGTCAATTCAAGGCCTTGTAAGGTATGAAGACTATGGTGTAAAGAGAGAGAGTGTAGCCTAATGGGATATCAAGATTAGTTTCAAGGAAAATTTGAGTAGGTGGTAATTGACAAAGGTGATTCAAGTTTTTCTAGTTATGAGCATGAAGTTTAAGGCTCTGGTTTGAAGGATAAGGCATGAAAAGTTGTCTAGAGGTCTCTCAAGTGCTCAGAATGAAGGGTTCTCAACTTGAGAAAGATTTTATTATACTCATTAGCTCATTAAACCTTTGTATGCAAACCTAATTAGTTCATGGTATATGGGTAAGGTTTGATAGGAACTAGGTTGACAAAGCTCTGACACAACTTGTCAAAATTAAGAGCACACTTGATTACCTTCGTATTAGCAACTAAACACGAAATTTAACAAGAAGCAAAGAGCAACTAAAAATTAGAAATAACATAGACTGTGAGAGGCAACACACAATTGTATTCAACTCATTCCAGAAGGAAATTACAATAAAGAGATCAGACTCTTTCATCCACTTTGTAGGCATACCAGTAATCTTCCCTCAAGAGTTCTCTTCTCTCAATACAGGTCACAACAAACAACTCAAACACAAAGTTGTTGTTCACCTCAACCAGTCCGTAAAAATACTATCAGTACACAAGTACGCAACATACTCCAAGTAGATCTCACCTGATCTTGCTCCCTGTTGTGTTACAGATCTCCTTTGATCATGCTACCCCACAGATCTCCTTTGACCTTGCACACACACACACCTGCAGATCAACCGACCTTACTTACCCATGTAGATCTTCTCCTTGATCTTGCAACAACTTGCAGATCAACTTGATCTTACAAACCATGGAAGAACCCTTGTGATTCCACCATTAGAAGAACTCTTCTAGTTCTACACTTTACAATACAACCCCATGGGTATATTATATAGATCCCATGCAAACAATAATTAGACAAGTGGCTCAAGACTAAAATTAGTCTTTACATGCAAACAACTGGTTCAACAAACTAATTGTTCCTACAACAAACATTTCTAGAACCGTACAGGCAACCGACGCCAGTCCCTATCTGTCTGGAGGTGACCGATGTCAGCCGACTCCTGACCGATGTCAGTTGCTATCTGTCCACCACTGATCGACATCAATTGTCCTACCAACGTCGGTGACTGTAACACTCAGAAACCTCCATGTTTGCATCTAGGTGAAGCTTTATGCTCCATAACGTAATAATCTCCCACTTAGAGATAAAAAGTTACACTTGTACCTATACCAGTACATTGTCTAATCTGTATCCTGGCTTGTATCCCTCTTCAAGATCAATCTTGAAGACCAACCACCACACACCCTGTGGTGCTACACCTGTGACTAAATTTCTCCATTCTCAGCTTAACTTCTTCTGCCATTGCTATACTCCCACTCAATCAGAAACCCCTAAGAGTGACCTGTAATCAAACAAACACTTAACACTCTGTGACTAAGGTGTTAGTGAACCTCGCTCTGAGAACCTCCAACCTCGCTCTGATACCAACTGATAGGAATTGGGTTCACAAAGCTCTGACACAACTTGTCAAAATTAAGAGCATACTTGATTACCTTTGTATTAGCAACTAAACATGGAATTTAACTAGAAGCAAAGAGTAACTAGAAATCAAAAATAACACAGAATATGAGAGGCAACACACAATTGTATTCAACTCATTCCAAAAGGAAATTACAATAAAGAGATCACACTCTTTCATCCACTTCATGGGCATACCAGTAATCTTCCCTCAAGAGTTTTCTTCTCTCAATATAGGTCACAACAAACAACTCAAACACAGAGTTGTTGTTCACCTCAACCAATCAGCAACAATACTGCCAGTACACAAGTACACAATGTACTCCAAGTAGATCTCACCTGATCTTGCTCCCTATTGTGTTGAAGATCTCATTTGATCATGCTACCCTATAGATCTCCTTTGACCTTGCACACACACACGCACACACACTTGTAGATTAACCGACCTTACTTACCCATGTAGATCTTCTCTGTGATCTTGCAGATCAACCTGATCTTACACACCATGGAAGAACCCTTGTGATTCCACCATCGCAAGAACTCTTCTAGTTCTACACTTTACAATATAGCCCCATGGATCTATTATATAGATCCCATGCAAACAATAATTAGACAAACGGATCAAGACTAAAATTAGTCTTTACATGCAAACAACCGATTCAACAAACTAACTGTTCATGCAACAAATAGTTCTAGAACCGTACAGGTAACCGACATCGGTCCCTATCCATCTGGAGGTGACCGACGTCGGCTGACTCTTGGCCGATGTCGGTTGCTATTTGTCCACCACTGACCGACATCAGTTGTCCTATCGACATTGATGACTGTGACACTCAGAAACCTCCATGTTTGCATCTGGGTGAAGCTTTTATCTCCATAACCTAAAAATCTCCCACTTGGAGATAAATAACTGCACTTGTACCTATACCAGTACATTGTCTAATCTATATCCTGGCTTGTATCCCTCTTCAAGATCAATCTTGAAGACCAACCACCACACACCCTGTGGTGCTACACCTGTGACTAAATTTCTCCATTCTCAGCTTACCTTCTTCTGCCATTGCTATACTCCCACTCAATCAGAAACCCCTGAGAGTGACCTGTAATCAAACAAACACTTAACACACTCTGTGACCAAGGTGTTAGTGAACCTCACTCTAAGAACCTCCAACCTCGCTCTGATACCAACTGATAGGAATTGGGTTCACAAAGCTTTGACACAACTTCTCAGAATTAAGGGCACACTTGATTACCTTTGTATTAGCAACTAAACATGAAATTTAACTAAAAGCAAAGAGTAACTAGAAATCAAAAATAACATAGAATATGAGAGGCAACACACAATTGTATTCAACTCATTTCAGAAAGAAATTACAATAAAGAGATGACACTCTTTCATCCACTTCGTGGGCATACCAGTAATCTTCCCTCAAGAGTTCTCTTCTCTCAATATAGGTCACAATAAATAACTCAAATATAGAGTTGTTGTTCACCTCAACTAGTAAGTAACAATACTGCCAATACACAAGTACACAACGTACTCCAAGTAGATCTCACTTGATCTTGCTCCCTATTGTGTTACAGATCTCCTTTGATCATGCTACCCTGTAGATCTCTTTTGACCTTGCACACACACACACACACCTGTAGATCAACCAACCTTACCCATGTATATCTTCTCCCTGATCTTGCAACAACCTGCAGATCAACCTGATCTTACACACCATGGAAGAACCCTTGTGATTCCACCATTGAAAGAACTCTTCTAGTTCTACACTTTAAAGTACAGCCCCATGGGTCTATTATATAAATCCCATGCAAACAATAATTAGACAAGCGGCTCAAGACTAAAATTAGTCTTTACATGCAAACAACTAGTTCAACAAACTAACTGTTCATGCAAAAAATAGTTTTGGAACCGCACAGGTGATCGACATCGATCCCTGTCTGTTTGGAGGTGACCGACATCGGCCGACTCTGACCAATGTCAGTTGCTATTTTTCCACCACTGACTGACGTCAGTTGTCCTGTCGACATCGGTGACTGTGATACTCAACAACCTCCATGTTTGCATCTGGGTGAAGCTTTTAGCTCCACAACCTAACAATACCACTTTATCAAGATTAGGAGCACAATTGATTACCTTTGTATAAGCAACTAAACACAAAATTTAACTAGAATCAACAAGTAACTAGAAATCAAAAACAACACAAAATTTGAGAGACAATACAATCTTGTATTCAAATCATCCAGAAAAAAATACAATAAAGAAGATGCCACACTCTTCTCACACCTCTAAGGCTTCCCACACCTCTAGGACTTCCAGTAATTCTTGATCAAGAGTTCTCTCTCTCAATTACGGTCACAACAAACAACTCAAACACAGAGTTGTTGTTCATCGCCAACCAATCAGGAACAATACTACCAGTACCAAGTACTCCACATACTCTAAGTAGATCTCCCTGATCTTGCAACAACCTGCAAATCAATGACCTTACTTATCATGTAGATCTTCTCCCTGATCTTGCACAACCTACAGATCAAGTTGATCTTACAATTGGAAGGATCTCTTCCTTGTCCTTAATTACAATATAGCCCCATGGGTCTCTTAAATAGACCTCATGCAAACAAAAATGAGACTTCCTAATTACAATAATTAGACACGTAACTCAAGACTAAAATTAGCTTTTTACATGCAAAATGGCCATTCAACAAACTAATTGTTCATGTAACTAACAGTTCTAGAATGCATAGGCGATCGACATCGGTCCCTATCTACCTAGAGATGACTGACGTCGACCGACTCCTGACCGATGTCAGTTGCTTTGCTCACTGGATATGACTGACGTCGATTGATCAGACTGACGTCGGTTAATCTACACCTTAGCAACCTCCTCTAATTTGCATCTTGGTGAAGCTTTTAGCTCCACACCCTAACAACAGTCCTATCTTATAATTCTAGGGACTAGTTTTTGGATTGAGGGGTTATGCTTTATAAATAATCGTTAAGAGTAGAAACATGTTTAAACCCTCTTAGAACCCTGATAAAGTTTTGATGTTGAAGATGTTGCTAAAAATGGTTTTAATTTCTTAGGTAACATATTTTAGGTTATATTTGACTCTCCTATTTACCTCCATGTGGTATTGGTTAGAGAGAGGAGAGAGAAAATGTTGAATTGTAATCTTATTTCTAAAGAAGTTGTAGAAGTCAAAAGTTACATTGGACATAGTAATAAAATGGATGAAAGAAGAAGGTAGAGACTCATGTTTCATTTCCATTAAGTTTTATGGACAAGTTATATCCCTCAAGTGTGATAAAGTGTTCATCCAAGTTAGCCAATCGCTAATAGGCCTAATGGTGCAAACAGTGAAAAACTCAGGGAGAGTGAGAAGATGAATTGGGATGTGTGTTCAGGGTATAATGATAGATCAAAGTGCATGAATACATTATTTGGAACTGTTACATCATATTCATGCTTGGTATATATTTTAGAAGTTAGGGATAATGGTAAAAACATTGAAGCTAAAATGGCTTATCTAGTTCTGGTGTGATTGTGAGGAGAGGGGTCTAGAGATCAGTTTATATGTCTAATATTTGTCATTAGACCTTATTATTTTGTGTTTTAAGATGTTATGAATTTATTTTTTGATAATTTTAATGCTTCAAGATTATTTTAATGTGTTTAAATAGGTGTTGGATTTCAAAGTCACCATGAGTAGTCTTTGAGGAAGACTAGCAGTTTTGAGTGAGTGAGTTACAGAGGTGTTCTTGAGCCCTTATTTTTTGAATGGAAATGTCTAATTCATATGTTTATATTGTTAAGTTCAGGTAGATTATATATAAATTTTTTTCATGGTTGTGTGGTTAAATTATGTGTTATCTTCAGTTGTTAAAAATAGACTTTTATGTGTATTCAAAGGCCTAATGTGAATAGTGTTAATAGAGTGTTTAAAGTCATGGTTGGACCTAAAAGGTATCATAGTACTTGGAGGATGTTTGATAAGACTTATTTTACTATTTTATGGAAAGGTTGTGCTATTTATAAAAGTGTATAGTGTTTCAAGGGGTCATAAGGTAACAAGATCTAAAGAAGGCTTAATGGAATTAGGTCTCCATGAGACCTAAAGAAGGATTTGGTTTATTTGAGTAATGGATGACCTAATGTAATGATTTATTCATAATTATAATTTTTTCTAAGGCCTATTTCATATAAAATATAAGTATTCAAGTGTGTATATCTGACCAAGAGATTTATGAGCAAGAGACTTGTATAAGAACAAGGCCTTTTAGGCCTATTTGGTATGTGAGAGGATAGGACAAAGAAGCAAATGAAATAGCACATTATTGAGCATAATAAGGTATTTTAACTATCATAAGAGTGTATAATATATATAATTAATATTTGACAGTGTGTTTGCATATGAAGATCAAGGTCATATAACCTAATCAGTCTTGAAGAGACCTACTTGAGTGAAGAAACATAAAAGGCAGTTTGAGAGGGTTAAAGAGTGTGAAGAGATAATAAGGTGCTCATCATATGTTGTGTGAAAAAAAAAATAAGGTGATCAAATCAATTAGGTGATTGAGTTGGTGTTCAATCCTCTAGGGGTTGGTGCCTCATTGCAAGTGGGTGTTTGTTATAGCCTAGTCAAGTGGGTGCTTGGCTAGTCGGGGTTGGTGCTTCACTAAATTTGGTTTTTGTCTTATATGAATGTCATAAATTTGTATATATCATTGGGTTTTATTCCCCTTTAAGGTTTCCCACATATATGATGTGTTCTTGTATTCCATGTGTATATGTATGGTTGTTTGTGCTTTGATATTCAAAACATTCATTCAATTTCACTTAACATTTATGATCCATTTATACAAACATATATATATATATATATATATATATATATATATATATATATATATATATGTTTGTATAAATGGATCATAAATGTTAAGTGAAATTGAATGAATGTTTTGAATATTGATTCACCCCCCGCCCCGCCCCCCCTTCTCTTGGTCATTGTGCTTACAAAAAATATAGGTACACATAATAATTCACTAATATATGTTATATATGTCTAAACACTTGTACATATTAATATACTCATAACTAGTACCATACACAAGTTTTCAATACTGTATGTATATATACTAATAGTCATTTATGACACTAATCAATGTTTTTATAAAATTTGAAAAATAATTACATCCATTAATTCATCAAGATATAAATTGAGTACTACAGTAAATAGACTTTTCTATAGTTAATATTCCACTCTCATTGTTTACTGTTAATTCTCAAATAGCACAAAATAACCTCTAACTCAAATCCACCATGTATGGCATTCGTAGAGTTCCTTTATGTTTTTGTACTCTACAATAGTTTATGTATTTAATCTTTATATATTAATATGGGTTTGAATCCGTTGAATTTTCATATAAAACTATTGTGCTTCAAATATATTACATAATCTCTACACAGAGTTTAAAACATAGCTAGAACATAGATTAGCCTCCTCACATCCTAAGTATATATATTTATTCATAGTTTGAATGTAAATATATACTCAATTCTTATATTTATATAAATATTAGATATAACAATAGTCAATCAAAAGTACTATGACAACATAACATTACAATAGAAATGTTAATTATCACTACTATTTATACCATTATTAGTGATATCCCTATTAATAATCTATTTATTAGTATCCATCTCATCCATATCCATGTACATCCATTCTCAAGCACAGTCATCATATGATTGTGGTTCATAAAATATATGTAATCACATCTCAATCTAATGATATAGGTTTAACATTAGATGAATGAATCCATGTTGTGTGACACCTGCATTAATAAGTTAAATACTATAAAATAAGAATGTTGTAGTTGAGTTATGAACAATATAATAATCAACTGGCATACTAGGGTTCAAATGTTTTGGGATTGGACAAATGCCAACCACCATACAAGGGATTAGAAATTCTAGGGTCTTGCTAGATGTTATAGAAGATTCTTACATGATTTTTTCAACATAGCTTAGTCCTTACAAGAATTGGCAAGAAAAACATAAATATTGAAGTGGATTAACATTCCACAAACACCTTACAAAATCCTAAATAAATACTTAATAATAATTCCTATTGTCACTCTGTGAGACCCATCTAAACCCTTTATAATCCACACTAATGACAAAAACTATTGTAAGATCATATACAAATGTCGTATATTAATTACAATAGGTTGTCATAATTGGGAAGCCATTAGTATAGGATGGAGAGTATACATTTAGTAAACGTCAATCCCAGTTAAAGAAAAGAACAACAGAATAGCTATATGTAGTTCCTTCTTTAGATATAATTATTTTCTTGTATATAATGATTTATTCATTTATATATAGTTCACCATACATATTCATTCTTTACACTTTATATGATAGGTTCATATATACACAACGGTCCCTAAATTATTTTCCTTAATTATGAGGTGTTACGTGACATTCTTTTAAATAATATATATATACAATTTTTTATAAAATATATATACACAACCTGATTAGTAGTTTGTTATTATAATATATATAATAACATTATGTATATATATTCAATATACTCAAATAATAAATAAATGAGTTATAATTAAACTATCTTATATAATTTGCACTATAAACTATCATGATAAAGCATACTAGTTTAATCAAGTAACATGCATGTGGTGATAATAATATACTTCATACATATATGATAAACTATAAAAAATCATAAACATTATAACTTATTGGTAACATATATTATATCATTGTATAATTAAATAGGTATGTATCATCACTACATACTAAAAATCACTTAGAAATACTTAGCGTTGGGTGTATGAAGTATCTAATTACTGAGTGGTGCTTGGTTAGGTTGACTATCATTTTCCAGTGCTACTATGAATGTTACATTGCGACGTGATAATCACCAAATAAACTATGATATCATTTTATAGTTAAATTATCTCGATTAATCTACATAGCTATTTGATTGTCAATATTATCTTACTGATGCTTAATAATTATGGGTTTTCCTGTATACTACATTTAGTCTTTTGCATAACTTAAATGCCATTGTTTACCATATTAATTCGTTGCACATTTATAACCAAATCGCTACTCAAATAAATACATAAAGTCATATTCATACCTTTACATGCTATGTTGTTCAAATTTATTTCGATCACTCCACTTCGTAGTCTCTCAAGAATAGCATCTACTATCTAACTGCTCGGTGACCTAATGACCTTACTCTTGATCCCATACATGTAAGTCTCTTTGTGTTTAAGATCTCTGAATTAATATAACTCTGAGTAGGTCAAAGTTATTATCGCTGGTATTTCATTTCCCTATAATCAGACGTGTATGCAAAGACTATTACTTTTCATATTCTAATGGCATATTGTTGGTCTGTATGTATGATCTACATATTATTATTATCAAAAACCATCAGGTAGACAACCTGTGATATTTTATTTGCTCCCAATAATTGGATAGGCCTGGAAATAGAAATAAGCATGGTACCAAATTATTCCACCCCCAATCCAATTCTTACTCCTCCCATATCTCGTACCTCTCCATTCTTTTATTCTTTGTATGATTTTTTATTTTTATTTTATTTTAAAGCTCTCCAACATTCTTTACAGGGATGTTGTGCTTTCTTTCCTTTTATTCCATTTTCATGATTTTATTTTGTTTGTTTTTTATTTCTTTTGTCCAAAATATGTATTTACTAATTATAACAAAAGGATTTTTATTTGTCTTTATTTTTTTTTATTTTTTTCAACACTTTTTTCTATCCATACATATTTATTAATAAAATTGCTTTATTGTTACTAATTTACTATAAGTAAATCATTTTCAATACGATTAATGTAGGTTAATCACATTTTATTAAAAAAGGTTAGTTAACACATTATTATTCAAACTGAATTAACCACAACAAAATTACATGAAATTAATTTCACATGAGTAATAAACTAAGATAACACATAACTAGTAAGCATTAACATTTATTCAAATGCAAATAACATCCAAAAACACACTACACTAACCACTCAAACATTACATATAACATATATTATTTAATGTGGTGTGTGCAGGGTTATAGCCATTCTTCTATCATCCTACAACAACCAAATCTACGTCACCCTCTTCGATGATGATCTCCCTCCATCAAGCTCTAAGGGATGAATCTTTCTAGTGTCCAACTCATGACAAGTAGGTAATTAGTCCATAACACCATGATACATATAGCATAAAATAATGCTAAATAATAAGTCAACATAATTCACAATGTAGAAAATATAAACTACAACTAACTCATAGCAATGAAATCATATAATCATATAATTATAACAACATATAACTCATAGCTTAGCTAATAATAACTAAATCAAATTGCTAACTATAAATATGCATGGATAATTAAGTAAGTTTGATTATCAAAAAATCATGATGTCATACAAGTTGGTGCATGCACTTTTTACCATACTAACAAGTATGTTTTACTGATATTTATATGTTGCATTTAATGGCATTATTTTTTTGGTGAGATTTTAAAGCATATGTAAAGATGTAAAGGTTATTTTTATGTGTTATGAACCAAACATAATGTTTCCATTAATGGCATATTGAAAAAATAAAAGCTATATTTGAGCTCATCATCAATGGGAACAAGTTTGGTAATTTGTTCTTATAGATCAATGTGCATAGGGTAGAGATTAGATATGCCACCTTAGTCAAGTGAGTTAAGCTTAAAACTATGTATATGAATGAATGCATATAATATATTATATTTGTTTCGATTTTGTTTCTAACATTTATTTTAATTTTTTTAATTAATATGGTTATTTCATGTCATAAACTTATATACCGGGTTGTGATTTCATTCTTTCAAATCCATATTTTCTGACTAGAGCATGTTAAGGTTTAGCCTTAGATCAAAATAAGATTTGTCCTTTGAGTAACACAAAAAAGTTGTCTTCATTTTTTGTTGTGTTATGTTATTTAATGGCATGGAATCTCTAACATATTGTAAACAAAGATCTTTAAATGCTTTATGTCTTTTCTAAAGGTTTATGTAAAATCAAGGTGTAAGTTTAAAACATTATATTGTTTTGATAGTTTGACATGCATAAACCAAAAATGGGGCATGCATTCATTTTTAGGTTAGCTATGCCCCAATTATTTTATGTGCATCAATGTGGTGAGAATATTTTATTTATCTCACATTTATTGCCAACATTTATATAATTTTTTAAATCAATATGTTTCTTCATCTCATAATTTTAGGTATAGGCTTGCATGGCCATGATTTTTTTCTTGTCAAACTCTATGCTAGCATTAGAAGGTAACCTACATCATCTAGATTACATAAATCAGTA
The DNA here is from genome assembly GCA_037957365.1 of Torreya grandis. Lineage (NCBI taxonomy): Eukaryota > Viridiplantae > Streptophyta > Pinopsida > Cupressales > Taxaceae > Torreya > Torreya grandis. Next base: position 135,442 of record JARHVA010008138.1, on the reverse strand, counting down.
GTTAGATCTGAGCTAAAACCTCTCGACCTTGCCAAGTTAGCCCCAACAATGGTTTTTGGTGAAAAGAAGACTCAAGAAGTGCCTAAGAGAGGAACATATCTCCTCTAGGGGAATCAATTGAATATTTGTCAATCTTTTGCCAAACCTCCATGATCTACATGCCTTGATATCTAATCAATGGCAACCTATCCTACAAGATAAGCCAGTATATCTTAGCACACAAAGTTTTTTCATTGTGGTGTTCAAAAGTGTAGAAGTCAAGTATGTTATTCAAAATGGACTTTGGAGCTTGGATCATCATCCCCTAGTGAAACCTTGTTTTTTAAACTTTAACCCCATTACCAAACCTTTAAATGTGAGACCCATTTGGGTTCATCTCCCATATTTCTCTTTACAATTCTAGTTAGAGCTTACTTTAGGGAGATAACTCCTTGGGTGAGTTCTAACGAATTGACCCTACCATAATTACAAATTTATTTTCCCACACTATTTATTCCAGAGTTTTAGTTAACAATGACACATGTAAGGATGTACATGCCAAAATTGACATGAAAGTAGAAGACCACCCATGGACCCAACCCATCGATTATGAGGGAATACCGCCATATTTTATTTAAGATTGACCACTTGTCTAGAGATTGCAATAGCTCCAAAATAAGAAAGGAAGCCACATGGTGAAAGGATTCCCTTACCAACCATATTTCTATGGTAAGCACTAAAATTAAGAGGGGAGATTGAGACTCAATCATGGATGAAATTGAAGCCTCAAGTGAGTACCTTATAGCTGGTCTAAAGCAAGTAGAGGAATAAATCAAGGTAGCTTCAATGTCCCCTTCCAAAGGTAAAACTGATTTTGTTTTAAGTGGAAGTTTTAAGTAAGTTAGTGCAATAGAAATTTCTATACATGCTTCTCTTATTTCAGACCTTGATGATAAGAATCACTAGACTTTAGTCCGTAGGAAGAGAAAATTTTGTCTCACGAAGGCCCCACTTCAAGGTTTATCCCCAACTTAGGGTCAAAAGTAGAGATAGGTAAGGCAATTTTTTTAATGAACCCAAGTAACAATTAGTTGAATTTGTGGTTCCCTAGTGGTTAGTTTTTGGTAGGTTATGTTATCAAGCTAAACTTGTAGGTTGTTGGATTTTTGATTGTTTATTGGTTGAATCTTGTTGGATTGTAACTATCTATCTCTTTATTTGTTGTATTTTGAAGCAATTTTTTTTTTTTTTTTTTTCTTTGTTCTTGTCCTATGTTTGTCTATGGTTGAGGCATCTTTTGTGAGCTTCAACATTGTTTATTTTTCTCCTTTGTTGAACACTTTGGGCCTTTCAAAACTCTCATTTCCCCTCATCCAAAAACACATAAGCAATTAGTTGTGGCTTCATTTTTTTTTTATAGTATTATGTTTTTTGACAAAATAAAATCATTGGCTTCTTGTAAAGAGTGGTCTATGAATGATTTCATTTCCTCTTAGGGTTTACATAATACATTTTTATCTTTGAAACATTGTTTTATTTTGATATCTTGACATGCATAAGCTTAAGATTGGCTATGTAACAATTTTCAAGAGAATTAAACATAAAACATTATTTTTGCATGAATATGATAAGAATATTTTATTTGTCTTAGGTTTTTTGTTGACATTAGATCAACTTTGTTTTAATTAATATTTTATTTACTTATAATTTTGTTCATTCCAAATTTATATTTTTTCATTACTATAGGTTTTGTGGGATAATGATTGTACAAATTATCATCAAAGATTGTTAAACTAGCAGTTACCCCAAAGGTGCAAGGAAAGCCGAAGGAATTGTAATTTTTTTCAATTATATCTAATAAAAATTAATATGATATATTATATCTTTCAAATATATTATATTATCTATCTATATATGTCCAATTGAAATGAAATGATTAAATAAAATAAACAATTGTATAAAACAAATCATAATGCAAATTGACAACTGATTTTAATTAAAGCATTCTTATAGAAAGCAATCAAAAGATGACCTCTTATAATAGGACTAATTTATACAATTACGTAGCATATTAAAAATCCTTTATGGATGTGTACAATATGCTAAATGCTTATAGATGTGTACAATATACTCTACTTATAACATTTTAATTAAACAATAAAGAATAAAAAGAAATAAATTATATTCAGTGATCCATTCACACATAATATATGTTCATCCATCATTATCTGAAAAAATTGCAATATATATTATTGATATAAACTATTTTATGGTCATGCTTGAAGCCTAAAAAGGTTAACAATAGTATATACCATTTATATGAACTATTTTTTGGCCATACCTGAAGCCTATATAAGTTAATGACATACAATCATCTACAAATTTGTCTAGAATAAAGAAGTTTTGTGCAACTGCATATTATATGTACCAAGGTTTCACTTGTCTTTTATACTTTTTATAGATATTTTAAATATATTTATTCAACAAAAAATTATATGTATATATTAAATTTTTAAAAAATATATATTAAATTTTTTGAATATTATATCGATCAATAATATTTAATTAATTAGTAATAAATGTTATTTAAATTTTATATATATATATATATATATATATATATATATATATATATATAACACTAAAGTCCTAATTTTCATATAATTAATTTTCATCTAGTTCTTCAATCCAGTGAAGGTGATATCCTCCACTAAAGAACCCAGATATAAGTTTCTATTCATTATCGACATGGCAGCTGCAGCTTTTTCAGTATTAAAGGTGACAAAATCAAAGCCTCTTGATCTCCCACTATCTCTATCCAAGATTACCCTTGCTATACCTATATTGTAAATTTTAAAATAATTAGCATGATCCAATAATATAATTTAAAAAAATTAAATTTTAATAATCTTTGTTGATTCATACTTTCACACACCTCACCAAAATCATCGAAAATTTCTCTCAGGGATGAATCGTCCACTCCCAAAGAAAGCCTTGCAAAGTTACTCAAACAATAAGCAAACATCTTTGACATCATCAAATATCACAAATAACTAAATGCTGGAATAGGTTGCAAGTCTTGAAAGTACTTACTTCCTACAAAAAGTTTTGAAGATGACATAAACTGTACATAATCATGAAACTCTTTATTGCAAAATTATTAATGTAAATTGGATAAAAATTAGGCAAACAAATGAATCGTAAATGCACCATAACATTAACGTGACATACAAATTTTGACAAATATCTCATGTGCAGAAGCGTTTCTATTTTTCTAACACTGAAGTAGGTGGGAGGCCAATAAATCTAGATGATTATTTACACGTAAACGTATGCTATAAACATGTCAGAAAATTCTACCGCCCGGCACTTCCTTGATGCCGAAATCAATCTTTATGTCCGAGAAAGGAGATCCCGATACTAATCCTTGTGAAATAATATCTTTTTTAATATCTTAAACCAAACATTTTGAATTCGTTACTCGAAAGATTAATTAAATATATATCTATATTGAAGATCATATACGTTTATTATAATCGGTATAATATTTATTTTTATTTTTGTACGCTCTGCGAAAGACATCCCTTGCATCCAATTTTCTTGGTGTATTTTAAAAGCATTCCATTATTTTTAATGTCCAAAAAAAGCATAAATACGGTCATACGACCAGGGAATTAGTGAATGTAGTTTTTTAAGGGGCTTGGGCTCCTAATTTTACAATGTTCCTTCGAGTTGAAACCACGTACCTACAGGTTTTTCAAAACAAATAAATAAAATATACTATATTAATTGTTCTGTTGATTGTGATATTCTGTTCTTGAGAGATGGGGCATACTTTCTAAAATTTAATTAATTGAATTTTATATTATTTTAATCAATATTTTGTTATATAGGGATTTGGGACACTTAGCCTATTTAATGTGCATGTATTTATTTATTTGAGATTCATGATGATCATATATTGTCAGTAAATCAAATTTATTTTTTATAGTTTAATTTCAATTATTTTAATTTAATTTTAATTTTTATTAGATAAGTTAATAAACAAGAATTTTAATTTAATTTTTATTTTTATTAAATAAGTTAATTTAAGTTTAATTTCAATTATTTTAATTTAATTTTAATTTTTATTAGATAAGTTAATTTCGAAATTTCCTTTCAAATGTTAATAAGTTTATAATAAAAAATATTAAACTATATATCTATTTATACATATACACATTATCAATTATTTAAAAGAAATTAAAAGTTAATCCTCGTATGAAATTACATCCTAATTTTTTTATTGAAATAATATAAAAATTTAGTTTGGATTCATTTAGAACGTTTTCGGGATTGAATTTACATCATTATATATGCTATTGATTTTTCGAATTAAATGTTATTTTAAATTTCTTTCTATAAACCCACAGTTTAATTTGTTGTTGACATGATACAAAAATATAATTTAGAATCATTTAAAACTCTTTCAAGGTCAAATTTACATCATTATGTACACCATTAATTGGTTTTTCCCAATAAATATTATTTCTGATTTCTCTCTATACACCATATCATTGTTGAAATTTTATCATCAGCATTGGCCTCCAAAAAATAAAGTAACGATCTATAATGTTATGTGTAATTTTATGTTTAAATTTTAATATCCACATTAAAACAATGATTTATATATAAACTAATAAATAATATTAAATCTAAAATCTAAAAAAAAATATAAATTTGAAATTTAATAAGTTTTACAAATTTAAAAAATCTAATTGATATATATAATTTTAATAAATTTTACAAATTTAAAATTTGTAATTGGTATATGAATTTCTTTTTTATTCAATAGATAAATGTAAGAAAATAAAAGACCATTCTAAATATAATTTTAGATTTTTTTATTTTATTTTATAATTTTTTCAATAAATTAAATAATTATTGATTTCATCTATTTTGAAATGTATTTTGTTTTTTTTAATTGGGAAGAGGGCAGTGGTACACATATTAGATTTTGGAAGAATATGAACATATCCTAATGACTCAGTATATTTTTGCTTTTTAATGTTGCATCAATCAAAACCAAGAAGACATAGTACATATATATTATACTTTGATGTGATGATTTGTCAAAAATTTATTGATCAATTTTTTTATAACATCATTTCAACAATACATATGAATAAATTATAGAGAAATTTCCAAAGCATATCAAATAAGGAATGAAAACATACAAATGTATTCTTAACATATTCATTTTAGTGGATAGAATCAAAATCTAACATTATTATTCTTAACATGTTCATTTCAATTGATGGAATCAAAAACTAACATTATTATATGTACCCCAAAAATACAGTAACACGTAAAACATTTACATGGCTTTCATTCATCTCCGAATCATAATGGCAACATGCCATACAATGTTTAGAGAACCCCAAAGAGTGAAAAGTCTCAGCGGTGCTATAGGTATAAAACAACCGATAAACGTTTAATTATTTATTTATTTTTTAAGTTTTTGTAAATTTCTTCCTACATATATGCAATTGTAGTTTCATTTCATTTAGTAATAAATTTGTAAATAATGATTTTTAATAAAAACACACACACACACACACACATAAAATTTGGACTTTGCATGTTGAGTTCTGAAATGTTGTTCTTATAGCCTTCTTAAACAAATAAGATCTTTTCAATGTAATAGAGGTTTGATGTGATAAGTGACAAATTTGAAATGAAAATAAGGTAAATTTGAGTAAGTTTTATTAAAATATTTATTTTATTAAATTTAATCAAATTATAATTATTATTATTATTATTATTATTATTATTATTATTATTATTATTATTATTATTATTATTATTATTAAAAAAAAATAAAGTATGTATGGATTTTATAATGGATTGCAATATTTTTAAAATGTAATAAATATGTTTAACAAATTTTATAATAAATTTAAGTGTATAAATATTTTAAAAATTAAAAATTAATTATATAAATTGATATGAAGTTTTCTCTCTTTTTATTTCATTTAATATTTTTTTTTTAATTATTTATCTATATTTATTATATAATTTTAAATAAAATATTAATTTATATTATTTAAAAAGCAAAGTTTCAATATTTTTTTTGAAAATATACTTATAAATATTTACTAATTTTTTTTTACTAGCAATTTTTTAAAAATATGTCTACAAATATCTACTCCTTTTATACTAGTCTAGCACCTACCTCACATAACTTGCTTAGATCTCTTTAACAATGAAATATAAAACAACTTCCACATGCAAAGGACCTAACATATAAAAACTAACAATTAAGTAAAAGATTGTAATTTGAAGGCCGATTAAGAGTAATAAATGTCTTGTTAATTGTAAAAGATAGGACAAATACATATGATAATTCATATAAAACTATTTGACACTTTAAACACTTTTTACACAACACAATCAACAAACAGAGAATACATCTTAATAATTTTTAAATACTGAAATCCATGATTGTGTTATAAATTGTATGATGAATATAACTAAATTTTAACAAAAGAAATATAGATTGAAATTAAATGAATTTATAAAATATTGTAACACATTCCATAATTTATATATATTTTTAAGAAAAACATGATTTTTGATAACTGTATAAAAAATTATACAAAATTTAAAACATGTAAAAAAAATACTGTTATTAAATATTTAAACGATGCATAATAACATTAAGCAAAACTTACCTTTATCTATTTGGCAATCTTATTAGTTTTCCCACACTGCGCTTCAAGGATTGCTATAGTGTTTTCCTCAATGCTTCTACACAGATCCTCCATTTGGTCTCTGTACTGCAATATACAATAAGTATTGTTCAATTAAAAAAATATATATTTATATAAAATATAATTATTAAAAAAAAAATTATAACATATTGTCATGTTTATGAGAATGCTTTTCATATATTTCTCATGTATCAAAAAGAATTATTTCATAACTTAATGTAGAGTTTGCAAAATAAATTATAGTATTTATATTCATAGAATTATATATGATCTATAATACAAATACCAAAAATAAAATTGATATATAAAAAATGAAAAACACAAATAAAAAAATTCATACCAAAAAATTTTAGAAAGAACACAAACACTAAAAATGTCATACCAAAAAAAATATAAAAAACTATATATTTTAAAGTAAATTAAAAAAAAAAAAACACTCAATTCTTAAAATATGCAATATAAAATTAAAATTCATTGATATATAAATAAAATATTAAAAATATATATATAAAATAAAAATCTTTATTATTAATTATTTTAAATATCAAAAATGAAAAAAAGTAACCTGCACAATTCTAATAAAAAAAAACCTAAACATGCAGTAAGTAGGAAAAAAGTTCGAACATGTACATTTAAAAATAAAAATAAAAAATTGTTGTCAAATTCCCTTTAAAATGCTCTGACAAAGCGTTACACTAAAATGAAAATGTTAACATATGACTTTTGTCCTCTAAATGGTTAAAACTAAACTCATAAGCTTTTTAAAATTAAAAATAATTTGATTAGAGTTTACATAGATTTTAAAATACAAGTTATCATGAAAATGATAAGACATGGATTTGACCGAAATGAAACCGTAAAATTAAAAGTATGTTTATGTTTTGTGTTTTTTTTTTTTTTAAAAAAAATAAATAGTAGGTATATGATAATAAATATAAGTTATTTTAGGTATAAATTATTATATATGATAAAATATATAATAGAAAATTTAATTATATAATTAAATTTTATAATATTTATGTAAAAAATATATATTAATAAAATATAATCTTGGTTTAAAAAAATGTTATATGAATAATTATTTTTTAGATATTAAAATAATACAAATAAAAATGAAAAATAATTAAAACATTATATTATATTTTGATATCCAAACAATATAAATATAGTAATTCAATGCACAAATAAATTTAAAATTATTCTACATAAATCATTTATATAAACATATAAATATATAATAAAATATAGTGAAGCATCAAAATATTTTATGTCATATTTTCAATATTTATGTTAAAAATAGAAGTTGTCATAAACATGACAACTTCTATTTTTGATGTCCATCAAATCTTGATTAAACTTATTTAAAAAATGTTATTCAAATATAAAAATCGGAAAATCACAATTAAATCATTCATACCAATGTTAAACTTATTTTTAAAACCAAAAAAATATAATATACCAACCAATTTTTTCCCATGCCCATGGACCTTTTAAACCAACGCTTTATTTTTCCATGCAAAAAAGTAGTTTCCTTATAACTGAAAATTCCATATCTTTGGTGAATAGTTTTGATGAATGTCATTTAGTTAAAATTTAATAATAAAATTCACAAAACAATAACCTTCAGTTGGTACCATCACATGACACTTCCATTATATGACCACTAGAAATTTGATCATCTTTATAAGAGAAAAAAACAAGAATTCCTTACATATAATATATAAATTTTATATTTGTATCCATTATATTGAAGCTCAAATTATATATCCAACTAATGATACAAATTTGCTTATGTATAGTGATTATAATTGCATTGATGTGCTCTTTGAATGCATCACTAGATTGAGCCTTGTGTTCCTTACATAGTTAGTGGTTCACATAACATGTTAGATAATGAATATGATTGCATTTATTTGATTTTGACATGTGGTGTGCATTGGTGCACTAGTGTTATAATCACTATAGGTGGTCAACAATAATGTGTTAGACTTCTATTAAAAAAATTAGAAGATACAAAAGGGTGAGTGATCAATAAATTGAATCAATAGTGTGTGTACCTTATGTGTGCTTTGCGACATTTAAATATGTCCTTTCTTTAGCCTTTGGCCCTATGTTTGGTGTGTGACAATTGAATATATCATTTCTTTTTCCCTTGGCTCTATTGTGCATAAAATTTGAACATGACCCATGTTTGTGACATTCCTCATGTCTATGTGTGTTATTTAGAACATTTAAGCATGTCCTTTCTTTTGGCCCTTGGCCCTTAGATGTCAATTTTCTATCATTTGTATTTGTTTTGTGTGTGTGTGTGTTTTTTGTTGAGCTTGATAAGTTTGATAAGTGCCATGATCTATATCATGTATTCTTATCATACTAACATACTAATTCCTTGAGCTTCAATAATAAGTTTTATAGGCCTTGCCTCTTGAGTCTTATGCAAAGTTCAAAACTTACTATGCTAACACTTTTCCATTGCTATAATTTTCAATAGTTACAACTTTACTATGAGTGTTTCAAATTAACTTTTGTTTTGAGATGAGTAACTTTTCAAGATAAAATTCTCTCACTTTAAAAGGGGGAATTTTAGTGGGCTTCTAATGCATGAGATAAGCCATTTTCAAGAACAATTACAATTTTAAAGTTTCAAAATCATAGTTTTATTTAACCTTAGAATCTAGATTGAAGAGACTAAGGCTTAAGATGTAGATATAACATTTGACACAAGGATGGTAGACTATCTCTAAAGAAGGCTAATTAAATTAAAAAAACTCAGATAGAACATATACTAGATTTATTATGATGAGATATGTTAACAATATAAAGTATAGTTATACTATATATTACAATGATAATGAACACATGATACTTAATTAGTTATGATGCTAATATATGTTTGGATCTAGAATAGGTAGAAAGTAGAGTGGATCTAGATTTTGCATTAGTCACCTCATTCTATAAATCTGGCCTATGTAGTCATAGACACTTGTGTCAACCTGGGATGATTACATTTACGCTACTATTTAAATTGTAAGTAGGTGTCCAATGTGAAATATATATTAAAATTAGATGCAACCACCTAGATGCTTCTAGTTTCAGTCTCACCTTTACTCTGATGCATTCAGATCTGGATCATAGACTATCATTCTTTGTCAAATAGAGAAAACCCAATTCTTCATATTTATATTTGTTGTGATAAAAATAGGTTAGTGGTGACATAGTGTTGATATACCCTAAAGACCCCACTATCAATGAGTGCTTCCTACAAATCTAATACTTTGAAGAGGGCCTCAATTTTTTGTAGTTATCTTGTACATGTTGGATTATTTTTAAATCATGCAATGTGTGATAAGCAAGTACATAAAGTGACATATCTTGTAACTTAAAAAATGTCTCTCATCGAGTGATCCTTTAGTAATTCAGACCTATATATGTGTTGCCACTATGATTGATATGGAATAGAGGATAAAATATGGACTCTTTTTTCAATTGAGTGCTTTTGGATAAAATATGGACTACACATCTAATACTCTGAAGAGGGCCTTAGTTTTTTGTAGTTCTCCCATACATGTTGGATTATTTGTAAATCATGCAATGTGTGATAAGCATGTACATAAAGTGACATATCTTGTAACTTAAAAAATGTCTCTCATCGAGTGATCCTTTAGTAATTCAGACCTATATATGTGTTGTCACTATGATTGATATGGAAATAGAGGATAAAATATGGACTATTTTTTTAATTGGGTGCTTTTGGTAAGTTACCTTGCAATAAGTAAGAAATTGCTAGGAGAGGAATGAATGAGGGTTGAATTTATATTTATACCAATCCATTTGAATAATATATCACATAAAATCACTTATTCCAACCATAGGAATACATTTAATTTATAAATTAGATGACTTTAAGGTACTAGACACTTGCATCAAAATAAGACACTAGCATCGATCTATATATTTGATTGCGATACAAGTGTTTGGCTAGTTATAAAATATGTGCATGTCTATAATGTATATATATTCAAGATAAGTAGGTTTATAACATTATGGTAATATAAAGGGTTTGTGTCATCATAATAACATTGTTCAGACTAAGAAATAAGCAATTAGGCACAAAGAAATAGTGTATGTGAGCCTTTTTGAATTGGGAGAACTCTAGAATATGAAGGCACATCCATGATGTGTATTTTACATTTGTAAAAGATTGAAGAACTATATAATTGATAAATAGTGACTACATTTTCTCCTTTAATCTAGTAATGAAATTATTGGTTTAAATAAGAAGAAATGCATACATGGGTGTGTATAACACACCTTGCCTTTGCTTGAATTTAACTTGAGAAATTTGATGGTGATTGACTTGAAATCAAGAGCATGTTATAGTATATAATTAGTTCATATAATTCTAAATTAAAAACATTGAAATGATTGAAATTTTAAGAGAGCAATCTTTAGGATTACATCTGTGTATTGATGCAACTATCTTTCCTTTTGATAATTTGATTTGAAAAAACATATCATCCCGAATCATTAGAACTAAGATTAGGAAAAATATAAAATATATAAAGTTCATATATATAAAGAGATAAATAGAGATTGGATGAACATGCCCTTAAAATTTAGAGAAAAGTGAGTTTCCACCCTGTAGTTGAGATTAGCTCAACCATAAAACCCAATCACGCTTATAATGTATTGAGTGTGATTAAACCATGTCAACTCACACAATAAAAATGGTGAGGTTGTATTTTTTAATTGAGTCCATCCTATAAAATTGGAAATATTGAGTGATGTAATCACCTTAACCATAATAGAATAAAACTAACTAATATAGTATATTAGCTTTATATAGTCTATAAAATTTGAATGTGGTAGGTGATGAGAGTCCCCAAATGTGTTTGAAATCTGACACTAAATCAATTTTACAAAATTAGGCACACACTGCATACCATATTCACCTTATATGTGTATCATACTAAAATTATGTATAAAAATAGTACCAGTGTATAGGTTTTCGACAAATGTGTATTTGAATCATATAACTATGCATTTGGCCAATTTTAATTAGTGTATGTGTGGAGAACATGTTTTCAAAACATTCCCTCACTATAATCTAAAATTAAAAATGGTGTAACTATGGAGAACATGTTTCCAAAACATGCATTAGTATATATATGAATTTGAGAACTGGTGTAGGTGCCAATGTGGTGGACATGGTTCTAAAACATGTCCCCACTATAATATGGGTATGTTGATTACTGAATAAGTGTGGATAACATGTGTTTAAAACATTTCCCACTGAATCTAAAACTATGACAAGTGTAGAAAACATGTTTCCAAAACATGCCCCAGTGTAAGTTGAATTTGTCAAGTAATGTATAAGTCATGCCTTTATGGCATGCCCCCACTAATATGCCCCCCCCCCCCCGCCTTTGAGGTGAGGGAAAGGAGAACCAGGTATTTAGTTTAACTCAAAAGGATAAGATAACTATGTAAACTATGAATGTACCATGTGGTGTACAGAGGGAACATGTCTCGATAAATATATCATGTAAGCCCACAAACTATGATCACATCAAGTCCAAAATGCATGATGTATATCATGGCAACATCTAGATAGTAACACTACAATCTCAACAAGAAAAAAATCACATATAGAAGAGAACTTAAAATAAAATCAAAATTTAATGGTGAAATGAGACCTCAAACAAGCGGCATTTTAAAATCCCACATAATTTAAGGAACATGACTTAATCAAATATCCATAAAAGAAAGAATGACATATTCAAATTTTAACATAGAACAAACAATGATAAATCAAATGTCAAAGAGGCAAACAAAGGCTTGGGGGACAAAAATAATGGAGCATATTCAAATGCTCAAACAAGCAAGACAATATTACAATGTGAAAATCAAGCAAATACATGAATGAATACAAAAACAACAAGAATAAATAAAACATATTATCCCCTTGGATCATGTGTTAGCAAAAAATGTTGAGTACATAACATATCAAGTACACTATGAAAGATATAAACATGGGAACAAGAATTCATAATTATATAATATCAAACACAATAACATAAAATGACCATATAATTATATAACCTAGATGTATCATGATCAAATATATGCATTCCCCCAATATCCATATGACATGACTAGAGCGAGGGACCAACATCTGAAAGTGCATGGATCATGCTTCTATGTATACCTGTATCACACTCAAAATATGTGTGAAATATATGGATATATAAAAATAAATGACATTCCATATACCAAAATAGAACTAGTAAAATATATTCTAAGGGTATAATAGAACATGTATATGCTGAAAATATTTGGATTTTTTTAAGTTGTTTGGTTTTTTTTGATATTTTTGGAATATGTGAACTAGAGAAGCTACCATATGATCTCATATAATTTATTCTCATAGGTATATCCCCACTATTATCTTGGTTTCATAAACTAGTGATACTATAAAGGAGCATGCACATGTGCAATATCTATCATTGTGGAATTTGTGATGTTTTGCATATGTATAATAAGAATCTATGATCATGAATTAAAAAAAGTATTAGGGGTTTATGGCACCCACCATTTAATGGTATTTAGTTTCTTTGGAACAATAATAATAGTAACATGTGTATTTTCTCAGGATATCTAAATATCATGTGTAGTAATTAAGGATTAAATCAAACTAATTATGGATCTCTGACAAAATGGCGTCTCAAGTACTAGCTGCCTTATAAAGGGGAGTACATGTTGATTACCCTTTTGTAAAATATTAGCCTTAGTGAGTTTTATAATTAATTTCATGGATATAAAATTCTCTTGCTAAAAAATATGCTCATATGGAATTCTAAAAACTATAATTACTTGATTGGTATGAATGTATTGAACAACCCATGCACTATAGAAAGTAATGCTCAAAGTGTATGTATCTAATGTCATTTCAATATAATATCAAACACACCCATGGAAGGTATAACTAAAAAGGTATTAATCATATGTGTAGGACCCACCTATAAAGGCAAGTCGATATCATCAAGAACATGTTCTGAGGTCCCATCAAATGCTCTAATTGATCTAGTCAAATCATGCAAATCATGATTTCTATAACCTAAATGTGTAAGTAATGTCATAGTATAAATATTCTCAATTTCATCATTTTCAATAATAACACTATGTATAAGATGGTGATTAAAGGTATGTTCAACTGAGTAAGGAATGAAGATCCAAGTAATCATCCCTAATCTCACTATCATAAAAAATAATATAAGGTCTCTGAACCAAAGGAGGTATATGCCACATATACATACCAATAATACCATCCAATATGTTCATAATTTGATGAAATAAGATGTGCATTATATGCCATTTACACTTCCAAATATTTATTATAATGGTATTGCAAAGTATTTTGAAATATATTTTACTTCTAGTGGTCACTAGGTTGTGAACCTGATTAATTTTGAGGATCATCAAATATAATATTTTGATCATATATGAGGTATTTTATCTTATGATTCGAGGTAAAACATATATTTTTAGAATTATTTTGGCCTTAGTAATAGTCAAAATAAGCATTCACATCATACTCTTTGGGTATATCAATAAGTTTCACATTGTAACTTGATTTGATAGTAAACTTGGTATTGGATGTATATATAGTCAATGTGTTTGCTACATATTTAATATTGTTAAGTGATACAAGTTTCATTTCATGATCATGAATGATGTGGCATAAGTTATCAAAATATTTTAAATTTTTGAAATCAATAGACCCATGTAAATAATAAAACAAACTTTTCTTGAAAATATCTTGAAGTTCTTTATCTACCATATGATTGGTTGTTTTAAATAGCATTATGTTGTTCCTCAAGACATACACATTGATAGGTTCATTGGTTCCTTATTTGATCTTTACAATTTGGCCATAGGAAACCTTTTCAGTAATATTAATAGCGAAGTGTTCCAAAAAATCATCCACAAGGGGTTTGAAGGTGTTTACTGGTTGGGTTTGTAAATCATGTAACCAACTTAAAGCATAGTATTTTAAAATCAGAAATAATATGGTCAAAACTTTATCATTAAAGTCATAATCATGGCATGCCACATAAAAAGATCTAATATATTATTCATGATCACACTTTCCATCATAAAATGTGAACTTAGCTGCAACAAAACTAGTTTGCAAGGGTTAAAAAGATAGCTCTTGTGTAAGAGGATTATGCAACACCTCTTATGAATCAATAACATAAGGAGATTTCATATAGGTTTGTTCAATATTTTTAACCTTAATTTATAAAATATTTTTATATTTTGAATAAGATATTTGACGTTTTGATATTCTATGTTGGATATTTGAGAAGTCACCAAAAGAGGTTTACCCATAGGTTGGGTAGATATAAGCATTCAAACTGACAATTGGTTTTAAGCATTAATGTTTCCCATGTAAGATGTAGCAATAGAATTTTTAGGTAATAAATGTTTAAAAATGTACCCTGTGCTCCCATTGGAAGTATGAGATGGTAATTTTCTCAAGGTGAGGGTTGTTTGTATATGTGTATGACCTATACCTCTAATATCATGATCAATAGATGGACCTATTTGTCCATCTAATATTTTTGTTTTTTTAGTTTCTAATATGTTTCTTAGGATTTCATCAATATCTTTATGGTTTTGATAAATGTTCAAATGAAACAATAAAGTTACTTGCACTTATTCATGATCTATTTTCTCATGGTCATTGGTTTCATTAGACTCATGGTTTTCATTATCATAATCATATTCTAAGATAACCTTATCAATTTGATTTATATTCTCAACATTGATATCATCATTATCCATAGGATTAGGTCCCTCATTGGTTTTAGACATCTTATAAGGTATAAGGAGTAACTCAATGTGTTCAATATACACATCTCCCAATCTAGGGCTACACCTAGGTTGCACACAAAATAATATAAGCAAAAACTAAAAAAAATCAAAATAATCTAAAATATGAACTATCTGAAAACCCTATGAATTAGAAAAATATAATCACACAAATTAGGTTTACCTAATGTTTAACCTTAAACTATAGATTTGGTAATCTAGGTTTAAATGGGTAGAGATAGCTAAGGGTACAAGGGTGGTAGACTATCTCTAAAGTAGGTCAATTAATTTTAAAACATAAAAAAAACTTATAAAACATTTATTATGTTGAAATATGGTAAAATAGAAAGTAAATATATTCTATAGATTGTAATGATAATAAACACAAAATACTTATCTACTTTTGAAGCTAATATAGATCTAGGTCTTGAATAAAAAAAAGGTATACTAGATCTAGATTCTAGATCAGTCCCTTGATTCTAGAAATATGACCTTTATAGTCATAAACACTTGCATCAACCTGGGATGGTTGCATAGATGTTACTGTCTAAATTAGATTTAGGTGTCCAACAAATAATACTTATTGAAATTGGATCTGACCACCTAGATGTTTTTCAGTTCTATGTCACCTTCACTCTTATCCATTTAAATCTAGGTCATGTACTATCACTCTTTGTCAAATATAAAAACCATAATTATTCATATCATAGTGGCTCTAGGAAAAATGAGTTAGAGGGAACATAGTGTCAAACTACCCTGAAGACCCCCCTTTTAAGGAGCATTATCTACATAACCAATACTTTGTAGAAGGCCTCATATTTATGTATTTTCACTTTTGTGTTGGCTTTTGTGTGAATCATCTAATGTGTGATAAACAAGTATATAAAGTGATATAGCTTGTAACATGTAAAATTTGGCTCATGGAGAGATCCTTTAGTACTTAAAACATGCAAATATATTTTCCCTATGAATAATATGGAAATAAGAGAAAATATGAAATATTTACTCACTTGTGTTCTTGATTGAGTTCTTTTGGTAAGTTTCCTTTTGAGGGGTAAGAAGTTTAAAGGTGAGGAATGAATGAGGGATGATCGTATAGTTATAAAAATCTCTTTATAAAATATCTCACATTAAAAAACATAGGCCAACCATAATAATGGGTTTCATTTCTAAATTTGATGACTTTAGGGCATTAGACACTTTCATTATAATAGGACACTTGCATCAACATATGCAACAATATTGGTTTTGAAGGATGTGTTGGCTCTCAAATATACATTGAAAAAAGTGTAGGTTAAGAACTTATAGGGATGGAAGATAAGTAGGTTTAAAACATTCTGAGCAAGATACAAGTTTTGATTCATTATATTAACATTGGTTAGACTAAAAAACAACCAATTAAGAACAAAGAGGTAGTGCATGTGATCCTTTTGTAAATGAGAAAGGTCTAGAAGCTTAAGGTACATCTATGATATGTATTTTCCAGTTGTAAAAGATTGAGGTGTTATATAATTTATAAATATTTTGAACACAATGACTGAGAGGGGTATGGGTGTGAATTAGTCTCATAAAACTTTCTTTCACATGTACTTTAACATTCCTTGAACCATCAAAGCAATACAAAGATATAGTAATGCATATAGAGTCATTCACATGAGCATAACACAAAAACACATATACAAGTGGGATACCCTCAAGGGGAATAAAACCCAATAATATATTCAAATGGACTACATTAATGTAATTCAAAGTATCATAATTTTTTTAAGTACCAACTTCACATGCAGCACCAACCCCAACTAGCCAAGCACCAACCCATCTAAGCTTTAGCAAGCACCAACTTAAAAGGAGGAACCAACCTCCTAGATGACTCATCACCAACTCATACACTTGATTTATTTTATCACCTTGATAAACCAATATTTCTCAATGAACTGGTCATGACCACCTCTTCAACTCTTCACACTCGTATCCCCCTCAAATTGCCTTCTAGGTCTCTTCACTTAACTAGGTCTCTTCAAGATACATTAGGTCATATGACTTTGATATTCATCTATAATAACACTATTATATATTAATTATAGTTTATATACAAATATATTATGGTATATAAGACCTTCTTTATCTCTTTAAAGTTTTATATCCTTCGCTTCCACACACACATTTTCTAACTAGTTAATTAGCCCTATTAGGCCTTATTCTTATACTAGGCTCTTGATCATACACCTATTTGTTGGCCACACACATTTTACCAATTATATTTTTTTAAAAATAGGCCTTAATACATGTTAAAAACATGAATCAATAAATTACATTAGGTTTTTCATAACTAAAATGGATG
Organism: Torreya grandis; assembly: GCA_037957365.1. Classification (NCBI taxonomy): domain Eukaryota; kingdom Viridiplantae; phylum Streptophyta; class Pinopsida; order Cupressales; family Taxaceae; genus Torreya; species Torreya grandis. The sequence continues at coordinate 117,496 of JARHVA010008138.1, read as the reverse complement.
AAATCTTTCTTTAGGCCTCAAGGAGACCTAATTCAATTAGATCTTCATTGATACACGTTACACTTTGATCTCCTTGGAATAATTTAAAACTTCATAAATGGTATGAAAAATTCATATTCCACTAAAATATACCCATAATAATATCATATTATTTCCATGAAACTTATAATCTTTGATCACCACTTGAAACATGTCATTAGTATTGTTTACATTAGGCCTTCACACACACAGAAAAGTCTATCTTGAACAGTTGAAGATAAAAAAATGTTTAGCCATAAAATTATGATAATAAATCCCATGAATATAATATATATGACCTAAATAAATTCACCAAGTTAATTACACTTCACTACATAGGGAAAAATGACTAAAAAACTCTCTTGCAACTTGTTCACTCAAAATTGCCAACTTTCCTCATAGACTAGTCATGCTGACTCAGACATCCAACACCTATATAAAAGGATTTAATGACTAGTAATAAATTTATATTATTATATTTGATAATTATATCATTATTATATATAATTATACTATATTCAAATGGAAATATTGGTCTTGCATACCAATCTCATAACCTTATATCTCACTATCTCATCTGAACCAGATACATCAACTTGTGAGAAACATTTTCACTAAAACCACTAGCCTTTAAAAATTATACCAAAAATTAAAATTTATTAAAATTATTGAAAAATATCTCCATGAACTTGGTTCTATCACTATTTCATTATAACACATCCCTAATCATCTTCTTATTGTTGCTTAGATTTCTCACTATTTCCACCATTAGGCCTATTAGCAACTAACTAACTTGGATGATCGTTTTAGCATACTTAAGCACTATAAAAAATCCATAAATAACTGGTAACATAAAATATGAGTCTCAATATTCAACCTTCATAAATTTTGAAACTTTAACTTGGTTAACTCTGATTGCTACAAAAAATATCAAAGAAACTAGCACTTTCCTATAGGGTCTACTAACACCCCTGAAAACTCAATCACATATGAATGTTCTTGGGAGAGTTGAATACATGTTAAAATATTTTATATATTCATTTTATAAAAAAAAATTCTATCTATAACAATATATTTTACATAGATTCCTTGTTAGGGTTCTAAGAGGGTTTAAACATGTTTCCATTCTTCACAAACATTCATAAAGCATAAACCTTAAATATAAAAATCAAATGCATGGAATTTTTATCTAGGAACATTCCTCATATACCATTAATATATTATTTTCCCATGTATAGTTTTTATGATCTAATGAGCACAATAAAAACCTTCACAGGTAGAGAACTCTTCATTCTTTACACTCGAGAGACCTCAAAATCACTTTTCATGCATTTTATTGCAAACCATGACTTCAAAATTTGTGAACATGATCAAAATAACATATAATACCTATTTTAAAAAATTATATATCCATATATTCCTTTTAAATATAACCTCATACCCCATTATTCCATACTCTTTTTTTTTTCTTACTTAGACCTTGGCATGCAAACCACATTAGAACTTAAAGCTGGCCTTCATGACTCTTTCCATGAACTCTCCACCAAAATCACATAATAAATAAACCTCATACATGATTAAAAACTATCATACATCCTTTATATGCCTTGACAACAAATTATGATTCCTCCTTGGGCTAGGTAGTATCTAGGAGTGGTCTACGTGTAGACTTAGTCTAAAGGTCTTAACCATGTAGGCTTACCATAATATTATCATGAGAGATCTAATGTATAATATAAATTTTCAAGAAACATTATAAAACCTCTCATGATTATGTACATGTTAGGATAAAATAAAACACAAGTTTATCCCCAAATCACATACAAGATAAACTATGAAATGAATCAATCAAACATACAAAAAATAATCATAAACATGCACAAAATGGGAGACACCATATTTAATGTGATTCACCAAAGATGGGCTACATCCACCAAACTTGTCCAATATATTATTTCTAGAAATAAAAGGGTGAAAAAAATCCTACAACAAACCGTTTTACACCTCTTTACCTCTTCATGCCTCCTCTTTGTGTGTAATAATCTTTCATCTTTCATCTCAACCATGTAATAATACATTTAAGGGGAAAAAAACACCTAAGCATAACCTTTGTCACCAGATATGAAAACCTTTATTCAGTGGACCACATTGACTACAAAATTACAATTTTACAAGGCATTTTTAATAAAAAAATTCTTTGAGGGGTTTCTCCCTTGAAACCCCCACGCCATCATAGATACAAAGAATGAGATCCAAAACCTAGCTGAAATAACATTTGAATTTTAATCTGTGATCCTAGAAAATAATCAGTATCCATACCTAATATTACTTAAATCTCACCAATACATCATGATCTTTCATGTACAAGACTAGGCATCCTATGCACATACCTTCTCAAGACACTACTAAGCTCAAACACTTGATAAATTTTACAACAAGGACCTACCATGCTAACTTTCACAACACTCATGTAGTCAACAGAACATATATTACATTATTAAAAACTCTACAACATTGATCAATATTCTCTCTCATAGATACATTCTTCAATGACCTAGTGAATACCTTCTCAAGAACCTTTGACATCAATGACAACATCAATGCCAAACCATAAAATCAAGAAAATGCTCATAAGTCTTCCCTTTGTCATTAATGGTAAAACATACTACAAACTGATCATTCTTATCTCCCAATTTTTGTCTTCCTCCCCCTTTGACATAAAGTACAAAATGATTTATACAACTCCATGGATCACACTCACAACTAAAATACTCAACACACATGACTATGAGTTTATGATACATAATACAAACATGCTCCCCATATATCCATGCATACCTTCTTGGAAAAACTCACCTATTCTTAGAGATAATGACCTTTATTATCTCACCCTAATTACTTGTCTTCTTTATGATTTCTAAGGGCAATAATTACACCCAATTCATGTCTTAAGAGTTCAAATGTTACCTTTAAAAGTATTTTGGTCAAAATGTCTAAAATTTGATCATGTGTAGAAGCATATTCAATTATGAAAGTTTGTTCACTTACTATATCTCTTAAAAAATAATACTTTATGGGAATGTTCTTGGTCTTTGAGTACATGACATGGTTCTTTGAGATGCTTATAACACTTGTATTATCATAATAGATATGGCTAGGACCATCATACTCTACCTTGTAGTCTTTTAGGATCTATCTCATCCATAGAACCTGAGTGCTACATGAAGATATTGCAATGTTCTCAGACTCACAAGTGGATAATGTTATTTATGGTTTCTTCTTGCTTATCCATGAAATTAGGTACTCACCTAAGAATAAATCTCCTCCACTAGTACTCTTCCTATAATCTAAACTTCCTGCCTAGTCTACATCTGTATAGGATATAAAAATGAATTCCTTGCTTTTTGGATACTAAAACTCATACTCCATAGTCCCCTTAAGATACCAGAGCATCCTTTTAACTATTTTCAAATGACTCTCCTTTGGATCTTCTTGAAACATTCCCACAAGACATATTGCTTGCATGATGTTAGGTCTAGTGGAAGTGGTGTATAGAAAACCTCCAATACTTGACCTATATGATAATTGATTGACCTTTGGAGATTCATATTCCTTGCTCAACTTATACCCTATGATAATAGGTGTACTAACTACCTTAAAAATTTACATCTCAAACTTCTTCATCATCTCTTTTATGTATTTGGCTTGTGAAATGAATATACCTTTTTCAGATTGAGTGACTTGCAACCCCAAAAAGAATGATAGTTATCCTAGCATGAACATCTCAAACACTTTCTACATCACTTCTAGAAATACCTTGGTCATGTTCTCATTATTTCCACCAAATATGACATCATCCACATAAACAACTAATATCAACGAATGGTCATCCTCTGATTTTATGTATAGGTTACTATCTAAAACCCCTATTTTTAATCCTTTATCTAATAAATACATGTCCAACCTAGCCTACCACTCTCTAAGATCTTGATTTAGATCATAAAGAGTCTTTTTCAATCCACAAACATAGTCCTTGTCACTTGATAGTGATAATCCTTCAAGTTTCTCTATGTACACCTCCTCTTCCAAATTCCCAATCGAAAAGGTAGATTTGGCATTTGTCTAATATACCTTGAACCATTTGAATCCTACATATGATAGAAAAAATTTTATGGCCTCCAATATTTCTACTAGTGCAAAGGTATCCACAAATTATATACCTTCAACTTGTGAATATCCCTTGCATACAAATATAGCCTTTTTTCCTAGTGACTTCTCCATATTCATTCAACTTCTTTCCAGACACCCATTTTGTCCAAATACATTCTTATCTTTAGGCCTAGGAACTTGTTCCTAAGTCTCATTCTTTTATATTTGGTCTAACTCCTCATTCATAGAACCTATCCAAAAAAAAATGATTTATTCTATAAGATTATTATGTTCAATCTTAGATAATAGAGCAACATTCTCTCAATTTAGATTACTTACTAGTCTCCTCCTTGTTTGCATAATTGTAATCTTATTTCTAATGATTTGAGATTCAGGATGATCTCTTTGAATTTGTCTTGAGGGGAATTTTGAGTCCTGTCTCTCCTCAACTTCTTCTCCTTCCTCATCAACCTCTATATTTTCCTCTTCATTCTTGAAGTCCATATTATCTAAAGTATCCTTTGACTATGAGTGTTATTTCATTATCTCATCAATCTTCAAATTGGTTCTTTCCACTATCTCCTGTAACTTATTATTATAAAATCTACATGTTGAGCTAATTGATGAGTATCCTAAGAATACACTTTCATCAAATCTAGAATCAAAACTTTCTAAGTCTTCACCATCTCTTTTCATTAAACATTTTCTCCCAAACACTCTAAAGTGTTCCACATTAGAAATTCTACCTTTCTATAGTTCATAAGGAGTCTTGTTTCCATTAGTCCTTACCTATCCTCTATTCAAAATGTAGAGTACAATTATTACTACCTCTCTCCAATATCCATTATATAACATAGACTCATTTAGAATAGTTCTAGCCTTCTCTTGAACTATCCTATTCTTTCTTTCCACTACCCTATTTTGATGAGGTGTCCTAGCTTCTAAGAAATATCTCCTTATTCCATGAACCTCACAGAAGTCATCAAACTCATTGGACCAAAGATCACTTCCTCTGTCATATCTTAGACACTTGATCTTTCCATTCTTCTCATTCTCAATAAGAGCTTTGAATTCCTTGAACTTGTCAATAGCTTCTAAATTTTCTCTCAAGAATGCTACCCAAGTCACTATTTTGCATTCATTTATGAGTAACATGAAGTAATTATCTCCTTGAATGCTTTGAATTCCTATAGGCCAATATATATTGGTGTGTATTAACTCAAAGGTCCTACTAGTTTATTAATCCTTGGATTTGAACCTTCTTCTAGTTTGCTTGCCATGTTGACATGCCTCATAAAGTATCTTTCTAGGTTTGGTGATCCTAGGCATGTATTCATAGACTTTTTAGTGCTTATCTTGACTTTATTGTCAAATTTGAGGTGACCTAACCTTGTGTGACATATACTAATTTCATATATCTTGATCATAAATCATCTCTCTTTCTTGATCTCATTCAATACATATAGATTGTTCTAATTCCTTTTAGCATTGGTAATTAACCTTCCCTATTCGGCTCTCCTTATCTCACATCCTCTATCATGAAAGGTTAGTGTGTGCCCTTGATTAAACATTTGACTCACTAAGGATGTTATGTTTCAAACCTTACACATACAACACATTTTTTGTCTTGGTATTCCCATTTTCCATACTCAAGATACCCTTGCCAACTATATTAGTAGTTGTGATCTCTCTAAACCTCACTATTCTTACAACATTATTCTTTAATGAGATGTACTTATTTTTGTCTCCTATCATGTGACTTTAAAAAACACCATCCATATACCATTTCATGCCTTCATCTTGAGTGTGAAAGGTAGTCTAAGCTAGCATAAAATCCACTTTAGTCTTATGTTCTTCCTTATCAAATATTTCATCTTGAATCTTGGTCTCAATATGATTAGTCCTAAATTTTTTTGGATTCCATACCAATGTTTGAACCTTCTCAATCAATTTAGGATATTCATATGTATTTTTAAATATTTAAGGAATTATAAATTTATTAGAGCATAATCTTGAAATGTGTCATATTTTATGATAATTTTAGAAAACAACATTTCTTTACATACTTCTTGACTAATTATTCATTTTCCCATAGTTACATGATAACTTATCTCTTATTGCATTGGCTTGCCCGATTGGTATTTTCATGTTGGTACTCTTGGATTTTTATAACTTCTTTTTCTCTTTATTAAGATTTCTCATCTTTTCTATGAGTTTCTCATGCTCAACATTTAAGGAATCTAGCTCTATCTTCAACTGGTCATACTCAAATTCATTTGAACTAAATCTTGTGTTGGCACCTTCTAACTAACTCTTTAGATATTTGATAGTCTTCTTTTTATTATTAAAATCATCAATGGTACTTGTGATCTCATATTCAAGGTCTACCTCATATTATCCTTCTTCACTATCATAGTAGATTTCTTCATCATTTATGTTTTTTTCTTCTTTTTGATCACTAGACATCTTGTGCTTCTTAGGATCACCTTTAGATTGTTAGACTTGCTTCAAAGGACCAAAATATGACACTAATTATTGAACATAAGGACTAAGAGGGGAAGTGGATGGGGTTTAAATTTGTCTCTTAAAACTTTATTTCACATATTCTTAACATTCCTTGAACCATCAAAGCAATACAAAGATATAGCAATGCATAAATAGTCATTCACATGATCATAACACAAAAACGCACATATGAGTAGGAAAACCTCAAGGGGAAGAAAAAACATTTATCCATGCACATGGAATAAATCCATTTAAGGCAAAATATCATAATTTTTGGAATCACCAACTCCACATAGAGAACCAACCCCAACTAGCCAAGCACCAAGCCATCTAAGCTTTGGCAAACACCAACTTGTAAGGAGGTACCAACCTCCTAGATGAATCATCACCAAATCAGATACCTAATTTATTTTATCAACTTTATAAAACCCTATTTTTCAACCAATTTATTATGACCACCTCTTCATTTCTTCACACTCTTATCCCCCTCAAACTACCCTCTAGGTTTCTTCGTTCAACTAAGTCTCTTCAAGATAGATTAGGTCATATGACCTTTATCTTCATCTATAATACCACTGTTATAGCTTCATTATAGTTTCCATAAAACTCTATTATGTTCTAAAATACCTCCTTTAGTTCTTCAAAGTGATATATCCTTTGCTTCCATAGGCACTTTTTTCTAACTAGTTAATTAGGCTTATTAGACCTTATTCTTATATTAGGCTTTTGCTCATAAACCTCTTGGTCATTCACACACACTTTCCCACTTATATTTTCCATAAAATAGGCCCTATTACATTCTAAAAACATGAATCAATAATTACATTAGGTTGGTAATAGTTCAAATGGATGAAATCATTCTTTAGGCTTTAAAGAGACCTAATTTAATTAGGCCTTCATTAATACACATTACACTTTGATTTCATTGGAATAATTTAAAACTTAATAAATGGTATGAAAAATTAATATTACACTAAAATATACCTATAATAATCTCATATTATTTCCATGACACATGTTATGTCCAATCACCACTTTAATCACACCATTAGTATTGTTTACATTAAGACTTCACACACATAAAAAAGTATGTCTTGAATAATTGAAGATAACACAATGTTTAGCCACACAATTATGATAGTAAATCCTATGTAAAAATATCTATGACCTAAAAAACTTAAATAAGTGAATTATACTTCATTACACATTTAAAAAGGACTTAAAAACACTTCTTTAACTTGCTCACTCAAAACTATTAGTTTTCCTCAAAGACTAATCATGGTGACTCAAACCTCCAACACCTGTATAGAAATATTTCATTAATTATGATTTATGTACATGATAAATTGAGATAATTATACCATTATTATATATAAATATAATATTATCAAATGTTAATATTGGTCTCGCAGGCCAATCTCATAACCTTATATCTCACTCTCTCATCTGAACTAGGCAGGTCAATTTGTGATCAACTTTTTATCTAAAACCATTGACCTCTATAAATTTTGAATAAACATTAAAATTTATTACAAGTATTTAATAATATATCCATGAACTTTATTTCATCACTATTTCATGATAACACATCCCTAATCATCTTCTCATTGTTGCCTTCATTTCTCATTATTTATACCATTAGTCCTATTAGTGACTAACTAACTTGGATGACCAATTTGGAATACTTGAGCACTATAAAAAATATGTAAACCACTAAAAACATAAAAATATTATTATCAATATTAAACCTCCATCAATTTTAAAACTTTGACTTGGTTAACTCTAACTGCTATAGTAAATCTTTGAGAAACTAACACTTTCTTGTAAGGTACTCACTCACCTAGTAACTCAATCACACTTAGAGGTACCTGGGAAAGTTTGATATATGTTCCAATATTTTTTATAGTAATTTGAGACTATTTTAGGATATTTAGAACAAGATATTTCACATCAGGTCCTTGTTAGGGTTCTAAGAGGGTTTAAAGTTGTTTCCAGTCTTAACAAACATTCATACAGCATAGCCATTCAATCCAAAAAAAATCCTAGAATTTTTAGATATGACCCTTCACCATCTACCATGAATATATTAGTTTACCATGTAGAGGTTTTATGAGCTAATGAACATAATGAAAACCTTCATGGGTAGAGAACCCTTCATTTTGTTCACTTGACAGACCTCAAACCCACTTTTCATTCTTTTTCTTGAAAACCATGACTTCAAACTTTGTGAACATGCTTGAAAAAAATATCATACCTTTTAAAACACTCATTTTTCCATAATTTCCATGGAAACATTTACTCATACCCGACTATCCATACTCTCTCTTTCTCTCTTTGCTTTCTTAGGCCTTGACCTGCAAAGCATAATAGGCCGTAAAGCTGACCTTCATGCCTTTTTTCATGCACCCTTCACCACACTCATATAATCAATAAACATTTTACATTATTAAACACTATCATGCATCCTTCATATTCTATGAAAACAGATTATGATGCCTAGTTGGGCAAGGTAGGGTGTAGGAGTGGTCTTGGTAGAGACTTGGTATGAAGTTCTTACCCCTGTAGGCTTACCTTGAGATTATCATGAGTGATATAATTCCTCATATACATTTTTAAAAAACCTTATACACCCTCTCTTTCCTATGTGCATCCATCTCTCCAAGCCATCAAGCTCTTCATGCAGAAGACTAGGCATCTTATGCACATACCTTCTTAGGACACTACTAAACTCAAGTACTTGACAAATTTGAAAAAAAGGACCTTCCATGATGACCTTCACATCCCTCATGTAGTCATAAATAAATATCTTACATTTTAAAAAACATTGCAACACTAATCAATATTCTCTCTCATAGTTACATTCTACAATGACCTCATTAATACCTTCTTAAGAACCTTTGACATCAATGACAACATCAATGCCAAAAATTAACAATAGGAACAATGATCAACAAAACAATATCTATAATCCACCCCCACTTTAATATATTAAATAAATTATTAGTTTAAATGAGAATAAATGTGTACCTAGATGTGTCTAAAAAACCTTGCCTTTGCTTGTGTCCCACTTTAGTACCTTGTCGATGGATGACTAGTAACCAATATCATGTTATAATATATCATCAGTGTATATAATATAAAATGGAAATCATTGAAATGATTGAAATTTAAAAAGAGCAATTTTTAGGAGTACACTTATGTATCAATACATACATATTTCCTTTTAGTAATTAATTTTAAAAGATATATCATTATGAAAATTTAGTGTTGAGATTAGGAAAAATCTGAACTCTAGATCATTTGTATATCTAGAGAGATAGAGTGAAATACAAGAACACATACCCCAAACCTAAGAGAAAAGGTGAGTTTTTACCTTGCAGTTGGATTTATCTCTATCATGCAACCCAATCATATTCATAACCTAGTGAGTGTGAGTGGACCAATTCAACTCATTCTATAAAAACTATGAGGTAAGATGATGTACTCAAATCCAATCTATAAACTTGTAAAGTTTGAGTGATTTAATCATTTCAACTATACCAAATGTGAACCAACCACTATAGTATATTAGCAAGATATAGTTATTAAAATTCCAACCTATTCGGTGAGGATAGTCCCTAAATTTTTTTAAAATATGAAATTTATTTGATTTATAATATTAGTCACACATTTTATAACATATGGAACTTAGATAGGTCTCATGTTGAAACTATGTATAACGATGGTACCAATGTATATAATTATGTCATAAATATGTATCTAAATCATATAAATGTTAGTTTAAATAGTTTAAAACTAAGTTTATATGGATAAAATGTTTCTAAAACATGACCCCCACTATAATATGAGACTAAAAACTTGAGTAAGTGTGGAGAACCTATTTCCAAAACATGCCCTGACCATATATCTGAATTTGAGAACCGTTGTAAGTGTCAATGTGGAGGACATGTTTCTAAAATATTCCCCCATTGTAATATGGGTATCTTGAATACTAAATAATATTGGGTAATATGTTTACAAAACTTTCACCCACTGAATCTGAAACTCTGACAAGTGTGGAAATCATTTTTTTAGAACATGCTTGCACTACAATCTAAATATGTGAAGCAATGTGTAATTCATTCCTTCAAGGGATTATCCCACTGATATGCCTCAAATTTTTAGGTGAGGGAAATTATAAAATGGTATTTACCTTACCTTGAAAGGATAATATAACCATATAAATTGTTAATGTACCATGTGTTGTTGACCCTAAAATCTTTTGGTCTAAAATCATTCATGAGATTGAGTACTCTAGGGAGAAAAGTGGGGGATAATACAAGGGATGTAGATATCCCCTCATTAGTTTCAGGATTAATGATGGTTTAATCTAAGGACTACGTAATTTAACTTTATTTTATTCAAAGAGGACTGATTGTTAGCACCAAAGGCTAAGTGTTTGTTTAATTATAGTTTGAATATATTCATTGTCTTGTACTTCAAGGCTAGAGTACTATTGATTATTCACTTTACCACTTTCTAAAATAGGGGAGGGGCTATTAAGTTACAAAAAAAACATAAAAAGAGAGAGATAAATGGAAAGAATAAAATAATTTTTCTATTTATAAGAATGCTTAGTTATTTAAAATTTGAAATATGGTAAGTCATAGTCGTACTATTGTGTACCTAATTTATCAATTTCACAAACTTGTAGAGACACAATGGGAAAACTTGTAAGGATAGAATATGAATGCATAAATCAAAAATTATTTATTAAATTTAAACATTTAAAAAAAAATTATCTATTTCACACAACTAATTTTTAACTCTAAGAACATAAAACAAGGAGTGGTCTAAAAAATTAAAAGAATTCATCATCAAAATAGACTAGCTTTTGCAGAATCTAATTACTACATGTAGTTCTACAAAAAAGGTAATATTAAATCCTTGACACAAACATATATTCAAAACATAAAATAATGGATAACATTCATTGAGTAGAAGCCAAAGTTTAAACAAACAAGGTTCTATTGTAGTTTTGACAAATTTTCTTTACACCAAATGCTAATCCTAGTAGACAAGTAAAGTCCAAAAGCAAGAAAGAATAACAAGTGTAATTATTAATAAATTCTAGAAATATTTTGGGATAAAAATTTTATGACCCTTTTTCAAATGAGAATAATGTCATTTATATATAATTTTTCTATCAAGATCAGTCATCCCACTACTAAGGTGGTTAAAAGTCTCAAATGATGATTTGGAAATATAGATGGGATTCTAACAAATTTGCTATCTAGAGTATAATCCATACTTGGAAGGTACACTTATTTAAGGTAAATTTATATCTTTCATGTTCTTTGTATCTTCTCACTCCTTATAATATGCATGCCAAGCAATGACTCATGCCATACTGAGTGTTTCTACATTCAGTTTTAGGGGCTAATTGTAATCAAATTCAAATATTGGTGGGAGAATGTTATTGGGATTTCTTAGGACTGCCATCCCACCATGTATTTTGTATACTTTTACATTCAACTCATAGATTTATTACATGGATATGTTTATTAAACTTGACTTTAAGAATTTTGAACCATTTATTACTTGTCTTAAATTTTGTCACTTTTGGACCTTTCAGTTGGTGAGGAACACTCGTAATATTATTATGCTATGTATACATTATACATAGTCTATTCAAGGCATTTAATTGCCTTGATGGGCCAAATGATTACCAATCTTGATTCTAAGACTTATTTGATAACTATGCCTACTTATTTGGCCATCAAGATCCTTTCCTCTCCTTAAGGTTGATTTCCTTTCCACGTGATAGCCTACCAATTTTCTTGGGTTTTGCTTATGCTTTAATTGTATGTTGGACATGTAGTAGTAGGATATTACCACATGGAAAGATATTGTTAACCTAGAGTTTAGACAGGTTTATGAAATTGTATGGATCTACCTGAGATTATGGAGATGTGGGATGCTTCCACATGGCATCATCCCACTAAACTAGATGTATGCTAAGTTTTAGTCATTTTGGGCTCTGGGGTCAGTTTATTTTGACATGGTAGTCTCCTAGCCATCTTGACCTTTGGCCATTTTTTCATCCCTTTGGGCTCCCAAACTTCAAATATTGTACCATGTGGAGGAATATTCCCCCCCTCGGGCATAGAAATTAGCTATGTTCATTTGATTTTGAGCCTTTCGGATCGATGCTTTAGTCCTTCCAAGATCTTGGGTTTCCCTTATGTCCCCACGTGGTACCATCCTGGGGACCCTGGAGGTCAGAACTACTACATATTTATGTCTCTCCACTACCTAGAGTTGCTATGATTGTTCCACATGGTACGATCTTGGGGGCCAAGGGCTTTAAAAGATAGCCAAATTTTTAAAGGATTTTGTCTCTAAAGTTTTAAGGTGATGGGATTTGGATGCATGGAATAATTCGAGAGGCCCTGATAAGTTTTTAAAACATGTGAAAGATAAGAAAATGACTAAATAAAATATATCCAATAAATCTATCTTTTCAAAACAAATTTTATGCAAGAAACAATCATTTAATATAAGAATTGACAATAGACATTTCCATAATCAAATATTTAAGCCTGAATATTTATAAAGTAAAGTCTTCATAAAAAATGTTAAAATTATTTAAAATAGAGGTACAAGAGACTTTATTTGCAAGAAAAGAGCATTGTGCTTGTTGAATAACTGGATAAATTCTAACTGAAGTATTTCCAAATGTTCCAACCAATTTAATATGAAACAACAATAATTATGATTTATATTATTAATGGGAAGCCATGTAAAGGTATCAAGAGATAAACTTGCACAAAGTCTAGGTCCAACATTAAAATGGGTGAATAATAGAGCATTTAATCATGGAGTGAGGCTTCATAAACCTCTGAGTTAGATTTTGATGTTCATAGATGAAATATTATAATGAACTTCAAAGATATGTAAATGAATTAAAACTAAGTATGAGCAGTCATTCAAAACTCATCATATAAAAACTACTAGTTAAATAAGGGTTATAGAAAAGACATCAAAACTACAAAAGGGTCCTTCATAATAGGTAAATAAATATTTATCTCATAGCAAAAGGGTCCCTATTTTTAGTCTAAAAATCATGTGTGTTGGTGAAGGAAACAATAATAATGACTTACTTTTAGGAGATACTCCTTAGTATCTAGAGAACTTATAATATTTTGTTCATGCATCAAAACATAAATGTTAGCTGAAATCAATACCTGAAACACAATCATAAGAGTGGGAACTAATGTCTATTTAAACACATGAAATACGAAGCTACATAATTTCCAAACATCATAAGTGTGTGTTTCATGTGATTAATTCATTTATAGTTCTACATTTATAGACAATCATTTAGATTATCTAAAATTATTTAGAACTTCTGAGCGAGTGTGATTTATTAATTAAGCTTAGGGGGATTTGTAAGGGCATTACTCTATTTTCAACTAGACATCTATAGCCCTGACAAAGATACCTATGGTCACCCTTAAGACCTTGATCCACTATCAACTGTGTTGTAAATCCTATGGTGGAGCTTTTCTAGATCACCCTTTTGAGAAACTTTAGATTTCACATTTTATTTTAATTTTATTTTATTTCCTTCTTCTTTTGAAACAAGTTATTTTTTTTCTCTATTAAGGGTTGGAGACCAAGTCATAGGCTTTTGGGAAAGTTCAATGAGTTCACTAATCAGAAGAGATAAATAATAACTGATAACACTCTATGCTTTTTATAAATTTTCTATTAAGTGAATTTGATGGTTTTTAAACAAAGAAAAAACATTTATAAATTCATGTGCTCCATTAGGATTCATAGGCCATAACAATTCTAAGAATGCAAAAATAAATAGAGTAGTTCACCTAGGATGTTCAAGTAAGAGTTTCTATTTGGTTTTTAGAATGCCATTGATGTTATAATAACTTAATAGAACCATAATTTTTTTAGGCAATGATAAATTAATGGAATCCTTCTAGACAAAACAAGATAGTTTGATATGAATGAAACACAATGATGCTAAACTCAATGGGAATCATAAAGCAAACTAAGCTAACATCAAGGGACATGAAAGAGAAAATGGAAAACAAAAGAAAAATAAATAAAAAGAAATTGAATAAAATTATTTTTTTCTCCTAGGTATAAATCCTACGATATACTAAAAATGGATGAGGTCAGGATTGTGCCCTAGGTGAATTTGGTATAATGGATACCCCTTAGTCTTTGTCATTATACCAAAGTAGAATTCTATACACCTAATACATGTAAAAGAAAGGTTTGAATTAAAAAATACAATGATTTCAAGTGAGAGGATGAATAAAAATTATTTAGACACCTTCAAGTAGGATTTTTAGAAGGCTAAGGTGAACCAAACACTTATCTATGTTGTCCTCAGAATAAGAGAAATCATCCCATATGGATTTTACCAATTTTCTTTTACAAATTTGTCAGTAAATTTAGATTGTATGATTCAATAATGTTCTTATATTTACTTAACAACTAATAATGGGATTAATATAAAGATATTACTTTGGATGTGCACCTTAAATTATGGTGAGGAGAATGGTCAAGCATTGACAAATTCCAAGATGGGTACAAAAAAGATCTACGAACAAGGCAAACACATAACTAAATTTAAACAATTATATGCTAAACTATAGAATAGGAGAACTAACCAATATTGTAGAAGAATAAAGTGGGTGATTAAACTATCATGTAAATTATACATTACCAAATTATATCAGGGAACTCAGTATGACGAAGTAGTGGAAGGGGAAGCCAAAAAGTAGTGCTTTAAGAACTTCCCATTCACTGGTAATGAAAGATTACTCCCTTTTAGATTTTTAAGGAGAAAATAATTCTACCCCAGTAGTTCAAATATTTGGTATAGGCCAATACAAATTGGATGAAACTTAGAATTCTAACCCTTATTCTCTTGGGTTTTGTCCCATAGTAGCACTAGATCTAAAATCTTAAAGGAATTCAACTTGGATTTTTTTGTCAAACTTATGCTTAACAGTGGTTTGATGCTCATTAAAATTTATTAAAGATTCATCTCTAGCTTCTTCTAGTTTTATAATATATAAATGCTTAAAAATTACATTTTTATCATGTTCTATGTACTGATACATGAATTGCTATGTGGGAAAATTGAGCATAATTGGTATAATTAGTTCTATCCCATATACTAATAGAAATGGTCAGATTTAAAGTTCTTTATTATGTCTAGTTAAACTATCATTGAGATAAAACATCGTTAGTGAATGCTACTCTCAAAGTTTCTTCTCAATAGACTTCTTGATGTCCTCAATCAAGTTTCTATTAGTTGATTCTACTAATCCATTCCCTTATCGATAGTAATTGGAAAAGAACCTTAAGGTGATCCCATTGTCATATGTCCACTTAGTGAACTCTAAGGATTAAAATACAAGGTCATTGTCATAGACTAATGCTAATGGGGTCCTAAAATGAGTGATCACATTTTTATCCATAAACCTGATTACCTCATTTACTATGTTGTTATTCATCACCACTACCTTAGCCATCTAGTGCAATAGTCTGTGTCTATAAGAATAAACTATTGGCATATTAAGGAGTTAGTATTGATGACTCCCACAAAATCCACTCCCATTGGGTAAATGGTGTTCCTTCTATAGGTGGATATAATGGCATTGCAACATGATTTATCTTTTGGCAAAGGTCTAACACTTATAGCATGTTCTAATGTGTGCATGGAAATCTTAGAATAGGGTTTGACAATAGTATCATGACTGAAGTAATTTTTGTTAAATTGAATTATATAAATTATTTCCAACACCTTACTTCTCATGGAAATTAGTCATGATTTCCATGGATTTAGATTTTGATAGGAATTTTAGATAGACAGCTTCATGATTTTTACTAAAGATAACTCCTTTATTAAACATATATTGTGTTGACTTGAATATGAGAGATATTTTATATGATTTATTGAGTCTAATAAGTTCACTCCCATAGATAAGGTAATGGACTATCAGGGTGGACCAATTTTTCACTAGTATTTGTTCTTAGTGTAGTTGATGCATGATGGTCTTTGGATCAATATTAGTTATCAGTTGAGTAATACCTTATCCTCTACCATCTTAAAAGGATTTATCTCTAAGTAATACTCTTGAATCTTGGTCATCCATCTACACATTTATTATCCTAGCTCATTTTGGCCTAATATTTTCTTGATGGTTGGGTTTGGTATAATTGCATGCACTTTTTTCTTAAGAATATTGTGCCTAGAATTATTTACAACTTTGATTAGAGCATAGGTGTGTTTTTCCAAAACAAAGTATATTATATTTGTATCCTTAAAATTTGTGATCATAAAAGCAACAAGATTTACTTATCCATCCAATCTCCACATGAGACAAATGGCAATGGTGTGTTTGAAGGCAAATGAGTATATTTAGAAGTCTTTGGCATAGTCTAGAATAATTAGCACTGGTGCTTGCATGATGTTGTCTTTTATGTATTGAAATAATTTATTTGACTCATCATGACACTCTATTCTTTTCTCCTATTTAAACATAGAATTTATATGCTTCATAATTTCATTAAATCTAGAAATGAACTTGAGAAAAAAATTGATTTTTCCAATGAAGGATTTTAATTATTTTTTACTATTAGGCTAAGGCAATTTAAAAATTACTTTAGCTCATTTAGGGTCAATAACAATACCTTATTTATTGATGATATGAATAAAAATATTACCTTCAGTGACACCAAACATGCTCTTTTTTAGGTTCAAGGAAATTCTTTACCTTTTACATCTTTTGAACACCTTTTACAAATGGAAGATGTGATTTGACTTATATTTTGAGATTATAGTGGCATCATCCATGTAAATTCATATGCACTTAATGATTAAACCATAAAAATTAAATTCCATTACTCTTTAAAATATTGTTCCATCATTGATAAATCAAAATGGCATCCATTTGAAAATGAATGTTCCTCATTTCATTATAAATGCAGTTTTAGCTTGATCCTATGGATTGACTAGAAACTTATTGTATCTCAAGAATATATCTAGTAAGGACATCATCTATGATCCATTATCCATTTTAATCACTTCATCAAGGGAATTCAATGGATGATTATCCTTATCTGAAGCTCTGTTCATATTTCATAAGTCTATACATGGTTTAATTTCACCATTTTTCTTTTAGGCAGGTACTAAGTTTTCCACCCAAGTGGAATGGTAGACTAGAAAGATCATTATAATTGAGATTAGTTTGGAAACTTCCTTATGTATCAATAGATCAAGGATTGGATTCACAAGACTCTACTATTGTTGGAATGGTCTTTGGTCTAGTTTAAGGGGAATGGTGTGAGTTATCACCTTTGGGTCAATAGTTTTGATGTCTTAGTAGCCCTAGGTAATTACATCTTTATAACTCAACAACAATTTTAATAGCCACTCAATTTCTATGTTTGTCCTATTATGACCTATGTTAACAGTTTGGGGTCTTTCTAAGGAGCAAAGGTTAATGGTAACACACTTATTATTTATAGATTTGCTTTCCTTGATTGGGGGTGGAGATCCAAATGTGTTGAATGCATTTTATAGATAGATCATCACTTTTGGCATTCAATTCCATTAGATATTAAGAAATATATCTTTAGAAAATTTATCTCTAGGATTATCCCTATCTACTTCATCAATTATTTAGGCCTCAAATCCTTGAACATTGTTAAGGAATTGGATAATTTTTTTTCATATTCAAAGACTTAGAAATTCATCACATTATCTAGGATAGAGGGATAAGATCAAATATATAGAAAACTCTAGCACCTTAGGTTCATCGAGGGGGTTTAGGTTCATATTTAAGGATGTTAATTAATGAGACACTTGATTGTATTCCCTAGGGATGTTGTTACGATCCACAATTATAGTATTTAAAAATAATGAAAAATATAATGTATATAAACTCAACACAATAGATATGGGTGGACCAAAATGTCCAAATAATCAATATATGCAGAAATAAAATACCCTTAAAGTAGGGAAACACCATACAATAGTCCTTTAGGAAGGAATAACTTCACAATGTCTCTTCGAGGGGACAACCTCCAATATCCTCTTACAATAGAAGACTTAATACTTACTTGATACCTTTACAGTGATAATAATCTCCTTTTTATAGACCTCTATCTAACTAAAAATAGATGGATAACCTATTAATCTCAATGTAGGCTAACCATTACCCAATACATTAGTTCCACAAGTTACTCCATTATCCTAATATATTAGACCCATACAACTAACTAAGAGGGTTGCGTGTCACATGTCAGCATCTCCATAAACCCATATATATATTAATATATCATGTCCCTAAATACATAACACTACTTCGCTCCTTGAGATGTTTCATCCTTGAAACATAGGAAGAAACCAAATAATGAGTGTGTTTCAAATAATTGCACACCTATCTCTAATATTGATCATCTAGCCATCCATATGTGATCTTGGTAGGTGATATCTCTCCAATCTTATTTTCAAATTCCCTTGTGCTCCTCTAATTTCATCCATGATCATAATTTTACTGATTTGGTGTCTATGCATAATTATTTCTCTTGTGATTCTATGTACCATATTGTATTTCACTACTCTAATTCTATCCATGATCAGAGTAGGTATTCTTTGGCTTCCATACATAGCCATAGTTATTAGAACTCTAATTCATTATATAGCCAAAGTGATTTTTATTATGATACTCCCTCACATGTATCCATGATTGTTTCCTCTCATGATGACGTAGGTGTCTATAAACCTTACCTTTTTCTAATAGATCTTATCAACCTTTTATTCTACCTCTTCCACACTTTTCTTTGGTGGTTCCTTTGTCTCTTAAGTAGATGAAGTTTTTTAATTTGATTTTATTATTTATTCATCTATTTATTCATATGAATCTTTCACATGCTATTCATCACTTATTTCAATATCATCCTCATGATCTACCTTGACTGTTATTAATGCCTTATCCACTATGATATCCTATAAAGTGACCTTCTTTTTCTTATACCAAAACTTCATGAACTTTTTCTAAACATTAACATTGATTATTCCCAAAGTCTCTAACCATGGATATCCAAGAACCATATCCACATCATCCATATCCAAAGCATAAAAATCTAAATGCAAAACATATTTTTTCATAATAAGTTTCAAATCTTCAAACACTCAAATATTCTTACCATCTACTTGAACCTCCTTGATATTCTTACCATCTACTTTAACCTCCTTGATATTCTTTGCTTAAACATGTAGATGCTTGGCCATATTCATGTTGATGAAATTATATTTGATGGTAGGGTTTATGGACACAATGACCTTTTTCTTTTGAATGCATCCATGAAATTGAAAAATTCATTCAGATTTTTTAGAGCCAAATTATTTGAACCCTTATCACCCAATTCTTATTTAGCATATTCATTCTCTTCTTCATTACCATCAATATTTT
The DNA here is from genome assembly GCA_037957365.1 of Torreya grandis. Taxonomy (NCBI): domain Eukaryota; kingdom Viridiplantae; phylum Streptophyta; class Pinopsida; order Cupressales; family Taxaceae; genus Torreya; species Torreya grandis. The sequence continues at coordinate 97,328 of JARHVA010008138.1, read as the reverse complement.
ATTCCTCTTCTTCATCCACTTTTTCTTTTATATCCCATTGATCTAGGAAGACTTGTTCCATTTTTTCTCATGAAGAACACTTTTGTGTGAAGCTCAAATGATTAAACCAATGTTTTGTAGGCCCAAACAAAGAAAGATATAATTGTGTTTTATAAAAAAAAATTGGAGTATTATTCTCTTTAAAAATTATCCACCATTCTCTAGCATCAATATCATCCTCCCTTGAAAATACTTTCAACTTCATGATCCAAAAAAAAATAGGGTTTATAAAACCCTAAAATGTCGATAACTCATTCAAAACTAATAAAAATAATCCCAAATTTTGGATGTAGCTTTGCCTTCTAATATTGGGACTCCATTAAAAAATTTGTGAAAAATTTTCACAAATTTAGGTCTATAAATTGAATATATCAAAAATAATAAAATTTTAATAACCCACTCCAATTATGTCAAAAAAATCTAAACTTTTGTTTGTATCTTTTTTGTATTATTATACAACATTAGTAAAAATTACATAAAACAATTCCTTATATTTTGGAAGATATGATGAAATGATTACAAAACCTAAAATATGAATAACTCCCTCAAAAATGATCAAAAAGGCTCAATTTTTTTATTGAGACTTCCTTGAAATATTATTCATATCTATTAAAAAATTTGTACATGGATTCAAAATGTATTGAAATATATTGATGATTTCAAAAAACTAGGGTTTAACACCACACAAATTACTTAAATCAAAGCTATGATACCACTTGTTATGATCCACACTTATAATATCCAAAAATAATGCATAATATAATGTAGATCAACTCAACATAATAGACATGGGTGGACCAAAATGTCCAAATAATCAATATATGTAGAAATAGAATACCCTTAATGTACATCAACACCATACAATACTCCTTTAGGAAGGAATAACTCCACAATGTCTCTTTGAGGGGACAACCTCCACTGTGATCTTACAATAGAAGGCTCAATGCTTACTTGATACCTTTACAATGATAATCATCTCATTTATATAGACCTCTATCTAACTAACAATACATGGGTAACCTGTTAATCCTAATGTAGGCCTACCATTACCAAACACACTAATTTCACAAGTTACTCCATCATACTCATTCATTAAACCCATATAACTAACTAAGGGGGATGTGTACCACATGTTGGAATCTCCATAAACCCATATACATTAATATATCATGTTCCTAGATAGATAGTAGATGTGGATGATATTCAATGCATTTATTATATTAATTAAATCACATGCTCTATGCTTATATTTTCTATGATAGGACAGTTTTCAATGGAATTTTCTCCTTACCTAGTTTCCAACAAGATCTAAATTGTTGAATACTTTCAGTTATCTAACTTTACATCTTAATACAAACTATAATCCTAGGATCAATACTTTATACTCTAAAAAGTTGTTAGTGCATTAAAATTTTAATCTGTAAGCAGCTAAATGTTTCTTATCTTGGGGATCAATAAGCAAGACTCCATCTCTAGAACCCTATTTAGAGAGAGATCCATCCATATATAATGACCATAGGCTAGGAAGATCAATATTGATATCAATCTTATATGTGATAGGATTTGTTTCAAGAGTGTAGGATCATAAATCAGAATCCACTAAGTTGACTTTATTATTTACCATGTTATACTCAGTTATCATGTGTTATGCCCTTAACCTTTGCCATGTCTAGGGAGATGTGTGGCCGACTTATGGATTACATACCAATTTTATATTCTTGTTATATTTCTCTATGTTCTTAGTTAGGTAGACCTATGGAATAACCATGGTTAAGTAGACTATATATAGGAGGTAGTGTAGTGGTTAGTCTTTAATCATCATATTAAATATTTTACTCTTATTGCATTGTTGTGGAGGTTTCACCATTGAAGTGGCTCTATTATATTATCCAATATTCTACTCTATTATTAATTATTGTTGTGTGGTCTCTTATCTTTATATATTTGATCCAAAACTCAAAATATTTGGTTAAAATATAATTGAATAAATAAGAATAACACAATAACAATAATTCTATCTCTAAGAAGAGATGTCTTATTTGTTAAGATTTATAGATCTGAACATATGCTTATCTCTGAGAAGAGATGTTTGATTTCCATTTTGGGTTAAATCTTCATTTATACACATTTTGAAGGTAGAAGGAGGATGTGAAAGATCACCAATCTTGAGAGAGATAAAGTGGTTTGATTTCCATGATTTATAACAATACAAAATTTGAGAAATTACTATTTTTAAAAACTTACTATTTTTAGATTGAAATACTAAAATTGAAATTTGGGAAACTTCCATTGGGTTTTTAGGGATAAAAATCCATTAAGTGGATCTCATGCCATATCACAATGTTCCCCTCATTATTATCTTTCCAACGGTTCAAACAGTGAGTCAATTGGAGCTACGGTGCAAAAGTTATGGTTCCCAGAAGTTCCATCATCAATTGGGGTGGACCCGTCACTCGAATTGTCCCCTAAATTATTACCTGAATCACTATTCTATGTGATATATAATAATTATATGTGAACATCTAAGTAATTTCCTTACAAGTGTTATCATAGATTTGATTTGGGCAAGTTTCCTATGGATTTTTTTTGATATGGTAAGGTGCAACTTCTGAGAATGGAGGAATAAAAAAAAAACTTGCAATCTAGGAAGAATTAATTTTGTTGTCAGCATAGTATTGTTTGAAACACTTTTTTGAAAAAAAATTGGAAAAAAATTTTCATTTGCAGATTTACAGTCATTCAATTCATCTCAGTGAGATGATCACAATGAGATATTCTATTAGTACACTTTTTTGGTATCGAAATGTTTCACCCAAGTACACAAAAGCAGTCATTAGATTCATCTTGATGAGGTGATCATAATGGTACCATATCCTTATATAATTTTTTTTGGGTGGAAACCCTTCTAATTTTTGTGCATGATAGGTCCCACTACTCAAGGAAAAAGGGGGTCAAGAAACTCCTAAGATTCTTTCTAAGGACAACATGGAATTTATAACTTTAGATATGTTACTTTCTCAACTTTAAGCTGACATAAAGGGCTTAGTATGGAAAGATGACTTTGTTGCAATTAAAATTGATGTTTTAGGTATGAGAAGAGAGAATAATGGGGTGCACACTCAATTTCATCAAATCACTATTCAATTGGTTGCCATTTCATCTTAGTTATAGCCAAATAACCCTCCACTTTATCATTTGGGTCCTCCTCCTCTCAACACTAACAACTCCAATCCTAGTGTGAAATTGATATTTCCAAAAGTAGACATGCATAAGTTTTATGGTAAGGATCCTCTCACTTAGATTACCCAAATTAATAATTTAATTTATCTATGTTAAATTCTTAGTTCTTGAAAGGTTTTAGTGGCATCTTTGTATCTGGAACCTAAGCAGTTCATTTGGTATCATTGGTTGTGTGCTCAAAATAAAACAAATGGTGATCCTATTACATGGTCTATTTTCACTAATGAGTTATTCAATCATTATTGAAATAAGGTCTCTAATAACTACTTCATCTAGTTAGACAAAATATATCAAATAGAATCTATGAAGGATTATATTCATCAATTTCAAAATCTATCCTTATGGGTGGAAGACATCATCGAGAAAACTTTGACTGATCATTTTTTGGGTGGACTCAAAGATAGCATCTGATTAGAGGTTTGGATATGTGCTTCATCATGGGTTACCTATCCACTCTTATCTAGATGGAAACACCTCTCCAAGGCAATCACATGTGGGAGAAGTCCATGGCTATGTATCCATTCAAATATTTAAACCAATATTTGTTGAGTAACATTTCATATGCTTCAAGAATGTCTAAAAATTAGATATCCATGAATGGAATTTAGGATCTAATTATAATTACATGTGTATATTAAACACTTTACCAACCACTTTGACCTAATAACTATCTAGTTTGACTATGACCTTGTTCGATCTGATGGGGACTAGGCCTAGTTTCTCATAAATTCTAACAGACATTACGTTTGTTAAAACCCTTGAGTCTACTATGTAATTTTGAAATTTCTTCCCAAATATTGTAACGAATATGAGAAAGGGATGCAGTTCACTTTTTTTTGTGGATAAGCACATTACAGTGAGTTATTTTATGCTTAGAAATAGTTTTTAGTAGGTGACTTCATTCGGTGATCATGTTACTCAATGATTTGAGCAAGCTCATGAAGAGTGATATTTTATTTAATATTCTTCATATATTCCATACATTAAATCCATTTTTATACAACTACGTATGTACATGGGGTTTGGATTCATTAGGCTTAGAAGGTGGAGTGTTATTCCTAGCATTGGAATTAAGTGGCATTACGCATTTACTTGGAGGAGTTGAGGTAATGAGGGGATTTTGTTGTTGTAAGTTCTTAAGGGTATAATTGCTTCTTTGAAATTGTTGCAAAGAATGCATTTCACTCACACTCTCTCCTTTTTCATTCTATTCTTGGGAATGAAATCCATGGTTTTTAATACCATGGATATACTTGGGGGCTTTCCCACATTAGATGATTCAAGTTGGTTTGGTACTACCTCCTACTCTTCCATCTCCCTTTAGAAAATATAAAAGGCATTTCAGAATTTTATGTAGTCAAGCTCCCCATGTTGGGCCATTGTTATGCACACAACACCAATTATAAATGGATATTTAAAAAATAAACTTTGGGAAAATTATTTAGAGAATTCTCTAGATGAATATGGGGGTGATTGTAATATTTGTTTTTCCTTTGGTCCATGAAATTCCTATTTGAACTCTGAGGACTAAAACTACCCATTTTCCTTTATAGACTAAGGAAATCATTGCTTAGTCTTTGTACCATTTGTTGAATGGCATACAAATCATTTTTTAAATACTCTTGGGGGATAGTTTGGGTATTCTTAGCTACTTAAAACATCATTTAGTGTTGCAACTATGGAAATACCTCATTGTTTACCAGGTTGATAAAACCTAGGTGTTGGTTTAGAGCATTATGACTTAGAGAGAGCTATTTAGTTACGAATAATGGTTGAGACAAAGAAGTGTTTCAATTTGCATTATGAAAGAGGCTTAATGATAACATATTATTTAATGTGTTAGGAATTGGAGACATCATTTGGCCTTATGGATTGAGTTTTATATCAATTTGTATAGCTTCATCATATGCCAAAGACAAATTTATCATTGTATGGTCTTGTCTCAAGAATATAAAAATGCATGGGTCCAATGTGTCTTTGTATATTTATAAAGATAGATAATCATTGGTCTTGTAAATTTTGGTTAATATGCTATACATATTCTATAAATGGGCATTGATATTCCTAATAGGTTTCTTGAGCTCTCATTTGATACATATAAATTATTGGTATAGGATGCTTGGGTCTATAACTTTCCTAAATTGGGATAAGAAAGTACTATTGATATGGTCCTATCTTATGATGTAATCCTTAGGGAATTTTACAAACCAATAATATGATTCATCCATAAGTGTGAATGGGAATATTCTACAAGCCATGTCCTTGTGTTCAACATTGAGAAGTCCCTAAGATTTTTTGTAGGATGTTACATGCTCCTCTACATTTTTTTCTACACTAGGAGTCAATCTAAGTATTTATCTCTATATATTCCTAGGTAAGTCATAGATAACCCCAAACATATTTATAGAATAGCTTGATAACCAATGCATAAGTAATATGGTAGGTATATGCTGATTCTAGGTGGTTTTATAGGTTCCACCAATAAGGGTAATTAGAGGATTAGGTCTACCTCTAATAGTTTGAACTCTTATAAGGATTTATAGAGACAATATAATCAATCTCCCATGGATAGACTAGGACCCGATAATGTATAAATTATGATCCATCTTGGTTTAATATGCATAATTTATTCACAACTATTATTCTCAGGCCAATTAGTGAATGTGATTTAAGCTTACAATAGGATGGTGAAGCAAAAGGAGAAATAAACATCAGTGAATACACATTTATATAAAAATTATTAACTAATTATTGAAAATTTTAAACATTGTATGACTATTATACTGTTCAATCAAAGATTAAACTACTACTTATATGTCCCTCTTAGATCTAGATATTATTGTGTGTGCTTGAAGCACACAATAATGGATAAAGCATAAAGGAGGGGTATCAAGATGAACCCTCTAAAATAATATTTCAAGGCCTAGATTCTTATTGATAATTACTCTTAATTTCCCTTCTTTTAGCACTTATTTTTGTTGACCCTGAAATCCTTTGGTCCAAAATCATGCATAAGATTGAGTGTTCTAGTGAGAAATGTGGGGGACAATACATTAGATGAAGATATCCCCTTGTTAATTTTAGGATTAATGTTGGTTAAATCTAATGACTAATAAATTTAACATATTTTTACTCAATAATTAGAAATTTTTACCACCATAGGCTCAATGTTGTTTGATTGTAATTAGAATTCATTTTTTGTATTGTTTTTCATGGCTGGAGTAATATTGAGTGTCACTTTACCACTTTCTAAAATAGGGGAGGGTAGTCCAATTTGAAAACAAACTTAAAAATAGAGAGAGAAAGGGAGATTATAAATGAAGGTTCATAGTTATGATAATGCATAGTGCTTCAAAAGGCAAAATCTTCTAAGTCACAATTATACCACTGTGTACTTGATTTACCAGTTTTAGAAACATGTAAAGACACAATGGGTAAACTTATAAGGAAAAATATGAATGCATAACTCAATAATTCTTCATTAAATGTAAACATGTAAAATCCCTACATCTATTACACAAAGATATTTTAGACTACTTTATAGTTGTAAGTGCATAAAACAAATAGTGTTTTAAGAAAAACTAAAACAAATCATAAGTGAATTAGACTAGCTATTACACAATCTACTTACTGATTTAGTTCTATAATAAATCATAATACCATCTCCTCAACACAAGCATAGATTCAAAAAATGAAATAATGGATAAAAATTGGTGAGCATAATCCAAATTATAAACAAACAAGGTTATATTATAGTTTTGACAGAGTTTCTTTACACCAAATGCCAATCTTGGTAGATAAGCAAAATCTAAAAGCAAGAGAGAATATTAGGTGTAATCCAAACCAAATTCTAAAAGAATTTTGGGATTAAAATTTTTTGATCCTATTTCAAGGTAGAATAACATCCCTTATATAGACAAATTTACCTATCAAGCTTGTTAATCCCACTACTAAATTGGTTACAAATACTCAATGATGATTTGGAAATGTAGTTGGGATTATGATAGATTTGCTAGTTAGACTATGATCCACAGTTGGAAGATATACTTATTTAATGCAAATTCATGTCTTCTATGTTCTTTGTCTATTTTCAATCTTTATAATTTCCATGACAAGTAATGACTCATATCATACTGAGTGTTTTTACATTCAATTCTAGGGGCTAACTGTAATTATATTTGAATATTGATGGTAGATTATCATTCGGATTTATTGAGACTACCATCCAAGCATGATCATATGCATACTTTTACAATAAATTCACATAATGACTACATTTATATGTTGATTGATCTTGAATTTGGGACCTTCAAGCCAATTTACCATTAATCATCTTGAATTCTATCACTTTTGGGCCTTTCAGTTAGTGAGGAAGCACTAACAATTTTACTGTGTTATGCAGACTTGACACATAGTATATTTGATGTATTTTATGGTCTTGATATGATAGATATCAATACTAGTTCTCAAAATTTATTAGTGAGGTGACTATGCCTACTTATTTATCCATTGGGATCATTTCCTCTCCTAGGGTTATTTTCCTTTCAATACAGTAGCTTACCACTTTGCCAAGGTCTTGCTTATGCTTTGACTATACTTTGGATAGTGGTAATAAGTTATTGTATGGACACATCTTGCTATCCTTGAGTCAATACATGTTTACATAATTGTATATATCACCCTATGATTGTGTATTATTAGGATGATACCATGTGGCATCATCTTGCTCGCTTGATGGTATGCTAAGTTGTATCCATTCTTAGCTCCAGGGTCACTTTATTTCCATGTGGAAGTCTCCTAGCCATCTTATACTTTATCTGCTCTATCATCCCTCAAGTCTCTTAAGCTTTTATGATGATGGCATGAGGTGTAATCATGGGCCCTTAGGGGCATAGAACTTTGGCTCTATTGGCTTGATTTTGGGCCTCTTAGATTAATATTCTAATCCTTATAAGCTCTCAAGTTTCCATAATGTCACCCTATGGTGTCTTCCTAGGGGCCCATAAGCTCACATCTATTACATAGTTCATTATCTCCGCATTACCATGGGCCACTAGGATTGCACAATGTATTACGATCTAGAGGGATCAATGATTTAAAAGACAACCAAAATTTTAAATGATTTTGGCTTCAAGGTTTTGAGGTGACAAGATTTGATGCATGGGATAATCTGAGAGGCCTCAATAACTTTGTAAAACATGATACATAGAATTAAATGACTAAATAAAATATATTCAAGAAATATAAGTCTTTTCTAAGAAAATTTTATGTGAAATATGAAAATTTAATATTGGAATCAAGAACAAACATTTTCATAATCAAAGATCTAAGCCAAAATATTTATAAAGTAAAGTCTTCAGCAAAAATGATAAAATGATTTAAAATAGAGGTGCAATAGAATTCATTTATAGAAAAAGAGGATTATGGTTATTGAATATTTAGCTAAGTTCTAAATGAAGTATTTATAAATGTTCCAACCAATTTACTATGAAATAATAATAATTATGATTTATATTATTAATGTGAATCCATATAAATTTATCAAAAGGTAGATAAACTTGCACAAAGTCTAAGTCCAACATTGAAATGGGAGATACTAGAGAATTTAATCATAGAGTGAGGTTGCATAAACCTGTATGTTAGACTTTGATGTTCATAGATGAAAGTTTAGACTAAACTTTGAAGAGATGTAAAAGCATTGAAATTAATCATGAATAGTCTTTTAAAACTCATCATCTAGAAAATACCAATTAAGGAAGGGTTCTAGTAAAGACATAAAAAGTATAAAAGGGTCCTTAGAACAAGTTAAATCAATATTTAGCTCAAAAAAAAGAGGCTCTTTATTTTTAGTCTAAAAATTGGGCATGTTGGTGAAGGTAACAACACCATGTAGCATATAGATGGAACATGTCTAAGTAGATATATCATGGAAACATATAAAATGTGAAATCAAGTCCTAATATGAATGATGTATATCATGGTAATGTTTATATAGTAAAATTATAATCTCAACAAGAAATAAAGTGCACACATAAGATCTCTCAAAAGTAAATCAAAATACAATGGTCTAAGGAGACCTCAAACAAGGGGCATGTTCAAGTTATGTTAAATTGAAGGGAAATGACTTAGTCAAATGTCCACAAAATAAATAATGACATTTTTAAATTTTAACATACAATAAAGAATGGCATGTTCAAATTTCAAAGAGGAAAACAAAGGCATGGGGGCATAAACAATGGAGTATATTTAAATGCTCAAACAAGCAAGACAATAGCAGATTAGAACATTTAATGTCTAAGTGGTGTTATTATATACCATTAATACATTTTACATAATTAAATAAAAATTATGTATTATGTATTAACACAAGTTAAAAACCTCATGTAAATAAATAATAAAACATAAATTATTTATTACATATCGATTATTTAAAATGTTCTCTGGATGGATGGACTCATTGGTTAGAATGGTCACCTCCCTTCACTATTCCTTATAAATATGGCTTTATACTATTTTTTACATACTTGATACATTCAAACATACTTGAGTGAAAAAAGGGTTTTATGAAAGCATTTGAAAGGAATTGAGAAGTAAGAATTGCGTATTGGGTAAAGGTTTCTCAGTTAATGAATTTCACTTTATGGGTTTTTTACCTTTTCAAAGTTTTCCTATATCATGTGTTCATTGATCTAGATATATCATATGTATATACATTACAAATGTATTGCTTCATGTATTCTTTCATTGAAACAGAACCTAAGTGGGATTAGTTATTTGAAAAAGCCATTGTGAGGAGCCTCATATTCAAATTAAATTTTATTTTCTGAGTCTGAAAAGGTGGTATATGGCCTTTTGGAGGTAAATAAATTATTTTGTTCACTCATAAATATTTCCTATGGCATATGGAGCTTATTGATGTAAATCTAAGAAAATAAATGATTGCCTCAAGCAACCAATAACTTTTCTCAATAGAATTATGATCTCAAAGCTTGTGTGAATCCATTACTAGCACTTGTACGACCTTTCACTTGAATAAACCTATTTTTTCTTGGAGTCTCTTTGATCTTTCTTTGGCCTAAGGGGCTATTTCAGTGTATTGAATCATCCCATATCTATTTCAAATCTTGAAGAGGATTGATAATACAAGCTATAATTATTTCTCTCACCCTGTGGCATACTTGTGTGGCTTGGTGGAGTGAAAATACTAATTTTTTCATCAAAATTTTTATTTTTAGGTTTCAATCTCTTTCATCTTAATATTTTAGGAGGATTGGAAAAGTTTCAAGCTTTATAATGGTTTTAACAATCTTCTGTGCATTCCCATGTTGTTGATATTATGTCATTCTTTGCCTGGATTGTGTCGAAGGTATATAATAACTTTTAGAAATATTTGATTTTATTAAAGCTTCAAATTTTCATTCAATCCACTCAGATCCCACATTGTGAAATTGTTGTTTTAATTCAAAAAGTAAAAAGAAGGTAATTTTGATTTAATTTTAAAATTGTCTGCATGTGTGTGTGTGTGTGTGTGTGTGTGTGTGTGTGTGTGTGTGTGTGTGTGTGTGTGTGTGTGTGTGTGTGTGTGTGTGTGTGTGTGTGTGTGTGTGTGTGTGTCTGTGTGTCTGTGTGTGTGTGTGCGTGCGCGCGTGTGTGATATTTTAAAAAATAGATTAAAAAGGTATAAATATTAGTCTATGCACATAAGTTTTTAATTAGGCTCCTACAAGGGTTGGTGGCTTTATTTTTGCTAAAATTTTATAACTAGGGTGGTCCAGTGTTAAAACTCCCTAAAAATATTTTTTAATATTTTTTGACTTAGTAAAGTTAATTTTTAAAATTTAATTATATTTTTTTATTTTACATGCCAATTTTATCATGTGTAAAGCCTTCTATAGTGTTGTATTTTCTTTTGAATTTTAACCTAGATAATGTTTTTTCAAACATAGTTATGTGACTAGTTATTTCCTATGCTTTGACACATTTTAGACACATTGATGTGGTCTTTTTTTTTAAATTATGAGGATAATCTTACATAAAATTATGAACTATAGAAAATAAATGAACATTGAAATGAAGTTTGAAAAATAACCCAAAATAACCTTTAGATCACAAGCCACATTAAGGGGTTGACCTCATTTGAGCAAGCTCAATACAATAATATTTGTGGATGTCTTGATTGGGCCTCAACACTTACTTAAATACTAAATATATTATAACAACTAATACTTCCCATGTATGTGAGATAATTCAAATATGCTCAAGGGATGAATTATAGATCATATGTATCCATAGTGACTAATACCTAATAATTCAAAGAGAAGGGTAGGACATGGGTTGCTAACATCCCCTCCCCCTTAGAAAAAGCTTTGTCCTCAAAGCTTCAGATGTGAGAATCACTTCTAAATTTAGAATATTTTTTCCCATGTTAAATGTTTTGGTTGCATGTCATGTCATTAGATTAAAACTTTTATGATTGAGTGGGATAAAAGTTGGTAGTTGTTCCTATCTAGGACTAGTTGTAATTTGATAAGTATGGAGCCATCATTATCAAGTTCTAGTAAAACTATTTGTAATCTAGGGGCGGTTCAAAGAAATTTATTCACATGGGAGGCATGAAAGACTAGGTGAACTCCTAAGGAAAGTGGAAGGTCCAACTTGTAACTAACAGACCCAATCTTCTAACAAACTTTATATGGCCCGTAAAATTCTAAAAAAAAGCTTATAACTCCCTTTTAGTTTCAGGGATAATTTACTGTATGGTTTTAGATAAAGAAAAACCATATCATCATGTTGAAATGTGCACTTAGAGTGGTGTTGATCAACATGTCGATTCATTTAGTTTTGTGCTGGATAGAGATTGCCCTATATGGTGCTGATAATTTGATCCCAATGTCAGATGGTAGTGTTGACCACTTGAATTGGTGAACTATTGGTAGTATACAAGAAAAGTGCTAGGGGGATTTACCATAAACCACTTCATATGAAGTCATTTTATTAAAAATGTGGTAGGAGATATTGTACCACCATTTTGTGAGGGGAAGCCACTTTGTGAATTTTTTATGTTGTTTAAAATCAAAGAAATGAAGGAATGTTTCCAATAATTTGTAGAAAATTTCTATCTAGCCATATATTTATGGGTGATACTTGAAGCTCATCTTTAATTTCATGCATGTGCATTAAAATAGCTCCATAAAAAAAGGCTAGTGAAATTTGCATCATGATCATAGATGATTGAAGAAGGGATGCCATGAAGATGAAAGATCTGAACCAAGAAAACTTGTACGACTATGGGGCATGTATAAGGATGGTTGAGGGCACAAAATTGACTATATTTAGAGAGGTGATCCACCATGATCAAGATCACTATTTGTATTACAAATTTAGGGAGCGTCTCAATGAAATCCATAAAATATATATCTAGATCATATTAGGAATGGGCAAGGGATTGAGAAAACAAGGAATCAATATTATTTCACTTTTGTTACATTTGATGGTATCACATTTAGCCACCATATTTTTAATTTCCCCTTCCATCACCTTCCAAAATAAGTTTTGATGTGCATGCTCATATGTTATGATAAATATTGAGTGCACTACTGATGGAGAAGAATGGATTTCATAAAATAAGGACTAATGAAGGTTTATGTTATGGGGAAGCATAAGATGGCCCTTATATCATAAATAAGCACCATCCAATGAATAATTTGGTATTGTAGAGGGGTTAGTGGCCAATTATTGAATGAGGTGGTGTGAAGAGGGGTCATTTGCATACCCTTGGTATATAGATTCTAACCAATTAAAAATGGGCATAGAGGTGGCATAAAGGGAAGTCTGGTCCTCAAATGTGTATGAGGGAGCATCCACCATAACATTGTCTTTACCCTTGTTGTAATTGATCTCATAATCATAGCCCATGAGTTTGATGACCCATTTATGTTGTGTCGGTAATGAGACCCATTGTTCCAAGATATATTTCAAACTTTGGTGATTAGTTTTGATATAATAATTATTCCGAAGTATGGCCACCATCTTTATATTACATGCAAAATTACCATCATTTCCTTTTCATAGGTAGACAAATCCAAATTTCATCCAAAAAGGGTTTTGTTACTGAAATCAATGGGACAGCCCTATTTGAGAAGAATAACACCCAAGTCATTTTCATAGGCATCCCTTTTGTTGGTGAAATTTTTAGTGAAGTTTGGCATGGCCAAAACTTGTGTGTTACACATAGCCTATTTGAGTTCCACAAATTCATGGTTAGCTGTGACATCCAATGTGAATGCATGTGTTTTCAATATGAAATTCAAGGGAGCCATGATATTTTCATAAAATTTGATAAACTTGTTGTAGTATCTTGTAATATTAGGAAATCATAGTTAGTGCTCACATTATTTGTATAGGTTAGTATAAAATGTATTTATAATATTATTGAGTTGTTGTATAAATCATTAATAGTATAATGTAATATAGTAGTTTATAATAGTGAGTGAGTTGTAGTCACAACCCATTTAACTATTCTAGGTATGAGATATCATAAGAGATATTGTTGGGATTCAATATAGCCTTGATTCCTCATTTATAGGAGTTCATTTTCTATAAATGTGTAAAGCTTTCTCATTTGAAAGTATCTCAAATATTTTATTGAATATAAGTTGATCATTTATTATATGTGTAGTATTATTTGGTGTTGAATGTGTGTGAATCTAAACCAGATTTATTATCTAATATCGGAGACATGCCTGATCCATAACTAGGTTCATCGCAATGGGAGAATAAGAAAATTTGCAAGAGTAGTGTTTTTTCCCCCTAAGTAATGGAAATTTTGTGAGAATTGTAAATTGACTAATTGTAGCCTAATTTTTATTTTTATTCATCTATTTTGATTCTATCATTTCATGCAAATCCAATGTCATCAATTGGTCAGTGTTATAATCATGTCTTTCCAACTTTATGTGCATGCATAAGAATCTGCTCAATAGTTTCAATTTTTTATTTTTGAAACATGATTTTGTCAATGAGATCACATAACTATATGTCCATTTAGATTATTTGAAAAATAGGGTATTAGACTATGGATGATCCATGTAAAGTTGCTCAGATTTAAAAGTCACATATAACTTGTGGATTTTGATTCCAACATACAAGTGATTTCACTATATAGGCATATTGCATTATAAGCTTTGAATTTTGTGTTATAATTAAGGATTCAAGATTACATTAATTTTATAAATTTTTTTATTTTGATAGTAAAATGTTGTACCCATCAATCACCATTTGATATGTCTATATTCTCCAAAAGTGTGCAACACTCTATGTATATCTGCAATCATATGCATTTGATTTTCATTTCATTAAACCTCGGGTTTCACATTATGAGTTAAATGTTAATAGTTATTTTAGTGTTATTGATCAATTATAAATATGCTCTATTCATATATGTTCATTATTGACTAATGAATAGGAAACAAAACAACAATAGTGTAGCATCACAATTCCATTTATGCAATCCTATTTGGAGGTTTTGTAGTACAAGAAGGCAATTTCAACAACTATATGCTTAGTAAAATTCCTTACATATGATAAGGTGACATGATTCATATTTTCAATCTCAATAGTTTTCCACTGCGCCAATTGCATTGGAATATACATTTGACATCAAATTACATCCATGTGGAGATTCACCATTATTTATCAATTTTGTAAATTGATTGAAGTATTGGTATAGAATCGTTCATCGACTAATCTATAAGCCTGGAGTATTGGTTCGATAGTTATAGGTTTTTTGTTTTTTATTTTATCCATGTCATAGGTTAAAACATAATAAATATAGGTTATGATTCAAGTTATTATTTCCTTCCATTCTAATGTGGTCTTTCTAGTCTAATAAATTGTCAAAGTTTAATAATGTTATTTTATTTAATTCTTATTTTTAGTTGTGTTAGGATTATTTGGTCAAATTTTTAGTTATAGCCTTTTAATATATTACAAATTGATGTTAAGTTACTTAGCATTTAGGTTAGTTATCGTTATCAAAAGTCCTTGTAATAAGTATTGAAAGAAACAAAGTTTGTCATGAAGGTCTATTATATGTACAAAAGAAATTCAAAAGTGTCATTCATTAATTATGTCTAGTCTATTACCAAAAGTCAATTTCATGTCAATATGTCATTATAAAAATTTCAAAAGAGTCATTTTTAAGATTGTGTCAAAATTGTTAGTCAAAATTTTCTCCTGTAAAGGATGTTGATGTCCTAAAAATGATTTGCTAAAATTTTAGGGGGGGAGTTTCTTCTTCTGAGATTCATGAATCTATTAACTAAGTATCTTCTCATACTGGTGGTCAGAGGAAATGTAGGGTGAGGGTTTCATAGCCTCTCATCAGTCACCAATTATGGGACATAAATGATTTGGTGACATATTTTCTGTTGTATGTTTTTCATTTCTTAGCATTTTGTGTGGTGTTATTTGAAATAAGAATAGAAGTACATTCACGTTCAAGTATTATAATAAGTGAGCATGTTTTTATTTCCCCTTGAGGTAAAAATAATTATGAGGACTAAAAGAGTACTATAGAATTCTATAATATTGTTGGTTGTGTTAGTGCCCAAAATTGCACCAAAGTAATTGGGCCCTTTTCAAATATCAATGTCTAAGTCATTAGCCCAAATCCTATTTCAAAGTGTTCTTTTGAAAAGGTAAAGTTCATGTTTAAGAGGATATGTGATTTAAATTGGTCTTTACTTAGTTTATTTCCTATGAGATCTCTGCATTGGGTATTTCCTTGTGTTAATTGGGTCTATTTTTGGTGCAAAGTCCTTAGAGTATTTCGTAAAAGGTGTTCACGTAGATTTTCTGAAGGCCATATTATTTTGGGCTTTTTGGTGATTTTCTTCAGGTACTTTGTCCACACAAAATTTTGAAGGGATATTTCCATTATTTTGGGTCATTTTTTTGGAAATTTTTGTCCACCTTAAAAAGGCCAAAGGGCACTTGGCCTTTGGGAGTTTTTCCCACACAAAAAGATTAAAAATAATTATAAGGACTTATTTACTTCAGCCAAAATATCTACAAATTGTTTGGAGGGTCATTTTACCTTTGAAAATTTTTTGAAGGGTCATTTCTTTGGGCATTTTTCCCTTGCAAAATTCCTAAAGGACACTTGTAGAAGGGTCATTTTACCTTTGTAAGATTTTTGAAGGGTCATTTCCTTTGGGCATTTTCCCCTTACAAAATTCCTAAAGGAAATCTTCAAACAATCTGGAGGGCACTTTTAAAAGATCCAGAGGACACATTCACAAAGTCTGAAAGGTACTTTCAAGAGATTTGAAGGGCCATTTTAAAAGGCCAAAGGACAATTCTATAGAGCAAGTGCCCTTGACAAAACTTTTGAAAGGTAATCTCAAAGAGAATAATGGTATGTTTAAATGGTTGAAGGGTACTTTTGGCAATGTTTCTATGAAGCAGAGGTCTTATTTCCTTTAGGAATTTTTCCAATGCTAAAAGTTTGAAAGAGTTGCATTTTTGTTTCAATAGAAGTACCAAGCTCAATTTATGTGGGGAAATTATTTCAGATAAAATTTCTGAAATAATTATCCCAATGAAGATAAAAGATTGAAAACTCAATTCTTGCTGTAAAATTTTGAATTCAAATCCTTTTGGAAAAATGTCTCAGATAATTTGTCCAAGATAATTATCCCAATAGAATGCCAGAAAGAATTTTTAGAGGACAATTATGCCAAAGGAAATCCCAAAGCATAAGTGTTGAGGATACAGAAGTGTTGAAGTAAATGGGAATGCTAAAGATAAAGATCCCACTAACCAAATACCATGGAACAAATTCCCATAACAAATTTATGAATTACAAGTATGATAGTCTCATGAACATCTTTTGATAGGCACACAAACATCAAATTTAAGTTGTAGGGACTAGCCATTGGAATTCAAATGTTTCAAGACGGTCATGTGAGTATAAATTTTAGACCTTGTGAAGTAGCCATTTATTTTCAAATTGAAGCAGATCCAACTACATGAATTTTTATGGAGCAAGATGATCTAATGGTACACAATCAAAGCTAAATAGTCAACAGAATCTAGGATAGGCATAGGCATGAATAGTGTCAAACTTGTGGGGCACATGTTAAAGATCAAGCTCAGTCCCAAAGATTGACGGCACATGTTTAAGTATACATAATCTTATTTATGGCATGTATCAAGTAAAAAAAATCAATAAAACCCAGAATGAAAGTGGGACTACCATTTGACAAGAGCATGTTAGCCCAATCGGATTAGAAAATAAGGATGTAGAGAGCCCGTATAGCTACCAAGTGGCATACCCTCGAGTCTAAAAATAGGCAATATATAATCATGTCCCATCCCTCAGATCATGATCTGATAGAGTGAATTTTCTCATCCTAGCTAGATCTGATGGTGTGTAACCAATGTTGAAAACTCAATGACCCTATGAGCAAATGCAAGAATGACAAGTGACATAACTATATGTCATGAATTATAAATTGAGCTTCTCACATAATATCTACAACTCAAATTTTCTCAGTCAAGGATGATCTAATGATGAGAACTAATGTGGAATTTTCAAAGGGCTCAAATTTCATGAAGAAGTGACAAGTGTCCAAACTAGAGCCAATAAATTGACTTAGTCACTTATAGGCCCCATAAGTGCCCAGTTGGATCTAATGTGGCATGCCAAATGTTAGTATGTGACAAGATCTGGTTGAAAATATAAAATTAATGGTTCTTTCATGGATGTGTTAGTGATTCAAAATTGTAGAAGAACATATAACCACCATTCTAGGGCATATCTTCCTAAATGGCCATAGATCTTTTCTATTTTCATCACAACTAGAGCTTTATAATTCTAATCATCACAAGGTAACGGACTTTCCTTGGTGTGTAAAAAGAAAAATATTTCCTATCCAAAAATGTCTATGGTTTACAATCAATCAACATGAGAGCATTTTCAAATAATTTATACATGAGGAAAAAATCTATTTAGCTCTTCAAATGATTTTTTGCCTCCAACTGTGCAAGTGAGTGGTCAAGAGCATGTCCAAGTGATTATACATGATAACAAAATTTTTTTGGATCCTCAAATGAATATCTTCCTTTCATCTCATGTGAAAGGAATTTTCAACCAAAATATCAAATGATATGCTCCAAATATTCATCATTCCTTATAGAGGTAGTTGTAACAATGATTTTTCTTGTAAATAATTGAAGATCTTGGGCATGGCAAAGGGCATATTCTAGCTAGAAGCATCTTGGCAAACATGAAGGCTTGTTATACATTTTTTCAAGTTGTAACCCATAGTTCCATATTTAAAAATGTATAAATAGGTTTTTGTCCTCTATTATAAGGTTATTGTTAGATGTTGGTTATTGTAGGTCATTATTTTAGGCATCCACTTTATCTAAAGTCTATGTTCTAGAAAAACATTTTTGGGATTGACTAATATGTGTAGATCCTATCTCCCTTACTAAGGTGGTTATATCTATATGTCCATTAGTAATATTTGAGAGCATGTTTATGTCTCCCTTGTTAAAAGAGTAATCTCACCATGCTTGTCTCTATGGCAGCATTTTAAAGTGTCGATGTTTGTGATATTTCTTTTTAAAGTCAAATGGAAAATATTTGTGGTTCTTTATTATATCTTATTAATGAAATGTAATAATATGTTTTGCAGTTTCTACTGATTAGATATTTGGGTTTGTGTTCATTACTAGTTGTCATTTTGAGCATGTACCTATGTTAATAATCCCTTTCTATAGTTGTATTTGGAAATGTGTTATTGAATACATCTTAATGGCACCTTGGGTTCATGAATTTTGTAAGAGAATATATTTGAGATTCTAGTTTTAGTGTATGTTATAGGGTTTCAGGGATCATTTAGTGTTTAGCATTATCTTGCATTTGAATTTTTTTGCATCCTTACTAAGGAATATTTTCATGAAATACTACTAGAAACCCTATTGTTTGGAAACCATCAACATGCCACCCTCCTTTCTAATCACCTAACTTGTCCTAACCTATCTTAAATTAAAAATAACACATCATGTTTCATACTATAAGTGTTACTTGCCTTGAAAATGCATAAGATCTTGAATATTTGAAATTTTTTATAGTTTGTGCTTTAAATTTTAGTGTTGTAGTTTTCCATTTGGCCCCTGTTGTTGAATATTTTATATAATGAAGATTGTAGTTGTTCCCTCATCTATCTTTAATAGCTTGTGTATGATATAGACCATTTATGCATTTTGTGTGACAACCCTTGATGGGTGAAGTGTGCAAACTAGTTTATACTCTTTTCATATTTATCCCTTAGGCCATGAATCCCCATGGATATTGAATTAAAAAATCCCTCTATGTGAGTAAACTAATCCATAGGTCCTCTCACCTCGGTTCAAGTAGAGCCAAAAGTATCAAGGAGATAACCACACCTTCTATAGGTTCTTTCTTAGTCATTTTTTGCATTCAGTCTATTATTGATGCCAAACTCTTCCCCAAATACAATGACATACTAGTGGGTTTTCCATCATTTCTTGCCATTTTATTTCAAGTGTGCAAGGTCGATTATATGAGCTATACAATTGGGAACCAATGCTATCTTATGGTACCTTTACCAGGGAACAACTCTTGTCACCCATGTTGTTTGGGATTCTTGCAGAGAGTAGCTATCATTTTAAGGTTCTTTGTCTATTTACACTGATTTTATTATTTTTGGTCTACCAACATCACAAACTCTTCTAGCACTATTTTCAAGGAATTAAACTAAACTTCTAGACACTTGTATTGTTAAGAATTCTTGCAGAGAGTCATGAGTCTTTCATCTTATGAAGTGCTCTATTATTACTACATTGATTTAACTATCTTGGTCATCAACATCATAACACTCCACTAGGAATGTGCCAAGAAGTTTTTAAGATTTGACAATTCAACTTTTTTTTATTGCAAAGAACTATTTATAGTGCATGCTGGAAGGTTTCTTTTCCCTTTTAAACATTATTTTTAAAATTTTAATGTCTTTGTTCTCTATCTCATTAAGCTTCAACAAGTTTAATTTTAGTATGTATCACAATAGTTTATCAAGTGTTAGATTATAGAATTCTGATTCTAGTGGTGACTCCATTTTATTTTATGGTTTCAAGGAAGATTGGTGCTTATTCTGAATATTCTACTAAATTTCAATTTTGAGTATTTTCTTTTTTATAAAGCTGGAAGGACTGAGATCATATTTCAAAGGTGCCCCATTTAAGAGACTTGTTCCATTAAGTACTCCTCAAAGAACATGAAAAGTCTAGAGGTTTGTTGAAGGGTAGAATTCAACTATTAAGGATTGTTAATATTTTTATAATATTGAGATCTTTGTTGACCCCCTATTATTGAAGATATCATAACTCTTCTACTGATTTTGAAATACATAGTCCTATTTATTTTCCAACTCAACTAGTTGAATCCCCTCCCAGTGTTTATTGACTAAGTCCACCTCATTCACCCCCTCATATCACTTTGCCATTTGTTCTTAAACCTCCTATTGAACTAATCATGAGGCATATGGACCAAGATTATAATGAATATCTTGCATTCCACATTCCCAACTTTAGGCGTATCATTAATGTAGTGAGCAGTGATTAGCATTCAAGGGCCTTTCAAAATATCATTGAAGATTATTAGGTTGATTATGAGGATGTGTGCATCATGTTGTTTAAGTACATACTGAAGGAAGACACTCATGAATGGTTTAATTCCCTTCCCATTGGATGCATTGATTCATGAGAAGAGATGTAGAATGTTATTAGAATTTATTATGTTACTAGGATTGATTCAAGTTTTCTCTTAGATGAATTTGAAAATATCAAGAAGAATTCTAATGAGTTTGTGAAGGACTTTAACACATGGTTCAAAAAGACCATGATGTGGTTTCTTGAAAACATTAGGCCCAACAATACATGTTTAATAAAGTATTTTGATGCCTTTGATATAAATTCTATGTACTTCTTGAGGCCTAAGACTCCCACTAACCTATGGTTGACATTCAATATGGCCATCCAAATTGATTATAACATAAAGGCTATGGGAAATCCTAGGAAAAATTGGGTTGATTTAAAGCTAGTCAATATAAAAAAGACACAACCCATAAAGACAAAAAACTTGGAAAAAAATATCAAAACTTTGGCCTCTACTATCAAATAAATGTCATATAAGTTGGCTAAATCTGAAAAGGGGGTCCCTCATGTGTCTACCAACTATGAGTAGACTCTAAATCTGAATCAAGCACAAAATGGGCCTACTTTCCGTAATATAGGTAATGACAGAGGTAATAGACCTGTACATAAACAAATGACATACAAAAACTATAATATAGGGCCTAAAAATGTTGTGCCTTATCCTTTAAACACCAAGGTAAATGATTTGAATTCTTATTTAGACATTGATTGGTGTGACAAGTGCTTCCTTTTGCACCCTCCATGTGATGTTTTTGATCAAGTTGATGAAGGCCCAAATGAACCTAAATATGTGTGATCCAATTATGATATTTTTATGTTCAATTGTCAAAGACCCCAAAGTGAATTGATTGCCTCTGTAAAATTACTTAATGATACTATGGCTTATCAGTTATAGAGCACTACCAAAATGAAGAGTGCCCCAACTTTTGACTTTGTTTTTGATGTTAATGTGGAAAAAACATAGGAATTTCCCATCCATAATTATAATATATTACTCTATATGATGATTAATAAGTATCTTAGGGGAATTCCATCAGTTGAGGATAAACATTTATTAATTAATGTAGTAGCTACCCAAAAGAAGGAATACAACTTGAGAAGTAAGCAACTAAGTGTTGCTCCTCAAAACATCATCCCTACAAATTCAAAGGTAGGAAATGCTATTAAGAAAGAAAATAAAGATACAACAGTCTTAGAAGCTTCTAAAATATCATCTATGTCCTAAACTTCTAAGCCCAGAGGTGCTCCTACTAAGAGGAACAAAACACCCATATTGTCTAGTATCCCTAAGGGTGATAATTAATTTAAACAAAATCCACCTTTGAAGGCTATCATCAAAGTTTCAAATCCACCCCGACCTCCTCCACTTCAGACCTTGAGTGACTATATCCAACTAAAGGTGTTGTTACTCTTCCACCAAAACTACATCTTCCTTAGTATAGTGTGTGTGATATGGATCAAGTGTTGAGTCAAATAAAAATCATTGTGCCACTTTTTGAGTTATTGATAGTACCTAATCATAGGAAGAGGGCCTTTAAATATCTAGAATTTGGTGAAAGGTTAGTTGTGAATAAAGTTGAGTTACCCCAAGCACATCTAAAAGAAGATAAATAACTGAAGAGATTGTTAAACCCACTTTGGAGGTCTATTCCGGAACTACATTAGTGAATAATAAGCTAAATGTGGATCCATTTTATATGATGTTATTGATCAATGGTCTGATTATTCACAACTACATATTTGATTCTTAATTTTCTTGTAATGTGATGCCCATGGGTGCCCTTAATGAGCTTGGAGTGAATATCACATTGGCCTTTGGAAAGTATTATTTCATTGAATCATGAGAGTTTTAAATTTTTGGACAAGTCAAGGGGTTATTGGTATAGTTGGAAGTTCATCCTAGTAAGCACTTGAATATGGATGTGGTAGTTGTAGACTACCCACCTAAATGGGGGATGATGTTTTCACATAAATGGGCTTCCAACATGGGTGGAAGTGTGTAGATGGACCTTTCTCATGCAACCATTCCTTTGGAGGGAAATATGGTCAAATTTTATATAGATCCAAAGATGCTACATGTGATTGAAGATCATAAACATGCTCTAAAATAATTTTTGTACATAGATGTTGAATTGGGTAACTTTGTTTAGAATGTTGATACTAGTGAACAACCTATTGTTCTTGATATTAAACTTGACAAAGAAAATTTAGTTTGGAAGATGTGATTTGATAGGGATTGCTCCAATCTTGGAAATGGAGATGGGGTTGTTTTTTATTCCCCCAATGGTAAATGTTTTATGTTTTCTTTCAGCTTTATTTTAGTGCATGAAAAATATTTATGAGTATGAAGCACTCTGGCTTGGTTTGAGGATTTCCCGTGAGTATGGAATTAAATGTTCAACTATCAAGGGTGATTCTAAGCTAATGGTAAATCAAGTCCATAGTGATTTTTCCATAAAAAATAAGAGGTTAAAATAATATTGAAATGTTGTTTGGGATCTACAAAATTATTTGATGCATTCAATTTATGTTACCATGATAGAAGTTTCAACTAAGGAGATAATAAACTTGCAAGGTTAGGCTTTTAGTTTGATGTTAAAAATATGATCCCTAAATATCAGTATCACTTGGAGGTGCCTGTCAGGCCTTTAATCTAAGACAATGCTCACCATTGGCATGTCTTTTATGATGATGAATAGATTAAGAGGTCTATAAATTGTGAAGCTTAGTTCTTTGATTAGCTCATAGACTTGGATTTATCGTCCAGATTTGTGATGAAAAAGAAACCTTGTTTGGAAAACACATCATTAGGTTAAAGACAAATATGATCCCAATGGGATTGGTGAGTCTAGAGGCATCTATTGATGAATCTGATAGAATCAATTCCAAAGACTCATTCATTTTAAAATGCGTGATTGAGTTTAACTTGGTTTCTAATGAAAATCTAAGAAAGGTTTGGCTAGGTACTCACTTAAGTGAAACTAAGAAGAAAGATCACATGAAATTATTAAATAAGTACTAGGATTGCTTAGCATGGTCTTATTTTAATTTGAAATCATATAGGGAAGACTTGTTCTAGCATGTCATCCTATTGAAACCTGATAGAAAACCTTTCACACAAAAATAGAGACCCATTAACCCAATCTTAAACACCAATATGAGGGATTAATTAAAGAGTTTAAGGGATGGTGGTGTCATTTAGTCCATCATGTATTTATCACGGGTTAAAAATTTAGTCCCTATAAGAAATAAAAATGGTAACATCTGATTGTGTATGGATTTTAGAAATCTAAACAAAGCTTCTTTAAAATACAATTATCCCCTACCCAATATGGAGAACCTACTACAAAGTTTCACTAGATTATAAATGTTGTCTACTTTAGATGGATTCTTAGGTTACAACCAGGTTGTGGTAAAGGAATCTGAAAGGTTCAAGGCTATGTTCACTATGCCATAAGGCACATCTTTATATATGAGGATGCGTAATGGACATTATTTTTGTAGGGATAATAAACCCATTCATTACTATGTATTTAGATGACATTATTATGTACTTGAAAATAAGAGAAGAACATTTTTAGCATCTTGAAAAGGTGCTAATCAAATGTAGGTAATTTGACATTTTTCTTAATACTAAGAAGTAACACTTTGTAGTACAAATGCTAATTTGATGGGACATATGGTATCCAAGGATAGTGTCATGATTGACCCTAAAAGGGTCAAATCTATTAAAAGAGTTCCTATCATGTAGTCCAAGAAAGGAGTTCAGTATTTCGTTGGACAAATTAACTTTTTAAGGAGGTTTGTGTCTAATTTTGTAGAGGTCACTCTACCTATTAATTACATGTTGAGTAAGGACAAGACCATAAAATGAGATGAGAAGGTTATGTAATCATTCAATAACATCAAGGGAGCTTGAAAGTTTGCTCATATTCTGACCAGTCTTTATTTACGCAAAGCCATTTCAAATATTCTCTTTTGTATCATACAATATTTTTGTTATTGTTTTATTATAAAAGCATGAGGAAGGTGATGAGAAACCTATAGCTTTCTTTAACAAATCTATGAAAGGTCCTGAACTAAACTATACTATCATGGAGAAATAAGATTTTTCTCTCTTGAAGGATATTAAAATGTTTAGGTCATATATTTTGAGTTCAAAAATAATTACCTATGTCTTGCATGTCATGGTGAAGGACATTTTAACTCAAACTAAAGTATCCAACAATAGGAACATGTGCATCAACAAGTTACAAGAGTATGACATGAATATCTAGACCACCAAATTGGTAAGGGGGATGGGTCTAGCCAAGCTTATGGTTGAGACAAATTTGCAAGCTATTGATGTAAACACTATTATTTTTAATATTGATGATTCTTTTGAGTCAATTTAATGCATATTTGTGGTATATAGATATTGTTTACTACTTGAAAAATCTAAGTTATCCCCCTGACTTAGACAAGAATCAATGAATAACTTTTAAGCTTTTGTCCCAAAAATACCTCTTGACTAAGGATGGACTAGCATGGAATAATTTATATGGGGTTCTCTTAAAATGCATTTCAAAAGAATAGACTATTATCTTGATTAAAGACTTTCATAGTGGAGTTTGTGGTGGTTATTTTGTGCCTAAGGTTACAACTCATAAAATTTTGAGAGCTAGTTATTGGTGGCCATCATTTTTCAAAGATGTTTCTCAGACAGTTAGAAAGTGTGAGAATGATAGTGCTTTACTGGGAGGATGAAAGCTTCAATTTCTCTCCCTTTGTATCCCGTGATGATTGAAGGCCCATTTAGACAATGGGGAATGGATTTGATTAGAGAAATTATTGATTCATGAAGCACTAGACATAGATGGATATTATTTTCAACTAATTACTTTACAAAATGGGTCGAAGAAGTCCCTATAAAGAAAGAAACACACCAGGTAGTTATGGATTTTTTGTTAAATCAAATTATTTATAGATTTGGTGTGCTTTTCAAGATAATTGTTGATAATACCATGAGCTTCAAAGCCAAACCTTTGGTGGCATTATATAAAGACTATGTGATTAACTTATGTTAAAGGTACAATCATTGAGATGGAGGGTGAATTAGTGAGCCCAAATAATCCAAATATAATTCTAATCTTTATAAACACTTAACCAATTAACACAAGCATTCATGAAGCATATACATCATTCATAACAATAAGCAAGAGAGATAATGCAAGATCAATTACACAACACAAGACATATGTGAGAAATCATCTTGGGGAATAAAACCCATTAGAACCTAAAATTGGAATACTATCTTATAATAACAAGATCCAATTTAGACCATCTACAAATGATTAAGGAACTATAACCCTACTTAGTGAGACTACAATCCCACAAGGTGTTGCCACACATATCTAGCTGAGATGCAACAATAACTAGACCTTTTAGCATGTTTCACCTTAAAAGTATATTTCAACCACCTTATATGTTGAGCTTCCACAATAACACATATGAACACATCCACCTTTACACTGATATCTTCAACACTTGATGATAGACCTCAGATTATCATTCTTCACCTTCGATCACACTTAATCTATAAGAGCACTATTCTTCCAATAGAATTATGACCTACATGTCATACAAATAGTCCTCAAACTGATATTCTCTTTAACACATCCTCAAGGAACTCTACCCTTCCTTCACTCCATAATACACACATAAGCCTCTTTCTAATCTTTCCTTAATCTCTCACTCCTAGATCTAGAAATCACTAACTTTGATTTAACTATTTATAGAGAAATCTTGATAATCACTACCTTGGTCAACCATTATGAATGTCTTAACCCTTAATACATTTGTCATATGAATACATACCTCAATACATTATTCATAGTTTGGCCATAGCATCTATGGGTCACCTTAAGTAGCTACACCTTTTGATAAGGCCCTTGTGGCTCTTATAGGTCTCATAAAGACCTATTCACCCATTTAGCTCACCCTCAAGAAAAAAAATAACATAAAACCACTTTCAAATACATTGGTCCACTCCTTATGTCCCTTAGGACATTCTCAAATTATCAAAATCATCTTATCTCACATATGTGTATGCTCAATCAACTCAAATGAAGACTTTATACATAAAAACACCATTACTAAACATATAGTGAAAATTTTAAGCATTGTTCATACTCAAGAGAAATTGTTCATACTTCCAAAAACCATACAGAGCATCCTCATGGGGTCTACAATATGCTCCAATATAAAATTCATTATGAGACATCAAAACACCATCAACACAACCTCAAATATCCTTCTTACATCATTAAAAAAACAAGCACAAACACATAATAAACTTTTAGGCTCAATATATTTGATTTTACTCACTTTCATATCTTCAAATCTATATATCTAGATGCTCCTTGGAGTCCTCTACAACTTTTATTATTAAAATACTAGTATATTTGACTTCTATCGTAAGATATGGTCAAAATATAGAGGCCTAGTTTTTCCCTATTTTAAATTTAAATATTTGAATTGCAATAGTCATACTTAACCTTCAAACACAATGCTCACATCTCATGAAATATCAACATAGATCAAATATGCACTGTCGATCTCTTTCGATCTTTAATGCATAGGCACCAATTCTCATATGTTAAACTTTAGTCACATTGACCTCATCTCATGAAATCTTATAATGTTGACTCAATGCACTCTATCAATCTTTATAGATTAGTCAAGTATTTAATAATCAATTCTCACCATTAAATTAATCTATGTGAATGCCCATTCATTATTGGATCCTTATCCTATACCTTTGTTTAGTCATTAAACATCATGCACCTATCCTCATCTCACTGCTTCCTAACTCCTTGGAGAAACACACACCATTGATCTTGCTCAAGTTTTAAATCTTTTAAAAATGACTATGTACGGGAACCCTTTCAATATTCCTAAGTATCCATTTTTTCACCTCAATAACTTCTTTTATACTTTGATGCAAAATCTCAAATTTGGACCAAATGATCACCTCACATAAGAGAATCTAATCATTTAACGCACTACTCATGGATCACTTGTCAATGTGAGATATATCATCAATAAAATGCCTTATCAAAATATTCTATGACATAGCCAACTATATCAAAACCTTCTTGAGAGGGCAACTTTGAGCATGCATAAATTTTGTTGTGCTTTCATACACGATCTCAAATTTAGTGTAAAACATCTATGCTCAAAACTAGATAAACCCATATGATCAGTTCCTCTTGATGCCTTCAAATTTTCAAGATATTATATCATTAAAACACTCACTTGGCTCTTTCTTGTTGTATGCAAATTTGGCTAAGTATGGAAAAGCACAGTTAAACTACTTGGGAACACAACTTTGTATATGCATATATTTTAATGCACTTTATCACATGGTCTAATTTCTAGCACAAATAAACTAGATCTAAAATTAAATAAAACCATATGATCACCTTCTCATAAAACATCCACAGTGTGATATATTCCATCATAAAAGTGCTTGCTTGGCTCTTTCTAGCCATAATGCAAATTTGGCTATGTATGGGAAATCAATGAATTCTATCTTAAAAGTCAAATTTGCACCCTCATATCTTTAATTGTAATTCAATTAATGACTTGAGATATGGTTCATAACAACTAAGGACTATATTTATTTCAACCATATGACCAACTCCCCTTGACTCATTTATATGTGGAAATGGTGACATCATCAAACTACCTACTCAAATTTTCTACCATTGGACCTAAAGTGTCTAGATGAAAACAATAGACAACTAGATGATCAATAATTCAAACTCATCTCTAATGATATTTAAATAGTTAAACACTAAAGATTAACCAATCCTATTTCAAACACACTTTATCAAGCATAATGTACACTTTGTCATTATCACTTAGGCTATCTAAGTACTTCATACACTCACCAAGATACCTCCATGACATCACCATGAAATCTTTGATAACTCTACAATAATCTCCCCATTTATTGCTGATGTCAACAACCATCGTATATGGTAATATACAACTAACCTTCTTTCTCTTCAAGTACTCCCACAATAGGAACTTTCTCCCCCTTTGACACAATGATGAAGTGGGCAACAACTAATCTTGAGGACTTGAAAATACTACCAAAAAGAGTAGACCATATTTATAAATAATTGTACATACTCCTCCTTACCTTGATCCTACCTCTTCTTCCCTAAACAACTTCTTCTTGCTCTATGCCAACACTCTCTTCAACCAAGCACTACAACAAATGAAGAAATAAAACACAAAACCACATAGATCTGATGGAACACATCAAAATAAAATTATAACGACTCACCCTAAGAAATCTAAGAAATTACACCATATGAGCATCTTCAAATCTCCACACACCATGAATAACCATCACACATACTAACTAGCCTCTTCTCTCAAATTACTACAAGGACCATCAATCAGAACTTCATACCACTCACCAAATAGGAACATGCTCTTAATGAAACTAAAACTTGCATATCCCACAATTTTTGGTAGACACATCTTCAAGACCTAAAAATCCATATCTAAATCACTCTCATACGCCACCTCAAACACACTAATTTGCATCACCAAGCTCATCTTTTACAACATACTTCCTTCATAAATATTTGGAGAAAGTCTTATGAATATGTTTCTCCCCCTTAACCAAAGACCTTATATTGATTCATAGAGAAAACAACGACACCCAAACTCTATCTTAGATACTCAAAAGTAGCTTTTGATTATGGTTTGGTCATAATATCTGCAAGCTACTCTTTTGTAGGTAGATACTCCAACTTGACACATTGATTAATCACTTGTTATCTCAAGAAATGATATCTAATATGAATGTGTTTAGTTTTTGAGGGCATAATAAGATTCTTTGAGATACTAATTGCACTAGTATTGTCACAAAAATTAATACAAGGTCTATTTTGTCTTACCTTGTAATCCTCCAAAGTTTGTTTCATCCACATGACTTATGTGCAACAAGAGGCAGTTGTTATATACTCAGATTATGTAGTTGATAGAGACATTTGGGTTTGCTTCTTTATTATCTAAGACACCAAACATTCTCCCATGAGGAATACCCCACCATTGATGCTCCTCCTATTATCCACACATCTTGCTCAATCAACATTAGTATACGATTTTAAAGATAATTATTTACTCCTAAGATACCATAAACCATAGTCTATGGTGCCTTTGAGATATCTCAAGTTCCTTTTGACTACTTTAAAATGAGATTCGCTAGGAACAACTTGAAACCTTCCTGCAAGACCTACTGCTTGCATGATGTCAAGCCTAGATGTAGTAGAGTATAAAAGACTTCCAATCATGGATCTATACAAAGTATGATCAACTTTTGGTGAGTCATCTAGTCTAATTAACTTGTATCCGATGATCATTGGAGTACCCATTGGCTTAAAATCCATCATGTCAAACTTCCTTAGCATATCCTTGATGTATTTATCTTTAGAAATGGAAATCCTTGCATCACATTAATTAATCTATAATCCTAAGAAGTAAGACAGTTCTTCCAACATTGACATTCCAAACATAGTCTTCATAGTATCTAAAAAATATCTACTCATTTTATCATTCTCAGATCCAAAAACTATGTCATCAACATATGCAACAACTATCAATTAATTATTACCTTCCATCTTAATCTGAAAATTACTATTAATTATCCCCATTTTAAAACCTTGACTCAAAATATACTTATCTAGCCTGTCATACCAAGCTCCAAGAGCTTGTTTAAGACCATAAATAGCCTTCTTCAATCTACATAAAAAATCTTTATTACTTGACATGAAGTATCCTTCAAGTAACTCATTCAAGAATGTAGATTTCACATCCATTTGATATACCTTAAAACCTTTGAAACATGCATAAGCCAAAAAGAGTCTAATTATTTCCATCCTTACCAAAGGGGAAAAAGTCTCATCAAAATTTATTCCTTCAACTTGAGCATTTCCTTTACACACCAATATAGCCTTGTTTCTTGTGACTTCTCCTTTCTCATTCATCTTTTTTTTTGAAACCCATTTGGTACATATCACATTTTTATGTTTTGGACTAGGAACTAAGTCCCATATTTATTGATCAGTTTTTTCATCCATTACATCATTCCAAATTTCATCTTTGATAGATTCCATAAAAATTTTGGGTTCAATCATTGATAATAAAGCTAAATCTTATTGATTTTGATTGATCAACATTCTCTATCCAGTCTGCAACCTTACACCAACATTTTCAACAATCTGAGAGATTGGATGATATTTTTTAATTATTCTAGATGGAGCTTTAGTATTTTGTCTTTCTTCCTCCTCTTCATCTTCATCATCTAGTTGAATAGATAACTTATCATTATTTGTAACATCATTCTGAGTTGAGTCACTTACCTATAATTTTGGCTTCTTGACTCTACATATCTCATATACCATTACATTTAAACTTTTAACAATAGTGTGAAGTCTCTTGTTGAATCATCTATAGGTAGTATTGATAGAATAATATCCTAAGAAGATACCCTCATCAGATATTGAATCAAATTTTCCATGATTATCTTCATTTCTTTTGATGAAGCACCGGTTCCCAAACACTCTAAAATGTTTAACATTAGCTGATCTATTCTTCCATAAATCACAAGGA
This sequence comes from Torreya grandis, assembly GCA_037957365.1. Lineage (NCBI taxonomy): Eukaryota > Viridiplantae > Streptophyta > Pinopsida > Cupressales > Taxaceae > Torreya > Torreya grandis. Next base: position 65,633 of record JARHVA010008138.1, on the reverse strand, counting down.
GTCTTATTACCATTTACTCTAATTTGACACCTATTTAGGATGTACATAGAAGTCTTGGATACCTCTTCCTAATAACCATCTAATATTTTTGCATCTTAAATCATGGTTCTAACCATCTCAACAACATTCCTATTCTTCTTTTCAACCACACCATTCTATTATGGTGTTCTAATAGCAGAGTATTGTCTTCTTATCCCATGTTCAACAAAAAAATCATTAAAATTATGGGACCAAAGATCACCTCCTCTATCCTATCTCACACACTTGATATTTGAACCTTTATCATTTTTAACAAGAGCTTTGCATTCCATAAAATTTTCAAAATATTCTAATTTTTATTCAAGAAAGAATATCCAAGTCATCCTAGTAAAATTATCAATGAGAAGCATGAAGTAACTATTATCTTGAATACTTTGAGTTCTCATAGGTCCACATAGATTAGCATAGATCAACTCTAATGGCTCTATAGTGGAGGATTCCTTGGTCTTGTATCTTCTCTTCATTTGCTTCCCATGACGACATGCTTTGCAAAGAGAATGAGGAATATTATAAACCTTAGGCATATGCCTTACCAACCCCTTTGAATAGATTGTTATAATATTATCAAAATTTATATGTCCAATCCTCTTATGCCAAAGCTAGTTTTCTTCCAATTAACTTATGAAGCACTCTTCCTTCTTGGATTCATGAAATATATACATATTTTTACCTATTTTATGAATTTTTCAATTAACCTTACATATATTATTTCATAAACATCATCATGAAAAATTAAAACATTTCCTTACTTACACATTTGGTTCACACTTAAAAGGTTATGTTTCAAACCTTCTACATATAAGACATTCTCAATCCTAGTATGACTACTATCCAAACATGTAGTACCTTTGTTGACTATTTTATCAGACTTGTTGTCATTAAATCTAACTACACCTAGGTTGGTTTTTTTAAGAGATATAAACTTTATCTTGTCTCCTATCATATAATTTAAGCATCCACTATCTATGAACCAGCTCTTGTTCTTATCTTCTTGAGTGTGAAAATCTGCTTGAATAAACAATGACTCTTCCTTTTGTGATCTGCTTGGATTTTGCTTCTTTTCCTCTTTAGACTTGGTCTCCTTAAGCCATTTTATAGTGTTAATGACCTGCATATCATTTTTATAAAGGATCTATTTTAGTTCTTGAATATGTGACCTTGTTGGTTATAGTTATAACATATCAGATCCATTTTAATCTCTAAAGAGAGAGGACAATCCTTGTATCTATGACCAAATTGATTATAGGAGAAGTAATACCCATTATATATTTTGTTTGTGTTTGACCCTCTTTTCTCTTAACAATAACCTCTCAATGGATTTTCATTCTTGATCCTTTTGATGGAGCTGAAATCCTTTTTATCCTTGGATAAGAGCACATCTGATTAAGTCGAGACCTTATTTTCATATTGTTCCAACCTTTATTGAGACCTTTATTCACCATGTCCTACATATTCTTGACTATTTCTTATAGATTGTGTACTACATTATTAAATTATGATAAATTAGAGACTAGATTGTCTTGAAACAAGCCATAACCTCTTTACAACTATTGTACCTTTGATCACCTTTGAGCTATTAAGACTTTACAAAATTATTGTCTATAATACTAATTGTTAGAGGTACAATCACTTAGAGAGATGGATGAATCATTGAGCCTATATAATCCAAATTGAATTTTGATATATATAAACACTTGTTATCACAATCATTCATGAAGCATATACACCATTTATATTATTAAGCAAGAGAGATAATGCAATATCAATTACACAACACAAGACATACATGGGAAACCCTCTTGGGAAATAAAACCCACTAGAACCTATAATTAGATTACTATCCTATAATAACTAAATTAAATTTAGACTATATACAAATGATTAAGCAACTACAGTCCCTATTTAGTGAGACTACAATCCCATAAGATGCTACCACACCTGTCTAGTTGAGTTATAATAATAACTAGATCTTTTAGAATGTTTCACCTTGTAAGGAGGTTGTAACCACCTTAGATGATAATATACCATAACAACACCTATGAACACATCCACCTTTTTATGTATGTCTTCAACACCTAATGATGGACCTTTGTTTATCAGTCTTCACCTTTGATCACACTCAATATACAAGATCACTATTCTTCCAATAGAATTATGACCTACAGGTCATACAAATATTCCTCAGACTAATTTTATCTTCAACTCATCCTTAGGTTACTCTAACCCTCTTTCACTCCAAAATACACACCCAAGCTTCTCTCCAATGTTTCCTTAGTCTCTCACTCCCAAGTCTAGAAATCACTAGCTTTGATGTCATTATTCATAAAGTAATCTTGATAGTCACTACCTTGGTCAGCCATTAGGAATGTATTAACCCATAATACATTTATCATATGAATACATAGCTCAATACATTCTTCATATGTCAACCATAACATCTATGAGTCACCGTTAAGCAACTACACCTTTTAATAAGGCCCTTGTAGCTCTTATAGGTCTCATAGAGACCTATTCACCCATTTATCTCACCCTCAAGAAAAAAATAACATAAGAACACTTTAAAATACATGGATCCACTCCTTATGTCCCCTAAGAAATCCTCAAATGATCACATTCATCTTATCTCACCTCTATGTATCCTCAATCAACTTAAATAGAGACCTTATATATAGAACACCATTACCAAACATATAATCAACTTATTAAGCATTGTTCACACTCAAGATAGATTGATCATACTTCCAAAATTCATACATATTATCCTTTTGGAGTTTATAACATAATATAATATCTAATTCATCATGATATATTTAAACAACATCAACACAAGCTTGAATATCCTTCTTGTGTCACTTACAAAATAATCAAGAACACATAATAAAATTCTAGGCTCAATATCTTTGATTGTACTCACTTTAAAATATTTAAATCTATATATCTAGATGTACCATGGAGTCCTCTATAAATTTGATTTTTATATAACTAGTAAATTTGACTTCTATCAAAAGGTATGGTCAAAATATAGAGATTTGGTTTTCCCTATGTTAAAATTAAATATTTGAATTACAATGATAATAGTTAAACTTCAAATAGAATGCTCACATCTCATGAACTCTCAGCTCATATCAAATATGCACCATTGATCTCTTATTATCTTTAACTAATAGGTGTCAATGATCAAACATTAAACTTTAATCACATTGACCTCATCTCATGAAATCTTATAATGTTGACTCAATGCATTCCATATATCTCTATAGATCAGTCAGGTCTTTAATGATCAACACTCACCATTCAATCAATATATATAAATTCCTTCTCACCATTGGATCCTTATCCTATACCTTTGTTCAATCATTAAACATCAAGAACCTATCCTCATCTTGTTACTTATTGACTCCTTAGAGCAATGCACACCATTGATCTTACTCAAGATTTAAATCTTTCAAAAATGACTATGGGAACCTTTTCAATATGTTTGATTAACCATTTATTCACCTCAATAGCTTCTTTTATGCTTCAATTCATGATCTCAAATTTAGACTAGATGATCTCCTCACATAGGAGAATCCAACCATGTGAAACACTACTCCTAGATCACTCACGTATGTGAGTTATATCGTCTATAAAATGCCTTCTCAAAATATTTTTTCATAGAGTCAACTATGTCAAAACCTACTTGAGAGGCCACCTTTGATCATGAAGAACTTTTATTGTGCTTCAACACATGATCTCAAATTTAGTGCAAAATATCTATGCTCAAAACTGAATAAACCCATATGATTAATTTTTTGACACCTTCACATGTGTAATATATTACATCATTAAAATTCTCAACCAGATCTTTCTTTCCATATGAAATTCTGGGAAAGTATGGAAAAACATAGTCAAACTACTTGGGAGCCCAACTTTGCATATGCATATATTTTGATGCAATTCATCACATAATCTGATTTATAGTGAAAATAAACTAGTCCCAAAAATGAATAAACCCATATGATCACATTCTCTTGAAACATCCACACGTGAAAGATATTCCATCATTAAACTACTTACTCGGCTCTTTCTAACCACAATGCAAATTTGGTTATGGGAAAATAATGAATTCTATCTTAGAAGCTAACTTTGCACGCTTATATATTTAACCACAATTTGATGCATGACTTGATATTTGATGCATAATAACTAGGTAATACATTGATAACAAATATATGGCCAACTCCCCTTGACTCATTTACATGTGGTAATGGTGATGTCATCAAACTTCTTACTTAGATTTTTTATCACTAGACTTGAAGTGTCTAGTTGAAAACAATGGACAACCAAATGAATTTTACTTATGCACATAGGCACTCTAACCACCATGGACCATTGATAGGACCCTTTACACATTATCAATACTTTAGACTCATCCCTAATCATCTCTAAATAATCAAACACTGAATGTCAACCAAGGCTACTTCAAGCACACTTTGTTAATCATAATGCACACTTTATCCTTGTCACTTAGGCTACTAGAGCACTCTATCCACTCACTAGGATACCTCCATGACATTGAAATGAAACCATTGAAAAATATCCAATAAATTAGCCTATGCTTCCAACTACAATCCTCAAGGAAATGGGCAAGCTAAATAGTGTAACAAAAACCTGCTCAAGATCATTAAGTGAACTTTGGAAGCAAACAAGAAAAAGTGGGGTGAACAACTAAAGTTTGCCTTATACGATGATAGGATTATACCTAAGAGAACTATAGGTAGAAGACCTTTTGAAATTTTTTAAGGATCTCAAGCAGTTCTACCTATGAATTTATAGTTTCCCACCTATCAGCTCATGTAGCAACTAAAAGAGGATGAGCAGATCCACCACTATGAAAGTAGGGTGAACCAAATTATTGAGCTTGATGAAATTTGAAGACAAGAACATTAAAGACACATAAATTTCAAGAAAAATATAAATAAAATATTTGATAGAAAGGTCACTCTATGAACCTTCCAAGTAGGTGATCTAGTTCAACTTTGAGACAATAGGCATGATGAGAAAGGAACCCATGGTGAATTTGATACCTCGTGGATGGGTCCCTATTGTATTTAATATTGGATTGGAGAGAATAATTTATTATTAATAAATATATATGGTGAAATATTATAGATTCTAGTCAATGGTAGACATTTAAAACTCTTCCTTGATTAAGTAATTATCATGTGTACCATATTGTATAGTGGTTTGTTGCTTTGTCTTTTGTTATTTTGTTGCCCTTCTATTTTGGGCCTTGTTTATATAATTTCCATTTATGTCATGTTATGTCTTTGATTATAGATCCTATTGATCTTTTTTTTTAGTCTACCATGTTTATTTTATGTTTTATGGACATTTTCTAAAAAGTTCTTAGTCTTGAATCTGTAGCTCAATTGATCGGCACCTGGTCTTATGTTCTATGGTTCTTTGCACACCCATAGGGGGTATGCATCCCTAGGTGAGAGCCAATGTTAGTGCCCAAATTTTCACTAAAGTAATTGAGCCCTTGTAAAATATCAATGTCTAAGTCATTAGCCCAACTTATATTTCAAAGTGTTCTTTTGAAAAGGTCAAGTTCATGTTTAAGAGGCTAGGTGATTTAACTTGGTCTTTACGTAATTTATTTCCTTTGGGAACTTTGCATTGGGTATTTCCTTGTGTTAATTGTTTCTATTTTTAGTGTAAATTCCTTAGAGTCTTTCAAAAAAGGTGTTAGCATAGATTGTTCAAAAGTCATATTAATTTGGGCTTTTTATCTGCACAAAAATCCTGAAGAACCATTTCCTTTAGGCATTTTGTCTACACAAAAAGTTTCATGAGATATTTCCATTATTTTAGGTCATTTGTTTCAAACACATTTGTCCAGCATAAAAATTCCAAAGGGAAATTTCCCTTATAGCATTTCTCTTGTACAAAAAGTTTGAAATAATTATAAGGACTTATTTACTTCAGCCAAAATATATACAAATAGTCTAAAGGGTCATTTTACCTTTGTAAAAAATTTGAAGGGTCATTTCCTTTAGGTATTTTTTCCTTGTAAAATTCTTGAAGGACACTTATGAAGGGTCATTTCCTTCAAGAATTTTTCCCTTGAAAAATCCTTGAATAACACCTTTAAATAGTCTGAAGGGCACTTTCAAAAGATCTGAATGACACTTTTAGAAAGTCCAAATGGTAATTTCAAGTTATCTAAAGGGTCATTCCAAAAGGTCAGAGGGAAATTATGTAAGGAAACTGCCCTTGACAAAAATTTTGAAAGTTACTCTTAGAAAGCATAAGGGTATATTCAAATGGCCAAAGGGTAATTTTGATAAAGTTTCTATGAAGTAGAGGTCCTATTTCTTTCAAGAATTTTTCCCATGCTAAAATTATGAAAGAGTTACATTTTTTTGGGAGAAGTACCAAGCTCATTTTTTGTAGGGAAATTATTTCAGATAAAATGTATGAAACAATTATCCTGATGAAGACAAAATGTTGAAGACTCAATTCTTGTTGGGAAAGTGTGAATTCAAATCCTTTGAGAAAATTGTATCAAACAATTTCTTTGATATAATTATCCTAATAGAATGTGTAAAAGAATTGTTGTTGGATAATTATGCCAAAGAAAATCCCAAAGTAAAAGTGTTGAGGATATAGAAGTGCAAAGCAAATAGGAATGTTGAAGACAAAGATCCCACTGACCAAATTACCATAGAAAAAATTCCCCAAAGAAAATTTTGAATTGCAAATACGATGGTCTCATAGACATATTTTGATGGGAATGTAGACATCAACTTTAAGCTGTAGGGACTAGCCATAAGCATTAAAATGTTCCAAGATGGTCATGCAAGCATAAATTTTAGACCTCGTGAAGTAGTTGTTTATTTTCAAATGGAGGTAGATCCAATGACATGTGTTTGAATATATCAAGATGATCTAATGGTTCATGATCAAATTTTAATAGTCAAAAAACCCCAAGACAAGTATAGGCATGACAAGTGTCATGCTCATGGGGCATAGGCTAATGATTGAGAACATTATTAGAGATTGACGGTATGTGCTCAAGTGTAAATAATCTAATCTATGACATGAATCAAGTTAATAATTTTCAATAAAGCCTAGAATGAATGCAGGACTACTACTTAGAAAGAGTGCATTAACCTAATAAGATTGATAGATTAGGATGTAGAGAGCCCATAAAGCTACCAAGTGGTACACCCTTAGGGTAAATAATAAGAAATATCCAATCATGCCCCACCCCTTAGATCATGATCTAATGGAGTGTTTTTTATTATCCCAACCATGTTTGATGGTATGTATATAATGTTAAAAATTTAAGGACCCTATGAGTAAATGTACGAATGAGAAGTAGCACAACTACATGTCAAAAATTAGAAATCAAGCATCTCACATAAGATATATGGCTCATATTTTCTCAAATGAGGATGATCTAATGATGTCAGATGAGATGGAATTTTTGAAGGGCTTGGATTGCATGAATAAGTGACAAGTTTCCAGATTGGAGCTAATCAATCAACTTAATTACTCATAGGCCCACAATTGCCCAATTGGATGTGGCAATGATTTGAAGCATAGAAGAATGTCTAATTATTACTCTAAAGCATATCTTACTATATGACCATGGATATTTTTTATTTTCATCACAATTGGAATTTTCCTTGGTATGTACAAAGAAAATATTTCCTATCCATAAATGTCCATGATTTGAAATTGATCAATACGAGAACATTTCGAAACAAGTTAAACATGAGGACAAAATATGTTTGGCTCTTTAAATGTTTTCTTCCTCCAGCTGTGCAAGTGATCGATCAAGAACATCTCTAGGTGTTTCCACATGATAACATAATTTGTTTTGCTACTCAAATAAATATCCTCCTTCTATCTCATGTGAAAGACATTTTTATCTAAAATACCAAATTATATGCTCCACATATTCATCATTCCTTATAGAGGCAGTTGTAGTAATGATTTTTCTTGCAAATAGATGAATATCTTAGGCATGGTAAAGGGGTAAAGGGCATATTATAGTTGGAAGCATCTTGGAAGACTTGAAGGATTGTTCTACATTTTTTCAAGTTATGACACATAGTTATAAATTCAAAAATGTATAAATCGGGTTTTTTTCCTCTATTCTAAGGTTATTATTGGCTGTGTTGTTGTAGGTCATTATTTTAGGCATGCACTTTCTCCAATTCTAGGTTATATAGATTTTTTTCTATGGTTAAATATTATGTGTAGATATTGTCTCCCTTGATAAGGTGGTTACATCTATATAGCCATTAACATACTTTGAGTTCATGTTTATGTGTCCCTTGCCAAAAGAGAAATCTCACTATGCTTATCCCCATGGTAGAATTTTAAAGTGTCGATGTTTTCAATATTTATTTTTCAAGTCAAATGGAAAATATTCATGATTATTTATTGCATCCTATTAATGAAATGAAATAATACGTTTTACATTTTTTGCTAATTGGATATTTGGGTTTGTGTTCATTACTGGTTACCATTTTGAGCGTATACCTAGGTTATAAATCCCTTTCTGTGGTTGTATTTGGATATGTGTTGTTGAACACCTTTTAAGGGAATATTGGGTTCATGAATTTAGGAGAAAATATTTGAGATTCTAGTTTTAGTGTATGTTTTAGGGTTCCATGGATCATTTAGTGTTTACCATTATCTTGCATTTGACATTTTTTTGCATCTTTACTAAGGAATATTATCATGAAATACTGATAGATACCCTATTATTTAGAAACCACCAATGTGCCACCGTCCTTTTTAATCACCTAACTTATCCTACCATATCCCACCCTGAAAATAACACATCGTATTGCATATTATAAGTGTTACTTACCTTAAAAATGCATAAGATCTTGCATATTTGAAATGCATTTGTAGTTTATCCTTTAAATTTTAGTGATATAATTTTCCATTTGGAACTTGTTATTGAATATTTTATAGAATGAATATTGAAATCATCCCCTCATCTATCTTTAATAGATTATGTATGACATATATCATTTGTGCATTTTGTGTGATAACCCTTCATAGGTGAAGTGTGAAAACTTGGTTATTATTTGATCATATTTATCCCTTGTACCAAGAATCCCCATGGATATTGAATTGAAAAATCCCTTTATGTGAGCAATCTACCCCATTCGTCCTCTCACCTTGTTTCAAGCAGAGCCAAAAGTAGCAGAGAGCTAACCATACCCTTTTTAGGCTCCTTATCATTCATTTTTTGCATTCAGTTTAATCTTGATGCCAAACCCTTCCAAGGCTACAATGACATACTAATAGGTTTTTCATCATTGTTTTCCATTTTTATTCAAGTGTGTAAGGCTGAGTGTACGAGGTGTAAAACTATGAACTAATAGGTTGTCTTACAAAACCTTATAGATGTTTTAGTTATTCGTTAACCACATGTAAAACTGCCCTTTATTTTTAGGTTGGTGGTAAAATGATTGTAAAACCATCATTTATTTGTAGGTTGTTGGTAATATAAGTGTAAAACCATCTTATATGTTTATATATTGGTGGTTAGCCAAGTGAAAAACCATCATTCAAGGTTTTTAATAGTTGCAGTATAGAATAATGTTTTCCCCATAGTCACACTAAGTGGGGGAACATTAGGAAATTATAGTTAGTGATCACATTATTTGTATAGGTTAGTATAAAATGTATTTTTATTATTATTATGAGTTGTCATAAAACTCATTAATAATATAATTTAATAGAATAGTTTATAATAGTGAGTGAGTTATAGTCATAACCCACGTAACTATTCTAAGTAAGATAAATCATAAGAGAGATTATTGGGATTCAAGATATCCTTAACTAACCATTTATAGGAGTTCATTGTCTTATAAATTTGTAACACTTTCTCATTTGAAAGTATCCCAAATATTTAATTCAATATAATTTGATCATCTGATTTATGTGTACTGTTATTTGGTGTTGAATGTGTGTGAATATAGATCAAAGTTATTATGTAAGGCCTATGAAGCCACAAATATTATTTATTGTTATTTGCAAAGTCCAATGCTACATGGCACTAATTTTTTATATATCCACATAGACCCCATAAATTTAAATATTGTGACCTACATATTCAACTTCTTCTTGACTAAAGGAACACTTGGATTGCTTGGAAAATAATTGATTATTTGATAGAAATTTTAATTCCCTATCAATATGTTGTATATGTTCATTCCATGTGATATTCTTGATCAAAATATCATCAAAGAAAACCAAAGAAAATTGACAGAGGAAATTTTGATAGATTTTATTCATTATTGCCTAAAATGTGCAAGGGGCATTTGTAAGTCCAAATGGCATGATCAAGAATTCACAGTGACCATCCTGAATGTGGAAGCATATCTTTAAAATGGCATTATCATCCACTTGGATCTGAATATATCTTGAACAAAGAACTAATTTGGATAAAAATGTTTCCCCATGGAACTCATCAAAAAGCTCATCAATGTCTAGAACTAGGAATCTATCTTTGATAGTGAGGTGGTTAAGGGAACACAAGTCAATATAGAGGTGCCATGATTGATCTTTTTAGTGGAAAAGAAACACTAGGGAGGAGTATGAGTTTGTGCTATGGAGAATAAATCTAGACTTGAAAAGTTCCTATACTAGTTTTTCAATCTCAAAAATTTGTAAATAGGGATAATATTATGGCCAGATATTTAGTGGGATGCTTCCTAGAAGGAGTGAAATGTAATGATTTTTATGAAATAAATGGGAAAACACACTTTCTCTATAAAAATGGTTTCATGCTTGTTGAGGATGACTTATAAATGAATAGGGTAGATAGTCTTAGTGGGAAACTAGAGTTAGATGGAGTGAAGCTGGGTAATGACCACATGTGATCCTTTCTTTAGAAGCTTTTCCATTTTATGGGAACAAATAATGTGAGCAGATCTGGGAAATAACCCCTTTAATTTTTTTTCCACTATCAATAAAATTCATCCAAATCTCATATAATTCCCATAGAATAACTCCCAATGTCTTGAGCCAATATGCCTCTAAGACCACATCACATCCTCTTAAGGATAGGGAAAACATATATGAGTGAAGAGTGTAATTGACTATCATGATACACATATTTTGACACTTACCTTTACATGGAAATGTTTCCCCATTAACAATCATGACTTCAAATATAGAACAAGGGTGTACAAAATAGTCTTCCTATTTATAAATATAGGGACCAATGAAATTATGAATGCTTTCAGAGTCAATGAGGATTATGAGAGGGATATTTTGAAAGAACCCCATGACATTCATGGTTTGATGTGTGGTAACACCTGCTAGTTCACGTAGAGATATCACAAGTTGAGTCTCTTGAGACATTGAGTCTTTTGAGGGGCTTTGTTATACTTGAGCATCCTAGAATTCATAGATATCAGGCTCATTGTCCTGCTCTAGTGACTCCACATCTAGTAAGTAAAGATTTTATGTGATGCACCTATGACCCTTATCCCATTTATCATAACAATTTTAACATAATATTTTTTCCTTATGAGTCCACATATCTCCCTTAGTAAGGCACTTGACCAGTGTGGTTGTGGTTGGCTACTGGTTTATTGTGTTCTTTATAGGTGGGAAAGTGGGAGGTTGATGATGTACTAAGATTTTATCTTCTACTAACTTATCCAGACCAAAGGCATCCATCATGTTTTTGGTCCAAAATAATTTCACCTCTAAGTAGATTATCTCTTTGAGGCCACTAAAAAAAAATATTGAAGAAGTGATCTGATAAGCCTTCAATGTGATTATCTACTTTCTCAAATTCAATATTATAAACACAAATGATGTCTTTCTAGGAGGGTTTGGTGAGAGATCCTAAAGTCTTCAAATGTCGAGTGACCAAACCTACCTAAAAGTAAGGATGTAAAATTTTTCTAATGATGTTAATCATTAAACTTAAGATACCAACAATACTATTGGAGGGATTCTTATTTCAAGTGGAAGGAAGAAATTAGGACTTTATTGATAGAATAAGTATTGTGAGGGTTGAATAATTACTCATATCAATATATCCATCTTGTAGGACCTATATAATTGAACATTATAAAGTCTATCTTGGGCCCATGTGATGTGTGGGGAGAAGATAAATTATTTCTTAAATAAGAAACCTTTTGAAATTTGTTAAGTAAAAAGGTATTATGCTAATTTAGTCCATGCATCATATAGGTTAACAATGACCTAAGATTTCAATGTTATGATTTCTTCCTCCATGATTTTTTTGTCTACATGGGTGGGTACCATAACCAATTCGTTTTGTCAAGGGATAGACAAATTTAATCTAAGAAATGGTTAGTAGGTAATTTTTTTAATTTGGGCTCAATCAAAAGTGATAATTTACTAAAAGGGGCAAGGGAGTAGAAAAGGGAAAGGAACACCATGTGAAAGTTTCAAATAAAGAGGGAAAAAACTATAAAAATTATGGCAAAACTTGAAGAAATAAAAAATTGAGATTTTTGGTGAATATAAGTGGAATTTGGATATGGACCCTCAAGAAAAAAGTGTAGAATAGAAATTTAGGTGTTCTAAGAAATTTTGAGATTAAATGAAACTATAGAGGGAGTGATATGGTGAAAAAATGGAAATTATTTTACTCTTTAAAAAAAAAACCAATTATCACTTGGTTTTTCCTTCAAAAACTTGTTTGAAAATGTGAAGTTATTAACTTTTTCAACTATGATCACTCTTTAGTTATTATTATAAAACTGTTATGTTGGATATGGGCCCCAAGTCTATTCAGTTAACTAAGGGTTTTAAGGAGTCTATCTGGACACCAATACTTTCTAAATGAATACCACTCTCTAGAAAAGTTATCACCATAGATTTGACCCTAAGTTACAAGTATTAGTTTACCTCACGGGTGGAAACTAGTCAATCAGGATAGGGTCATTGCCCTTTTCACTGGCAGGTCCTCTCAATGGGCCAACTACTTTGGGGTTTTTGTGGTACTCCTCAAAATGAGTTTTAGTCCTTATTCCCAAGTAATTCCCATAGTTATTCAAAGTGTTATTTACCCTTATCTAAACCTAAAAATATAGGACAGGAAAAATATTTTCATAAATGACACAACTCCTAGAAAGTCATTACTAAGAAAACAATTTCTCCAAAATCTACCCATAGACTGAGAAAGTGCTCTGATACTAAATGTGAGTATCTTTTTTCATAGATTTACAAACTATAGAAAATAGATGAATAATGAAATAAACATTGGAAAATAACCCAAAATAACATTTAGTTCGCAAGTCACTTGGAGGGGGTAACCTCCTTTAAGTAAGCTCAATATAATAATATTCATGGATGCCTTCATTGTGCCTCAACACTTACTTAAATACTAAATCTATTCTAACAACTACTACTTCCCATGTATGTGGGATAATTCAAATATGCTCAAAGGATAACTTACAAAACATATGCATCCATAGTGACTAATACACTAATAATGCAAAGAGAAGGGTAAAACATGGGTTCCTAACATAAACTTTGTATTATAGTGTTTACACCCTTTTAATCATAGTGTTTTGATAGTTTTTGTGTATGACACATAAATTAATACTTTTTGCTTCAATTTATTTTCACATTATTTTCATATCTTTGAAAAACTATTACTTATTTACACTTATAATTTTATTTACTATTAAATAAAGTTAAAATTAATATTAAAAATGGTTCAAATTTAAGCATTACCTTATGGTATACCATCATCCTTAGAGGAAAGCTATGGATTCACCTAATTTTTTATTATACAAATCTCAAATGCTTATTGGATTGAACTATAATATATGGAAAATTCATGTTAAAATAAAAATTATGTCTTAAAAGCTATGGAAAATTATCATTGTGAACTAGGAATTTGACATAGAGGGGATGTTAGTTTTGTGTTAGTCTCATAAATTAAATGAAATGAACACAATCATATCCTCACACATATAGATTAGACACTAGGGAGAACTTAGGTAACATAAATTAAATGAAAGCACAATAAAAAGATAAAATACATAACACTTTTACCTTCCTTGGGAGCTCTAAATGGCTTTGTTGAATGGATTTGTTAGCTTGTTCATCAATAAGTCTTTGACAATGGAGGTTCCTTGGCTCCTTCTCTATTTTTCACCTTGTATTTGATGTTTATTAGCTTAATATTTAGCCATGGTAACCTTACTTGCATGAAATTTAGGTGTTATAACTCTATAATATCCAAGCTCTTTGAGGATATTTGTGTATAATAAATTTGCACCAAAATAGCTTTAAAATAATTAGGCATGTCCTTTTATTTATATCCTTATGAATTAACTCCCACCAAAGGTGAGTTAAGTTTGATTTTAAACTTGGAATGGGTTCAAACTAAATCTAGGTGAGTTGAAACAAACTCTAGTAGACTTAATAGTATTCAATTAATTATGATTTGTAATTACTAGGCATGACTCTCAAATTAGATATTTTAGGATATTTTTAAACATATTGACAACTCATAAAGGTAATGATGAAAGGCTAGGATATTTTGAATTTTTAAATTTTATTTTTTATATAATCATTAATTTTAAATGGATAATTTAACTAGGCATTTAATCGTATTTAACTTGTTAATTGATTTAGATTATCCTTTTAGCTCGTTCAATATTTAATCAAGTGTGAAAGTGGTCCACTTCATAGGTTCATAGGCCAAATTCATAGTTGTTATGTTGTAAGGTGATTAGGGATGAATCTATAAGATCTTATTGTTGCATATGATAGAATATCCTAATTAGGGATGCCTCAACATGATTTTGAGCTTTTGTAAATGATGAAAAAGAAAATTTGAGACATTTAGTGATTCCTAGGCTTAATTTGCAATGGTTGGTAGGAATTGGTTGGAATTCCAGTCTAAGGCCAATTGTGTCTAGTTTTAGGTGTCTATAGTTTGCCCCTATTTGGGAAGGTGTTTCAAGTTATAGGCACAATAAATTATTATCAAATAATGAAAAGGTCATGTATGCTTAAAAATTTAATGGCAATGGATAAACTATAGATTCCCCCTTAAGGAAGTAATCATAAAAAAGGATCAGTGATCGGTCCCTCAAAAGGAAGAAATGATGGGACCAAAAAAATAAAATGGGTGAAAAAGATTGATTTTTCCATAGGTGGTTATAATCAGTGGCATATAGAGTTGCCCTAGTTGGTAAAATAAATAGGATGATTTTTCCACAATTAGTTATAATCAATAACAAAGGTTGAGGCATTGATTTTCCCAAAGGTGGTTATAATTATCACCATAGACATATGCCCTAGTAGGGCTAATGAGTCAAAATAATGATTTGCCCGTAGGCAGTTATAATCATTAAAATGACTTGAAATAAAAAATGATTTTTTATTATCCCCTAGTATGGTATATTTGAAATCATAACTAAAGGGTATATCCTGATGCACAAATTAAATATGAGACGGAAAAAACATATATGCGATGGTCTAATGATTGAATAAGCCATAAATAACTAGGCACACGAGGATGCATAAAGTGATGAAAAAGATGATTAAAAGAATAAAAGAACTGATTAATGTGAATGACTAAATCATACCTACCAATGTAGAGATGCTCATCCTTATTAGAATTTATACAACCATAATGGTCAATGGGTAGATTTAATCAAAGAGGGTGGGAGAATTCACCAAATTTACCAATGAGAAACTTTTGTGGCTCCATTATTTATAAGATTTTTTGAGCTGATTTTTACTATAGCACATGACAATATGCATCATGATTGAACACCATGATAACTTAGCCAAAATTTTCATAAGAACTTACTCTCAATCCAAAAAATAATTAAAAAGAATGAACCAATGATAAAAAAAATATGATGACAATGTTTCCATATGAATATGAATGGAATCAAGATTAATGCGCAAGGAGTCACTCAATGAATACATATAGGCTGATTCAAGGCACAACAATAAAATAAAATAAATAGATAAATAAATTAAAAAAAAACAAATTAGAAAATAAACACATAGAAATCTTGAGAGATAAAGCAATAGAAAACATCATGTCATTAACCAAGTCAATACTTACACGTGAAGTCTCAATGGGATGATGAACATGTGGTGCCCCCAAGAAAAGATACATGTAAAGGGAATGGACACACCCCAAATGGCAATGGAATATTTAGGTTGATTGACCATGTTTAAATAGGATAAATGTTTTTTGGCTTTGGAGGTTTTATATCTCTCTAGGAGATGGTAAGCCAATTTTATGCTTTTTAGGATTTTTAAATGTTTTAATTATTTTTGAAATTTTGAGGTATCTTAACTCATTAGAGATTCACAATATACCACTCATAAAATGGAAAGAGCATTGGCTTAATTTTCTTGTAAACTAGCAAGAGTGTATGGAAAAAAAGGATTGAGCTGACTTCAATATGACTCAAGCATGGCCTACATAGTCCCATTAGGACCTCAAGTCACAATAGTTCCACCAACACAAAAAGTAGTGAGATATGACATGGTAACAGCAAATTCATGAAATAAGAAAAATTTTAAGACAAATGATAATCGTAATGGTAAGGTGATGTGGCAATGCATTTTAAAGTTGTTTTTCCTAATTTTCCCATAGGTGGTTATAATTATTAAATAATGGCACAAGTTTCTGATACTAATTTTACCATAGGTAGTTATAATTAATAACATAATGTGGAATATTTATTTGCCCAAAGATGGTTATAATCAGTGGAACCAGTCAAACATAATGAAAGATAACTTTCCATATCCACTATCATAGTAATTTCATAGACTACCAATTAAACAAAAAAATATGAAAATGTTGAAACTGGATCAAAATCACCTTGTGGAAGGTGCAAGAAGAACCAAAGGAACCAAGATTTAAAGGGTTGGGTAGGGTGGCTAAAAATAGGCTTTGTTCAATGGTGAAGCTAGAGCATAATAGTATAAGTTACGATATTATTAAAATATGGTGATGTTATGATAATTTTTTATAATCGTAATAGGGTTGCCCCCAAGTGGTAAGGTAAAGGAAATGGAAAGGTATGAAATAATGTCAAGATGAATAGAAAATGACAAAAAATTAAATGGCCAATAACAATGGCAGGTAAATGGTAAATAACAATGATAAGGTAAATGACAAATGAAAATGACAAGGTAAATAGTTCTACCAGGGTAAATGTTTTAGTTATTCCTACTGATATGGAGATGCACGTATTGATCAACATATGATATAACTAAAATATTCAATCATTTTAAGTTGTTAGTTAGTACCTCTTTTGAATAGTTACTCTGTCAAGAACATACTACATATTTGGATGCTAATAATGTTTTTATGATCTTCATTGGTTGTTGATTCTATTTCCTTTCAACATCAATATAAGGTATATTTTTAGCCTCTACAAAGTAAAGTGTATCTAGGGATGGTAAATATAGATAAATAGTGGCTGATAGGTTTGATTTGATCATGTAAAAGTGGATGATAATGAAATGTATAATCGTTGAGCAACAAATGAATATCAAGATTTTTAGGCACACATAATGTTGTTTATTTCATATTTGACATAATTTTGGTTAGGATAGTGCCAAAGACCTATGAATATGCTCTCGATAGGACCACCAAATTTTTGCATTGTTTGGGCCTTAGAGTAGCTACCATCTTATTATGCTATAGAGTGGAAGTTGTATTGATTTTATCTTTGATAAACTCTTTATCAAGTAGTGAAGAACTATTGTGCTTATTTATTACCACCTTGATGAGCTTTTCACCAATCAATTTGTCTTTATTTTCTTATAATACCTTTAATAATTTTTCACTAAGTAATGTTGACTTTTGAATTTGATTGTCTTCTAGCACCTCAAACAAGGTTTCACTAGAAGATTATGAGTTTGGACTTTGATTATCCCCTAATGCCTCTAGAAAGTTTTCACTAGGAGATTATTCTTCTTCTTCATGAATGTGGTCTTGTTCCCCCTAATATTCTTTAATTGATATATCATAATGGATGTAGTTCAACAAGGTGTGATTCTGAGAGTCCCAATCGACACTTGTGGGTGGTAGAATGCCAATATAATGGCTAGCTTGGTTGGTGTTAATGGCATGAGGAATGGTAATGGAATGGGAAGAGAAAACATAATACTTTTAGAATATACTACGATAACTCATGTTGAAGCTAAAGTATTCATTCTCAAAAATCATGAAAGGATCAAAAATGTATTGAAATTGATCTGTAAGGCATGCACAAATAATATTTTGACAACCATAAATGTAATTTGATTTTGAAGTTGAGTCTAACTCAAGGGACTCTAAATCTGATGTTGACACTAATGTTGATTCTACTTTTAATGCTAAATCTGATGTCAATTAAATAATAGAACCTAGATTTAATATTTATTCTTCATTTTATGTGGATGTTAATACAATGATGCCTTGTTGAATGTTTGGTATGGGACAAAGTAATAACCTTTAATAGCATAATGGACTCCACAGACACTATTTTGTCAAAGTGAGACTCCTCCATGAGATTAAAAAGGTTAAGAAACAACTCCATAGAGACTATCTTGTCAAATGGAGGCTATTTAAAAATAGGACAATGGTAAAGATATTGATTTTCCCAAAGGTGGTTATAATCATTAAGAAGTGACTCAACAAAGACTAGCTTATCAGAGTGAGACTCCTTGACAATGGGTAAAGGATTAAAAAGTGATTCATCATAGGTTAACTTGTCACAAATAGGTGTTTAAAAAAACATCATGGATTGGTTGGTTCTCTTGTCCTTGGTTTAAAAGTAGTTTTAAAATGCTAGTTTTGAACATATCATGGTCTTCAAATGATTGGCTTGGTTGGAGAGGTATTGATTAGGTTTTTTTTAGCTCAATGATTGGCATGGGTTTTATAAAATGGGGGATGGTTTTCAAGGAATGAATAATGGTTGATAGTTGGATAATTATAAACATATATATTATGGGCTTAACAAAGGCTATTTTTTAGCCTACGATAATAATTATGACCCATCAAGTTATGATTGCATAACCTTATTTAGATAACATGGTACCATACTTAGAAGGGCTTAGATGGTAATGGTAGGGTGTATTATAAACATAATTACTAAGATGGGGGATGAATAATTTTTTAAAATATTCTATTAATTATAGTTAAGCAATCATAAACCATTCAAACAAACATATAGATCTAACAAGCATAAACAACTATCCACATAAGTATGAAATATAAAAACACATCACATATGTGGGAAACTATGAAAGGAAAGAAAATCCATTGATGTCTACAAATGAAATATA
This sequence comes from Torreya grandis, assembly GCA_037957365.1. Classification (NCBI taxonomy): domain Eukaryota; kingdom Viridiplantae; phylum Streptophyta; class Pinopsida; order Cupressales; family Taxaceae; genus Torreya; species Torreya grandis. The sequence continues at coordinate 46,268 of JARHVA010008138.1, read as the reverse complement.
GTCTTATAAGACAAAAACCAAATTTAGAGAAGCACAAACTCCACATGGAAAACCAACCCCAACTAGTCAATCACCCACTTTACTAGGCTTTAGCAAACACCTACTTGCAAGGAGGCACCAACCCCCTATATGATTCATAAGTAACTCAACCACTTGATTTTTTTGATAAAATTTACAAAACTATGTTACTTACACAATAAATGATTATCAATTTCTCTAGATGTTCACACTCTTATCCCTCTCAAATTTCCTTCTAGGCTTTTTCACTCAACTCAGTCTCTTCAAGATTGATTAGGTCATATGACCATGATTCTAATACACATAAATCATATTATATCCTCATTTTAGTTTCTATACACCCCTATTGTGGTTTAAAATACCTCCTTATGTTATTCAATCTTCTATTTCATTCAATTATTTTTTCTTACTCAAATACGCCTAAAATTGCCTTGTATATATACCATTCCTTATTCATATACCACTTAGTCAGCCACACACCCTTAACCTCTTGAGTAGGCCATAAAATAGGTCTTAGTACATCTTTTGGACATTAATAAAATAGCCACACACCCTTAACCTATTAAGTATGCCATAAAATAGGTCTTAGTATATCTTTTGGACATTAATAAAATTATATGTGAGTCCCTTTTGGTCTTTCATGACTCAATTAGGCCTCATTTCTCTTTTAGGTCTCGTGGAGACCTAATTGCATTAGGTATATCTCTTAATGCCAAAAATTGATTCTCTTTGATGAATATGGATTTATCAAACACTTTAAAAACATTAAAACTTTTATTAAATTAACTCTTATAACCTCCTCAATGCTTTTTTATATCTTCATCCTTCGTTCATACATTGAAACCTTCTTTAGGAAAAATTGCCCTATTAGCCCTGTGTGCCTCAAAATGTCTTGCAAGAATGAAGCTCAAACATACTTAATAAAATAAAATATGATCAAATAAATATATACATATATTATATATTACCTTAGGGTCATCACAAAATTCATCATGCAGTTCCACTTAGAGGATAAGGATTCAAGAACACCTTTATAACCCACTCACTCAAAACTGCCAGATTACATCAAAACACAATTACGATGACTTAAATATCCAACACTTGTATAGACTTTTTCAATGAATTTTGATTCATGTATATTATCCTATTATTTATACACACCATAAAAAAATATAAATATCATATGGTCTAATGGAAAATATTGGTCTTTCAGACCAATCTGATGACATTATATCTCACTATCTTATCTGAACTAGATAGGTCAACTTGTGAGAAACTTTTTCACTATATTCACTGACCTCTAAAAATTAAACCAAATATTAACATGTATTAAAATTCCTAAATAACATATACATGTAGTTTTTTTCATCATTATATGATGAAAACACATTCTAATTCATCTTCTCAATATTGTCTAGGTTTTTCATTATTTGCACCATTATGCTTGTTAGCAACTTGTTAGCTTTGATGAATGGTTTAGCACATAGGACTAGAACCTATCCAAAAACCTTTATGGAAATTAAACATAAGTCTCTACTTTCTTTCTATATTTATTTTCTTAATATGTCCAATGTAACTTTTGACTTCTACAATAACTTCTTCAAAAACAAGCCTAAAACTCAATATTTTCTCTCTTCTCTCTCTAATCACTAAAATATAGAGGTACCTAGGAGAGTTAAATACAATATTAAATAGATTACATATGTAATTAAATACATACTAATCACTTTTGAGTAACATATTCAACATCAAGTCTTTATTAGGGTTTGAAGAGGGTTTAAACTAGTTTCCACTCTTAACGATCATTCATAAAACATAGCCCATCAATCCAAAAACTAATGCCTATAATTTTTATCTATGGCCCTTCCCCATATAGCATGAACTTATTAGCTTAAAATTATAAAAGATAATGGGCACAATAAAATCCTTCTGGGGTTGAAAACCCTTCATTCTAAGTACTCGAGAGACCTCCAAACAACTTTTCATGCCTTTTCATTCACACTATGACCTCAAACTACATGAAAAAACTTGAAAAAACATAATTAACATATCACAATTCTTACATGAGCTCAAACACATTTAAATATTATCATTACCCCTCATTAGTCCACAGTCTCTCTCTTTATTCTCTAGACCTTGGCCTGAAAACCACATTAGTCCTTTAAAATAACCTTTGTATCTCTTTCCATGCACTCTTCATCTCAATCACATACTCAAAAAACCTTATAAAACCACTCATACTGATATTCAGTCATCTCACCAAGCCATCATGCTCATATATTCTCATAAGGTCTCTTCATTCCATGACTAGGCTTAGGCTACTTAAGAACTTGACCTCAAAGACCTACCACCTATGTATTTATCAATAATGGAAATAATAAAATAACACTCATAACCACTTCAATACTCTCTTTCACACTGCATACCTTTAATGCTCATAATATTGTCAAAACACACACTACCAACTAGCCTTGATCAGAATAACACTCTTGTAGACCTACTTGTCATCATTACTTCACAAAAAAAATTAATTAAAATACTAACAACTTCAATTTGACTTGAAAATTTACATCAAACTTGAGATAAACCAATAAAAAATATAGTGCTCAATAATCATATCATGCACATACTTTAATAAACACTCACCATGTATCTTCACTAGCTACACCTTGACATCAATCACATCAACCTTGACATCAATGACAACAATATGTCAACAAACTTCCCCTTTGTCATTGATGGAAAGAACACTAATATTGGATCATTCTCATCTCATCATTTTGGATTTGTCTCCCCCTTTCACATAAATGAAAAAGAGATGCCTACAACTTCTTGGATCACACTCCTTGCAACTAAAACACTCAACACACATGATTAGGAGTTTATGAGTCATAATACAAACATTCACCCCTATCTCCATTTATACCTTGTTGACACTACTCACCTTCTCTTGGAGATAATGAAGCACATTAATATCTCCCCCTAAGTACTTGGGTTCTTTAATAACTACTAGGGGTAGTAATTACTCTGAATTCCTATCTTAGATGTTCAATTTTACCTTTAGAAGTGGTTTGATAAAAATGTATGTAGTCTAATCCTATGTATAAAAATATTAAAGTCTAACACTTTTTTAACTTACCTACTCTCTTATAAAATTATAATTTTTAGGAATGTGCTTAGTTCTTAAGTACATGACAGAGTTCTTTGAGATGATTATAGCACTTGTATTGTCAAAATAGATAAGGCTAATAACATCATACTCCACCTTGTAGTCTTTTAAAGTATATCTCATCTATAGGACCTGAGTACAACATGAAGTTGTTATAATGTAATTAGATTCACAAGTGTATAATGATACTGATGGTTGCCTCTTGTTTATCCATGAAACTAGGCAGCCACCTAAGAAGAAAGATCCTCCACTATTACTCTTCCTATCATCTAGACTTCATTCCTAGTCTGCATATTTATAGGCTATCAAATTGAACTCCTTATTTCTTGGATACCACAACCCATACTCCATAGTCCCCTTGATATAACTAAGTGTCCTTTTAACTACTTGAAGATGATTTTCCTTTGGATCTGCCTAAAACTTCCCACAAGACCTACTACTTGCATAATGTCAAGTCTAGAGGCAGTGGTGTATATAAAAATTCCAATCATTGACCTATATGATGTATGATCAACCTTTGGAGGCTCACATTCCTTGTTTAACTTACATCATGTGATCATAGGTGTACTGACTACTTTGCAATATTCCATGTCAAACTTCTTCAAAGTCTCTCTTATATAATTGGATTGTGAAATGAATATACATTTTTTAGATTGAGTGATTTTTAACCCAGGAAAAAATGATAATTATCCCAACATGGACGTCTCAAACTCTTTCCTCATCACCTCTACAAAGGCCTTCATCATGTTCTCATTATTTCTACCAAATAGTATGTCATTCACATAGACAAATACTATTAATTGATGGCCATATTTTGTTTTTACACATAAATTACTATCTACAACTCCTCTTTTGAATCCTTAATCCAACATATATTTATCCAACCTGGCATAGCAAGCTCTATGAGACTTATTTAGACCATAAATAGCCGTTTTCAATATAAAAACATGGTCCTTATCACATGATATTGAGAACCCATTAGGTTTCACTATATACACCTCTTCTTCCAAATTCCCATTAAAAAATGTAGATTTGAGATTCATTTAGTACACCTTAAACCCTTTAAATACTACATATTATTAAAATAGCCTAATGACCTCCAATATTGATACTAGTGCAAAGGTCTCCTCAAATTCTACCCCTTCAACTTGTTCATACCCTTTTAATACCAATCTATCTTTGTTCCTAGTGACTTTTCCATCTTTATTCAACTTGTTTATAAACACCCATTTTGTGCCAATGACATTCTTGTCTTTAGGTCTAGGAACTAGTTCCCAAGTCTCATTCTTCTCTATTTGGTCTAACTCCTCATTCATAACACCTATCCAAAATTTGTCTTTACTTTCTTATATAATGTTCTTAGGTTCAATATTAGATAATAGAGAAATATTCTCTTGATTTATGTTACTTACTAGTCTTCTCCTTATTTACATACCTTCATCCTTGTGGCCAAAGATTTGAGATTCAAGATGATCTCTTTGAATCTATCTTGAGAGTCATTTTAAGTTATCTCTCCTTAAAATCTTCTTATTATTCCTCATTAACCTTTATTGTTTCTTCTTCATTATTGAATTTCATATTCTCTGATATATCTTTTGACTGTGAGTGTGATTTACTTGTTTAAACAATCTTCATATTACTAATTTCCACTATCTTATACAACCTCTTGTTATAAAATATATAGGATGAGCTTACTGATGAATACCTCAAGAATATACCTTCATCATACCTATAATAACTTACCTAAGTCCTCATCTCTTTTGATGAAATATTTACTTCCAAACACTCTATAGTGTTCTACATTAGCAGGTCTACCTTTCCACAATTTATAAGGGGTCGTGTTTCCATTAGTCCTTATCTATCCTCTTTTAAATATGTATACTATAGTACTTCTTTCCCCTATCTAGTACCTATCAAATAATTTAGAATCATTTAGCATAGTTCTTGCCATATCTTGGACTGTCTTATTATTTCTTTCCACTACCCCATTCTACTGAGGTGTCATGGCTACTAAGAATTGTATCCTTATCCCATGGACCTTAAAAAATTAATAAAACTCATTATACCAAAACTCTCCTCCTCTACTAGATATTAGGAACTTGATCTTCCCACTCTTCTCATTATTAACAACTTGAATTACTTGAACATATCAAGAGCTTCTGACTTTTCTTTTAAAAATTCTACCCAAGTCATTATTGTGTATTCATCTACGAGTAACATGAATTAGCTATCTCCTTTAATGCTTTGTATTCTTGTAGGCCCATGGAGATTAGTGTGTATTAATTCCAAGAGTATTGGAGTAAAGTACTCTTTAGACTTGAACCTTATTCTAGTATGTTTACCATGTTAACATGCCTTACAAATTATGTTTTTAGCTTTGGTGATCTTAGGCATGTTATTTATAGACTTCTTAGTGCTTATATTGACCATATTAAAAAAATTAAGTGACTTAACTTTCTATGAAATAACCAAATTTCATCCATATTGATCATAAATCATCTCTCCGTCTTGATATCATTCAAAACATATAGATTATTGTTCATCTTCTTAGTATTGGTAATTAGCCTTCCTAATTTGGCTTTATTTATCTAACACCCTCTATCATGAAAGGTTAGTGTGAGTCCTTGGTTTTACATTTTGCTTACACTATGAAGGTTGTGTTTCAAACATTCCACATACACCACATTTTATATCTTGGTCTTCCCATTGTCCAAACTCAATAAACTATTTCCAAATATATTAGCAGTTATGTTGTCTCCAAATCTCACTATTCCTGAAACATTCTTATTCAATGAGATGAATTTATTTTTATCCCTTATCATGTGTCTTGAGAAACCACTATCTATATACCATTTCATACCTCCATATTTAATGTGAAAGGCATGTTGAGCTAGCATATATTCCTCTCCTTTAGTCTCTTGCTCCTCCTTAACAAATAATCCATCTTAACTCTTGAGCTCAATATGATTAGTCCTGACATTTTTTGGATTCTATACAAATATTTGATCCTTATTATGCACTCTAGGAGCTCCATATACCTTATTAAGTATTGAGGGCCTTATAGCTTCATTAGGATAAAATCTTGCAATGTGTGCTATTTTATAACAACTGTAGTAGACAACATTTTTGTACTTACCTCTTGATTGATCACTCATTGAATTGGGTTTCCTAATTGGTCTCTTCATGTTGAATTTCATGTTGGTTATTTTGACTTGTTTTTTATCAAGATTGCTCATCTTGTCCATGAGTTTCTCATGCTCAACTCTCAAATAATCTAGGTCTATCTTCAAATGATCATTCTCAACTTATTTTGATATGAAATTTGTATTGACACCTTCTAAATAATTCATGATATCCTTAATGATCTTCTCATCCCTTTTGGCTTGTTTGATCTAATCACTCTTCCAGGTACAAATATGTTTCTTAAGATCCTTGACCATAGATCTCAACTAATGCTTACTATTTTTTGATGCTTCAAATCCTCTATGTCACTTATGATCTCAGATTCAAGGTTTATTTTAGCTTCTCTTTCTTCACTATCATCATAGACTTCATCATATATGTTGTCTTCTTGATCAGTAGACATGTTGTGCTTCTTAGGATCACCTTTAAGCTATTAGGCCTGCTTCAAAGGACTAGGCTCTGGTACCAATTATTGTAATCAAAATTATTGAGAGGGGGTAAATTAGTCTTTAAAACTTTTCAATAATTACACTTAATCAATCATAAACCAATGAAACAAACATATAGATCTAATAAGCATAAGTAACTATCCACATAAGCATGAAATAAAAGAACATGCCACATATGTGGGAAAACCTCAAGGGCAATAAAAAACACTGATCTCTAAAATGGATTATATTATTATAAGACAAAAACCAAATTTAGGGAAGCAACAACTCTACATGGAGTACCAACCCCAACTAGCAAAGCACCCACTTGATTAGGTTTTATCAAACACCTACTTGCAAGGAGGCACCAACCCCATAAATGAATAAACACAAAATTAGCCACCTGATTGATTTTATCACCTTAATAAAACTATTTATCTCACACAATAGATGATGATTATCTTATTTATCTCTTCACACTCTTATCCCTCTCAAACTACCCTTTAGGCTTCTTCACTCAACTAGGTCTCTTCAAGACTGATTAGGTCATATGACCTTGATTTTCATATATATAAATCCTATTAGATATTCATGGTAGTTTCTATAAACCCATATGATGGTATGTAAGACCTCATTTTATTATTCAATTTTCTATTTCATTCACTTCTCTTTGATTTCTCAAATAGGCCTAAAACTACCTTTTATATACACCATTCCTTATTCATATACGACTTAATCATCCAAACACCCTTAACCTTTTAGTTCATAAATATAATATGTATTAGGACATATTGTGTACATGAATCAAATGATATTTGAGTCCCTTTTGATCTGTCATGAATCAATCATGCCTCATTTCTCTTTTAGTTCTCATGGAGACCTAATTACATTAAGTATATCTTTTAACACCAAAACTTGATTCTATTGGGCCCAGATGGATTTATCCAACACCTAAAAAACATTTAAAAAGTTATTAAATGAAATTTTATGACCTCATAAGTTTTTTTTAGATATTCATCCTTTGTTCATACCTTGAAACCTTCTTTAGGATAAATTGCCATATTAGGCCTATGCGTGTCAAAAATTGTCTTACAAGAATGAAGCTCAAACATACTTAAAACACTCAAAATGATCAAATAAGCATATATAAAGAGTATAAATGGCCTCATGGTCATCACCAAATTCATTATACACTTCCACTTAGAATAAATGACTTCAAGAACACTTTTGTAACTCACTCTCTTAGAACTAACAAATCACCTCAAAAAATAGTCATAATGACTTAGGCATCTGACACTTGTATATATTTTTTTAACTAATTATGATACATGTATATTATCCTATGAGTTATCCAAACCAATATAAAATATAAATATCATATGTTCTAATGGTAAATATTGGTCTTTCAGACCAATCTCTGATTTTATACTCACTATCTTATTTGAACCAAATAGGTTAACTTGGGAGCAATATTTTCACCATATTCACTAACCTAAAAAACTTATTAAAAAAATTAACCTATATTAAAATTCCTAAAAAACATATATATGTACTTTTTTCCATCATCCTATCATGAAAACACATTCTAATTCATCTTCTCACTGGTACTTGGGTTTTTCACTATTTCCACCATTAGTCCTGTTAGCGACTGATTAACTTGGATGACCAATTTAGAAAATTTGAGGACTATAAAATTTATATAAACATTCATGGGAATGAAACATTATTATTTACCTTATTTATCCGTCCATTTACTTATTATGTCTAAGGTAACTTTTGACTTCTACAAAAATTTCTTCAGAAACAAGCATGTAACTCAACATTTTCTCTCTCCACTCGCTAATCGATACCACTTGAAGGTCCTTGGGAGAGTAAAATACAATATAAAATATCTTAATTTAACAACTCAATCCATGTTTAACACTTTTGAGAAACATATTCAACATTGAGTCTACATTAGGGTTCTAAGAGGGTTTAAACCAATTTTTACTCCTAACGATCATTCATAAAGTATATCCCCTCAATCCAAAAACTAATGCCTAGAATTTTGAGCTAGGAAACTTACCAATCTACCATGATATTATTATGTTACCATGAAATTTTTTTATGAGATAATGAACACAATATAATCCTTCATAGGTTGAGAACCCTTCATTTAGAGTACTTGAGATATCTCCAAACAACTTTTCATGCCTTTTACTTCACACCATGACCTAAAACTACATGAAAAAACTTGAAATAAAATACCTCACCTCTAAAAATTCTTACATGATCTCAAACACATTTAAATATAATCATGACCCCTCATTAGGCCATTCTCTCTCTCTTTTCTCTCTGTACCTTGACCTGTAAACCACATTAAGCTTTAAAAATGACCTTCATGCCTCTTTCCATTTTGTCTCCACCTTACTCAAATATTCAATAAATCTCATATAACCACTCATTCCTATGTGCACTCATCTCACCAAGACATCATGTTCATACCTTCTCAAAAGGTCTCTTCATGCCATGACTAGGTTTAGGCTACTTAAGCACTTGACCTTAAATGCATACTACTTATGCATTTGTAAACAATGGAAATAAGAAAACAACACTCATAACCACAACAATAATATATTTCACACTACATACCTTCAATTCTCATAAGATTATACAAACACACACTGCCAACTAGCCTTGATTACAAGAACACTCTTGCAAACCTACTTGTCATCATACCTTCATAAAAGCCTTCAATGATAACACTAAAAACTTCAAGCTAACTTGAATCATCACATCAACCTTAAAATCAGATAATATAAAATACAATTCTCAACAATCTCATCTTATCATATCATGCACATACCTCAAGGACCACTCACCATGTATCTTCACTAGATGCACTTTGACATCAATGGTATGAACCTTGACATCAATGAAAATAACTTACCAATAGGGAATTTCAAATCATGGTTTTTATTATGACCCAAAGGATGATGTTATTTAATGGTAATGATAGGGTGTTTCAAGGTTTGGTTGCTAATGTGAGCTAAAGGATAAGGTCTTAGAATAATATTGGTAGTCCTTGGACATTGTGGAGCTTTGTTGCTCACACAATATGAAGGAGGGATAATGGTATAGGTGGGGGATTGGGTGCCATTAATAATTAAATGGTGAAGTTTTTACGTTAATTTTCCCAAATAAGGTATCACCACATACTGATCTTGAGGATCTTGCCTTCATTCCCTATATTTAGTATTTTAAGGAGGATAAGGATCTATCTCACAAACCACATCATCACTATAGGGGTCTTAGTCAAAGTCAATTTATGTGACCACATTATCATAACTTGAATTTTACATGGATCAACTACAAATTTAATGATATATATCCAAGCCAATGATAAATGTTATGCAAAAAGGCCTAGAGCTCTACAAACTCTAAAAAATAAGGTACAAAGCACAAAAGATCCAAACATGGTCTAACTTGGTCTAAAAGTGGATATGTATCTCCAAAATGGTTTATGCTAAAACTTGGTATGAAACTATTGAATGTCATATGTCTAATTTCAAATGTCTTATTCAAATATTCAAGTGGATGAATAAAACCAAAATTCTAAACTTAGGTTCAAATTATTTCAATTAAGTATAATGTAAAGAAAGCAAAAGTTACTAGGTATTTCAAAGAAGGAAAAAATGCTAAGATAAAAATAGGCATGTGCTAAGTCTTCTAAAAAAGTCACAAAATCTAGACTTTTAAACAAAATAAGGCAAGATATTTAATCCAACAAATTTTAAACACTTTAGAATAATCTTTGCATTCAAATTTAAACATATACTTGGTCAATTGGTATAAGGCATGAAATAATAAGTATATGGAAGATAGGTTATTTCTCCAAAATCTAGGCATAAACTATAATTTTTAAATTTCATAAAGAATTAACCTAAGTTACACAATCCAATAGAGAAAGATTGATGTCTAAGCCAAAATTACACAAGGCATAGGAAAAAATTAATCAATGTTTAGATTTTGAACTTGGCAAGGAAACTTTCAAACTCAACTTACGAAAACTAGACTTCTTAAAATAAACAACAAGCTTGAAAATAAGGAATGGCATAACAATACTAGGCATAGATCTAAAAGGCACACATGACATTGGTTTTGAAAATGGAATTCAGACATAAGGAAAACAAGTCATTGAAATGATTCGAATAGAATAATGACATTATCATGCTCTAAATATATGATCAATTATTTGTTTGAAGACTCTAAGGCATAAGATTCCAAATGAATTGGGTATTGTAAGGACACCCTTTTCAATCAAATGACAAACACACTCAAAGGTTGATATAATGACTAAGGCACATGCATGATGTCAAATGAGTAGCATAACACCTCCTCAAATAAAGGAGTGATGTATAAACAAAACTCCTTTTTTACATGGTTTTATAGACAAAAATAGATAGTTTATATTCAAAACCATTCAATAAAGGATAAAATGACAAAAACACCTAAGTGTAAACATCCTAAATCTTAAAATTGATAAGGTTGCATAATACTATTGAGTTCCATCAATATACTCACTCTTGAGAGTATTTTAATTGTTAATCCAAAAATAAAAGTGCATGAAAAGTAGGATTTTAGGCCCCCTCTTCTCTAAATATTTTATAATATGACATATAAATTCAAGCTACTCACCTTGCATTAATAATATGTCTACGATAAGTGGGGTTATTCTAAACTATCAATTTTTGCATGTTTCAAGATGGTCCCAAGTGTGGATAACATAATAGATGCTCACATCAAATGGATCCATGTCAATATGATTATTATAAAAATTTCATGTCCTTTTCATAACCACTACATTCATCAATTGCTTAGTAGTGTAATTTTTGATTTTATCATATGTTTTGAGGGTAGCAGTTACTAATGGAGGTAGTTTAACCACTCAAATTAACATCCTAGAAATTCAATAGCTTGATTTATATACCCCACAATAGAGTGGGGTTGAAATTATGATGTGAGATGAATTATTGGGTAAACACTTATATAAAGGACATATGAGGAGGTGATGAACTCTCACTCACAATCCAAAATGAATGAAAAATAAAGACAAGTGAAAATACTTTAGGGTCATTTTGGGGTCACCTAAACCATTCAGATCTAGTGAGGGCCTTTCATGACTTTATTTTCATGCTTTTGGAATAAATCAACAAAGATAAATAATGATAATTTTTGGTCATTTTAGTTCGCTAAATAGGATGAGGGGAGATCATACATGCATCATTCATTTTGCTTAAAACAAACAACTTTCATAAACAATCAATAAATATGAAACTTTTAAGAGTATGTAACTAATGTGAAAGTTTATTTTAGTCACAAAAATGAAATATGTTATGAAATTTTGGCCCCTTGGAATTTTTTGTTTAATAAACTTTGTAAAACTTCCAAAATAACTAAGGCATGGAAATAACTAAGTTCATTTTTAACACCAAAGATAAATTATGCAAGATCTAACCATGTTCACACTTGGCTTTTTCCACCTATGGACTTTCAAATTTTTAGATATTTTTCCTCATTATAAGCCCTAAAGTAAGTGAAAAAATAACATTTTGAAATTATCTCTCGAGTTTTTTTTATCTTTTATCTCACAAAGATCAATGTTGATTCATGTAGCGATCAAGGTTGGTCCACAGAGATCAACATCAATAGATCTACACAGAATTGATGTTGATAGATAAGATTGACATAGTTCTTTCATAAACATAAAGAAATAAAATATAGTTTGATAGAGAGGGTAATTATCAAAAAAATCCTAAAAATAAAATATCTCTCTAGATCCTATGGGAAAATGGTTAGACAAACAATATGCAGGCTCTTAGACATAGAATAAAAATAAAAAATCAAGAAAACCCTTGTTAGTCATGTTTCTATCATGATATAATTTTCACATAGGGATCGTGATTAATTCAATGCATCGATGTTGATCTTATAAAATTGATGGCAGTATCTATCTAGTGATCAACATCAATGTAGGAGAATCGGTATCTATCCATGTGCAACCCATGTTTTTCTAAAAATATAAATAAATGAAAAATAAATTTAAGATTAAAATTTTGAATATTTTAAAGCATCCATTAATAAAACTAAAAGTATCATATCATCCTCCTTATTTATACGGAATCATTGGGAGTCCCACTGGGCATGCCAACATGTGAACTAGGAATTTGGCATAGAGGGAAGGTTAGTTTTGTTTTAGTCTCATAAAATAAATTAAATGAACATACTAAGATCCTAACACCTCTATATTAGACACTATGGAGAGATGAAGTAACAAAAAGTAAATGAAAACACAATAAAAACATAAAAGACAACTATTTTACCTTCCTTTAGAGCTCCAAATGGCTTTGTTGAATGGCTTGCTCAGCTTGGACATCAAGAAGTCTTTGAAAATTTAGGTTGATTGGCTCTTTCTCTCCTTGTCACATTATATTTGATGTTTCTTGGCTTCATATTTGGGAATGATAACCTTACTTGATTGGAATTTAGGCATTATAACTCTACAATATATAATCTCTTTGAAGATATTTATGCATAATAACTTTGCATCAAAATAGCTTAAAAACTAATAGGCATGGCTTTGTATTTATAGCCTTAGGAATTAACTCTCACCAAAGGTGAGTTAGGGTTGATTGTAGGATTGGAATGGGTTCAAACTAAACTTAGGTGAGTTAAAACTAACTCCAGTAGAGTTAATAATTGTCAAGTAATTATGATTTGAAATTACTAAGTATGGATCTCAAATTAGATATTTTAAGATAATTTCAAAGAGCTTGACAACTCATAAAGGCAATGATGAAAGGCTAGGATATTTTAAAATTTTAAAATTTCATTTTTTATATATTCATTAATTTTAAATAGATAATTTAACTAGAAATTTAATTTTGTTTAATTTGTTAATTGATTTATATTAACCTTTTATCTCTTTCAAGATTTAATCAAGTGTGCAAGTGCTCCACTTAATAGGTCCATAGGCTAAATTGATAGTTTTTATATTATAAGGTAATTAGGGATGAATCCATGAATGGTTATTATTGCATATGATAGAATACCTTGATTAGGGATGCCTCGACATGATTCTGATCTTTGATAAATGATGCACAAGTAAATTTGGGACATTTAGTGATTCCTAAAGTTAATTTGTAAAGGTTGGTAGGAATTGGTTTGAACTCTAATTGAAGTTAAATTATAGTTAATTTTAGGTGTCTAAATTGTTAGCACTAAAAAATCTACATTAAAATGTCATGTGACACCTAAGCTTTTAAATGTGTTTCAATAAAAAATTAAAGAATCCATGTGTCTATAATATTATAAAGTATTGAGGATGAATTCCTAATTTATAATGATAAGTGAGAGTCTCCTAGAAATATTTGGAAACTCTTTGAGTCTATGCATGAGGACACTCATCTCTCTAAAATTATTGATTTATTTTTTAAATTACTTGTAACACCTATGAATGGTGATGAAATAGTTGATAATTTTATTTTTAAAGTTTATAATATTAAAGCTAGTTAAATGGATGAAACTATAATCTAATTTAAGATGAATTGTTAAATTTAATTATTCAACTTAATATTCATGAATAATTTCATAATTTTATTTATATTCTAAACTATAAATACCAAATAGAGTAATATATCCTTGACCTTACCACTCTATCTACTCTCCTAACTCAAGAAGAGCAAGTTATGAATAATTTTGATTCAAAAGATAATACCACTTGACACTTCTCTATTTCAACCCTATTTATGAGAATAATAAAATATAGAAACCTAACCCTAATTTTTCCAATGATAAAAATAAGAATAATAAATCTAGCAATAGAAATCACAAACCTATATTAATGGGAATTAAAAACTGTGTGGTAAACTTGGTCATAAAAATAAAAATTGTTATAAAAACAAAGATAGAGTTAAAAATAAATGTTCTAAAAATAACAAAGGAAAGAAATCTAATTAAATCCATCAAAATAATCAAAACCCTAATTAAAAAAATTATGAGCATAATTCTAATTTTATTACTTTATATACTACATTAGTTTCTTCTAATGAGAATGAATGGATTTTAGATAGCGGTGCATCAGACCATTTGAATTATCTAACATTTTACCTCATACTAGATATATTTTAGAAAATCTCTATTTAGGAGATAGTTCATTTTTAGGATAAATAAGTAAAGAAATACAATTTTTTTAAAGGTTGCTATTAGTGATGCTTTATGTACCTAAGCTTAATTAGAATTTTTTATCTTTTTCTAAACATAGAAATGATAACTTCATTGTAATTTATTTTAAAGATAACTAGTCCATTAAAAATCAATCTGGTTCTTTGATTTCTAAAGGTGTTGAACATAATGGTTTATATATTTTCTTTACTTCTTATGAATGTTATCTTTCATCGCATAGTAAGAATGAATCTAAATTATGATATGAAATCTTAGGACATGTTAATTTTATAATTTCAAATGATATGTATTCTCATAATCTTATTTTCCTTGTATCTCTTTTCATAAATAATCTTGTGAAGGTTTCTCATGTGGTAAACAACATACTAATACCTTTCACAAGAATCATGATGGGAATTCCCCATATACTTTAGAGTTAATTCATAGTGATATTGCATGACCTCTAGAATTTTAATCTCTTAATGGTTATTTTTATGGATCTTTTTATATATTATTTATCTTGTAATAGTTCATTGAAAATAAATTTGAAGTGTTTTCTAAATTCAATGAAGTTAAAGCTTTTGTTAAAAATACTTCTAATTTTTCTATTAATGGATTAAGATAAGATAATGGTGATGAATATATTAGTAAAGAGATTGATTATTTTTTCTTTGGTTGTGGTATTCAAATGGAACTAACAACTCCATATTGCCCTCAATAAAATGGTTTTATTAAAATGAAAAATTACATCATTATAGAAATGACTAGAATAATGTTATATTTTGTAAATGTTCCTATGTTCTTATGAGTCAAAGCCATGAATAATTTTATTTATATTCTGAATAGATTCCATAATAAATATTTATGTGTGTTATATTTACTCCTTTATAAATTTGGTTTAAAAAATAAACCTAGTGTGACTCATCTTAAGATATTTGGTAGCCTTACTTCCATCTTTTTTTTTGAAATTAAAATAAAGAAGCTTGATACTACCTCTTATTCTTACATTTTCATAGGTTATGGAGGTAAGATTCAAATATTAATATTTTATTATCTATCTAAATGAAAAATAATTGAAAAATAAGAATATTATTATTCTTGAAAAATATTTGTGTGATCCCTTTGTGGAACCTGATTAATGTTCTTGTTTTGATAAACTTGGATGTCTTATTTCTATTATTGATGAAACTAATACCCTAGAGGTTGTTGATCCGTATCTAGATAACATATAGTTTGAGGAATCTCCTAAATTTCATGTTCAATTTGAAATGCCTAAATAGGCATTATCCCTAATCCAATCTTTCAATTTTGATAATCTTAATAAATTAACTAAGAGTCAACATTCTTATCATGTTTTAATGACTATGTATGAATGTCTACAAAAACTGTTTAAGAAATAAATTCAAGATAATAGATGGATAACTAATACGTAAATTGAGTATAATTCCTTAATTAAAAATCTAACTTGGTATCTTATCCCACCTTTGCCTAAAAAACATATTTTTGGTTGGTGTCTCTATAAAATCAAATATAATTTAATTAATAAAATTGACAAATTTAAAGTAAGATTAGTTTCTCATGGGTTTATGAAAAAACCTAAGATTAATTATGTTGAAACTTTTTATCCTATAGAAAAAATGAGTAATGTTAGATTACTTATTTTTCTTGCAACCCAAAATTATTAGGTTAACCACCAAATAGATGTGAATAATGCATTTCTAAATGGTGATTTAGAAGAGGAAATCTATAGAATCAACCCAAAGGTTTCACTAGTCCTAACATAGAATATTATATGTGTAAGTTAAAGAAATATTTTATGGATTAAAACAAGCTCCTTGAGCTTGGTACTCTAAAATTACTTCTTTTTCAAAGAACTAGATTTCTCTAATTATTATTCTAATAATTATTTCTTTGTTAAAGTTTAAAATGGTCATTTAATGTCAATTGTATTATATGTTGATGATATATTAATTACTAGTGATCTAACTAGATTAATTCATAAATATAAGGACAAACTAAGTCAAATTTTTGAAATGACTACATGCTACATCATTTTTTTTTGGAATGACTATTTCAAGATAAAAATTAAATTATTTTATCACAATCTCATTATGCACATAATCTTCTTGTTATTTAATATACTTGATTGTAAATCTCCATCTACTTTTATTGAAGTTGGTGTTAAAATTGATTGAAATCTTAGATGTGAAAAATCTAATCCTACTTTATATAGACAACTTGTTGGTAGTTTGAATTATCTAACCATTGCTATATGGTATATGGCATATATTGTTGGTGTTTCTTCTAGATTTATACAAGATCTATATTTGAATCAATGAAAATTTGAAAAGAGAATACTTCAGTATATCAAAATAACTATAAATTTTGGTTTATTTTACTCTTTTATTAATAATACTAATTTTTATGGTTATTGTGATGTTGATCATATTGGTGATATTATAGATTGTAAATATACTTTTGGATGTGTTTAAGTTTATCGAAGGTGATATCACTTGAGTAACAAAAATAAACCTATTATTTTTATCTATTATACAAACACAAAGTGTAAAAGTGATATGTAAGTTACTAAAGAATTTGTTTGGATCTAAAGGTTTTTGGAATAAATTCATTTGTATGTTTCTCATAGTACCATTCTTCATTTTAATAACCAAAATTTTATAGCTTTGTCAAAAAATCTAGTGCACATTTTATCTGAGAGAAAGTCTTTAATGGTGATATTGACCTATAGTTTTGTTCTATGGATGAAAAATAGAAAATATCTTCACAAAAATAGTTAGTTATGCCAAGTTTTATCAGCTTTATGTAATGTTGGGCCTCTTAAAATTGTCAAATTAAGGGGGCATGAACATGACAATGCTACTTCCTAATGGCCACAAGTTACTTCTTCTTGTCACTTTAAATCATTGTAAACTTTGTGTGGAAATTATGTGATTTTTTAATAAGATTTATGTGGAAGTTTTAATAAAATCATACTTTGTACTGGATGTCCTTATATTATAAACAAATCCAAATATGCTTAGTAATTATTCATACGAAATTGTGAGATGTAGTCCCATGAACATACTAGCATAAATTTACTTGATTAGTTTATGGATTATAATTACTTTTGTTTCAAAAGGTGATGTTTTACATGATAAAGTTTTCAAATATTGTAAATTTTTACATTGTATAATCCCATTATTAAGGTGACTATGACTTTTATCCCTACTTAGCATTAAGTGTGAGCGTTAGAACATTTAATCTCTAATTGGTGATATTATAGACCCTTAGTACATTTTAATAAATTAAATAATAATTATTATTTATTAACACAAGTTAAAAACCTTGTTTAAATAAATAAAAAACATAAATTGTTTATTACTTATCAGTTATTTAAAATGTTCTTGGTGTGGATGGACCCATTGGTTATAATGGTCACCTCCCTTCACTTTTTACTATAGATAAGGTTTTACCCCTATTGTTTACTTGATACATTCATTCATACTTGGGTGATCAAAGATGTTTTTCAAAGTATTTGAGAGGAAGTGATAAGTAATAAGTGTGTACTGGATAATTTTTTCTTAGTTAATGAATACCACATTGTGAGTTTTTTACCTTTTGAGGTTTTGCATTGTTATTTCATGTGTCATGAGTTCATTGATCTAGATGTGTATGATTTATTATTCACTTTCAATCTATATGTATCATGTGAATATATATTACATATGTATTTATTCATGTATTATTGTATATCAAGACATGAGACTCAAGGAAATCTATGAATTAAAGCATAATCAATCAACATAAACATAACATACTGGATTATATGTCCTAGCAAAAATTGTTAAGTGAATAGCATATCAAGTATACTACAAAAGATATAATCATGGATAAAGGCTTGTGTAATAATATGAGCTCAAACATTTTAATTTAAAATTACTATTGAATGATATAACTTAGGTGTATCATAACCAAATAAGCATACGCCCCTAATATCCATATGACATGAGTAGAGGTAGGGCCCAACATTCAAAAGTGCATAGATCATGAATTTGTGTATGTCTTTATCACACTCAAAATATGTGTGAAACATAGAAATAAATGATATGCAATATACCAACATGGGACAAACAACATATATGCCAAGGAGCTAATAGAACATGTATTTACTAAAAATATTATTGAATTTTTTAATTTATTTTTCATTTTTTGGTATTTTTGGAATACGTGAAACCATAGAAGATACCATATGATGGTATCCAATGGATTCTCGTAGGTATATCCCCACCATGAACTTAGTGCCATGAACTAGTGATACTACCAAGTAACATGTATAGGTGTAACATTTATCACTATAGAATTTATGATGGTGTATGTATATATAATAGGACTTTATGGTCATGAAGAATAAATAGTAGGAATAGGGGATTGCAAAACCCATTGTTGAATGGTATGTAATTTATTTAGAATAAAATTAATAAGAACATGTGTAGGTGTTATAGATATATGAGTATGGTGTGTAGTAAATGAGGATTTTATGGAATCCATTATGGATCTCTGATGTAATGATCTCTAAAGTATTAGCTACTTGGTAAAGGTGATTTCTTATTTCTTAACCTTTTACTAAAGATTAAACTTATTTTTTTTGTATTTGACTTCTTGGGTATAAATTTATCTTTCTCAATAGGATTATCATATGGAATTTTTGAAATTATAAATACCTAATTGGCATTAATATATAAAACACACCTGTGTATAGTATAAAATACGGATTGAAGTGCATGTATCTAAGGTAATTTAATAATACATTAAAAACACCCATGGAAGGTATAACTGAGAAGATAGTAACTACATGTGTTGGACCCACCTATAAAGGTAAGTTAATCTCACCAAGAACCTATTGTGGGGTCTCATCAAATATTATAATTGATCTATTAAAAGGAATTAAATCATGATTTGTATAACCTAAATGTGTAAATAATGTCATAATAAAAACATTTTGGATTCCATCATTTTCAATCATAACATTGTGTATATTATGGTGATCAAGGTATGCTCAAAATAATAAGGAATAGAGGTTTAAGTCATCATCCATAGTCTCATTATAATCAAAATTAATGTAAGGTTTTTTAACCATAGGAGGTATATGCCATGTATAGGTACTAATAATCCTATCCAATGGGCGATCATAATGTGATGAAAGAAGATGTGAATTATATGCCATTTTCACTTCTGATTCATTCATAGAATGGTCTTGAAAAGGATTTTTAAATATTTTATATTTATGGTGGTCACCAGTATGTGAAACCTAATTCATTTGGAGAATAATTAAATTTAATCTTTTGATCATCTATTAGGTCTTATATCTTATGCTTCAAGGTAAAACATCTATTTATAGAATGCCCAGGGCCTTAGTGATAGTCATATTAAGCATTCACATCATACCCTTTGGGTAAATGTCTAATCATATTAACCTCTATAGGACAAGGGAGAGGTATAATATGAAACTCTATAATCCATAGGATTAATGAAGTAGGAGACTTAGGTAAACATGAAAATTGTCTATTTGGTGCATTGAATAACACAAGGTGATTAGATTGTTATGACACTACATTAATTGTGGTGGTCATTTTTTTTAGGCTTAGGAGGGTTGACCTTATAACTTGGTTTAATAGTAAAATTAGTACTAGATGTAGATGCAAATGGTTTGTTTGCTACATATTCAAATTTATTCCATGAGATAAGTTTCATTTGATTATCACAAAAAATGTGGCATAAGTCTTTGAAAATTTTGATTTTTTTGAAAATAATAGATTCATATAAAAGAGAAATAAAAATTTGATTGAAATATATTTAATATCTTTATTTACCATTAGATTAGACATTTTATTTGACATTATCTTGTACCTCAAGATATACTCATTAATAGGGTCATCATCTCCTTGTATGATCTTTACAATTTAGGCATATGAATTTTTTTTGGTAATTTTAATATATAAATATGCAATAAAATCATCCACAAGGGGTTTGAATGTGTTTACTAATAGGGTTGGTAAAACATATAATCAACTTAAATCATTTTCAGCTCCTTGGGAATAATTTCATCAAAAATTTATCATTGGAGGCATAATCAAGGAATACTACATAAAAATATCGAAGATGTTGTTCAAGATCACCCTTGCAATAATAAAATGTGAAGTCAAGTAAAACAAAAACTAGTTGAAATGGGGTGTAAAGATATATCTGGTGCAAGAGGATTATGTAACAACTATAATTAATCAATAGCATAAGGAGACTTCATAGAATTTTATTTAATATTTGTAAACATAGTTTAAAAATAATTATAGTTTGGCCAAGAGCTTGCACCTCTGGGATTTTTAGGTTAGATACTTGAGAAGTCACCAAAGGAGGTTTACCCATAGGTTGGGTAGATATAGGATTTGAAACAAAAAATTGGGCTAAAGTATTGAGGTTTCCCATGTAAGATGTGGAAATAGCAGTTTCAGCGAACAAAGGTTGAAAAAATATCCCATTCCACCATTAGAACTATGAAGCAGTAATGTGATCAAGGCGAGGGATGTTGGTAAATAGGTATGACCCATAGCTCTAATAGATTTATTAATAGTTTGACCTTCTTGTCCATCTAAATTTTTTATTTGTTAAGTTTCTAATATGATTCTTAGGATTTCGTCAAGACCTTCATGGTTTTGATGAATACATTCATGTAAGAATGAAAAAACTTGCACTTTTTCATGATCTATTTTCTCATGTTCATATTTTTCATTACACTCATGGTTTTCATTATTAGATTCTTCTTGTATGATAACCTCATCAGTATGTTTTCATTCTCAACATTGGTATCATTATGATCCATAGGATTAGGTCCCTCATTAGTTTTATACACCTTGGATGATATAAGGGGAAGATCAATATGTTCAATATGCACACCTCCTAATCTAGGGATATGCCTAGATTTCATACAAAATAATATAAACAAAGATTGAAAAAATCATAGCAATCTAAAAACTTAGCCAACTGAAAACCCTAGGAAACATAAAAAATTACATTCACATATATTAGGTTCACCAAAAGTTTAACCCTAAAATATAGAGTGGAGAATCTAGGGTTAAATGGGTAGATATGGCTTAGCAAACAAGGATGCTAAAATATCTCTAAATCAACACAATTATTTTCAAAATTCAAATAGAACATATACTAAATTTATTAATCTTAGATATGCTAAAAATAGAAAGCACAATTATGATATATATTAAAATGATAATGAACAAAATATACTTAGTTGGTTTTGATATTAATATAGTTATGTTCTATAATAGACAAAAACTAGACTAGATTATGGGTTCTAATCAGGCATTTGATTCTAAAAATTGCGCGTACCTAGTCATCACGAACATTGACATCAACTTGGAATGATTGCATGGATGTTACTCTCTAAATTAGATGTATTTATCTAGTGTATAATAGTTCATACAATTAGATTCATCCACCTATATACTTTAAGGTTATTTATCACCTTCATTATAATAGATTTAGATTTGGGTCGTGGACTATCACTCCTTGTCAAATAGCAAATCCCTTATTCTTCATCTTCATAGTGGTTGTGAGAAACATGGGTTAGTGGGAAAATGTTATAAATATTCCCAAAATAATCCTTTGTCAATGATAAATACCTACATAGCCAATAATTTGAAGAGGGTATCATAATTATGTAGATCTCCCCTATGTGTTTGCTTGTACGTGAATCATACAATGGGTGATAAATAAATAAATGGAGTGACCTAGATTTTAACTTAAAAAATGTGTATCATAGAGTGATCTTTAATCACTTTAGACCTATATATTTGTTGACCCTATAATTGATACAAAAATAGGATAAAATAAGGAATCTTCACTCACTTGAATGTTTGATTGAGTACTTTTGGTAAGTTACCTTATGAGAGGAAAGAATTTCTTGGTGAAGAATGAATGAGGGTTTATGTTATATTTATAACCATCCCTTTGGATAATATCTCACATAAAATCACTTAGGCCAAGAATATGTTTCATTTGTAAATTGAATGAATTTAGAGCACTAGATACTTGTTTCAAAATAGGACACTTGCATCGATATATGAATATGATTAGGATGAAAGTGTCAAAGTAATTATTAAATAGATATAGGTTCAAAATGTGAAAATATAGAAGATAAACATTTTTATAACATTTTTTTCAAGATAGAAGGTCTGAGTCATCAGAATAACATTGGTTAGATAAAGAGATAAACAACTAGGCACTAATAGATAGTGTATTTGAGACTTTTTACAGTGGGAAAGGTCTAAAATATAAAGGTACATCCATTATATTTTCTTACGTGTATAATATTGTAGTAATACATAATTAATAAATATTGTCTACATTCCCCCTTTAATTGAGTAATCAAATTATAGGTTTAAAGGAGAATAAATGCATACCTAGGTATGTATAACACACATTGCCTTTTCTTGAGTATAAATTCAGTGCTTTGTTGGTGACTCACCTAAAACTAATAACATGTTATATTATATAATTATTATATATAATCTAAAATTGAAATGATTTAAACCAAAAGAGAACAATGTGTAGAGTACACATGTATCGATGCAACTGTCTTACTTTTTGACAATTTAATTTCAAAATATATATCATTATGAATCATTAGAGTTAAGACTAGGACAAATATAATATTTAAAAAGTGCATATATCTAGAGATATAGAGACATATTGAAAGACACATACCACCAACCTATAAAAAATGTGAGTTACCACCTAGAAGTTGAGATTATCTCAACTGTGCAACCCAATCATACTTATAACCTAGTGAGTGTGAGTGAGCGATTTCAACTACCACTACAAAACTAGTGAGGTTGGATGATGTAATCAAGTCCAACCTATAAACTTGGAAATATTGAGTGATTTAATCACCTCAACCATACCAAAATCAAATCAATTACTATAATAGATTGGCTCAATATTATCTATAAAATTACAAATTAGTGGGTAATGATAGTCTTTAAAAGTGTTTGAAATATGAAAGTAATTTGATTTTTTAATAATAGGCACACTTTGCATAACATATGCACTATATATATGTCTCATGTTAAAACTATGTAAAACAATAGTATCAATGTATATATTTCTTTCATAAATGTGTATCTGAATCATATAACTATAAATTTGCCAATTTGAATATGTGTAAGTGTGGAGAATATCTTTCCAAAGCATGCCCCCACTATAATTTGAAATTGAAAATTGATGTGTGGAGAACATGTTTCCAAAATATGCCCTACTATATATCTAAATATGATAACTAGTGTAAGTACCAATGTTGTCGACATGTTTACAAAACATAGCCCCATTATAATATGGGTATTATGAATACTAAATAAGTGTGTAAAACATGTTTCCAAAAGATTCCCCCACTAAATTTGAAATTGTGACAAGTGTGGAGAACATGTTTTCTTAACATGACCCCCCATTGCACTTTGAATCTAAAAAGCAATATAAAATGCATGCCTTTATGGCATGCCCTCATTGATATGTCCCCATTTTGATGTGAGGGAAAGTAACAACTGGTAGTTATTTTACCTCAAAAGGATAAAATATGCATGTAAATTATGTATGTACCATATAACACATAGAGGAAACATGTCTAGGTAGATATATCATATACGTGAATAGAATGTGATCACACAAAGTCCTAAGATGCATTATGTAGATCATGTAAATATCAATATAGTAATAGTATAATCTAAATAAAAAACTAATCACACACACAAAACTACTCATAAGCAAATCAAAATGCAATCGTCTACTGAGACCTCAAACAAGGGGCATGCTTAAATTATACATAATTGAAGGGACATGTCTTAGTTAAATATCCAAAAAATCAAGAATGGCATATTCAAATGTCAACATACAACAAAAATGACATATTCAATTGCCAAAGAGGAAAACAAATCCATAGAGGCTGTAAATAATGGAGTATATTCAAATTCTTAAAAAAACAAGACAATAGTAAGGCATGACAATCAAATAAATACATGAATGAAAATTTAAGAAAAAAACATAAACATAGCATATTATCCCTTGGATCATATGTGTTAACATAAAACATTATGTATATAGCATATCAAGTACACTATGAAAGATATAAGCATGGGTAAAGGTAAGTGTAAGTATATAAGCTCAAACATGATAATGTGAAATCACCATAGATGATATAGCCTTAGTGTATCATTATCAAAGAAGCATATGCACATAATATTCATATGACATGAGTAGATAGATAACCCAACATTTGGAAATGCATATATCATGTATTTTTGTATGCATGTATCACATTCAAAAGATGTGTGAAACACACATGTATATAGAAATAAATTATATGCCATCTACCAACATAGAACAAATAACATATATTCCATAGAGCTAATAGAACATGTATAAGCTAGAAATATTTTTGGGTTTTTTAATTTAATTTTATTTTTTTGGTATTTTAAAAATATGTGAAACTAGATAAGTTACCCTATTATCTCATCCAATGGAAGCTCATAAGTATCTCCCCACTTTGAAATTGGTGCCATAAATTGGTGATACTACCAAAGAGAAAGTATAAATGCAATATTTGGCACTAAAAAATCTATGATGTTATTTGTATGTACAATATGACTAGGTGGTCTTGAAGAAAAAATATGGAAGTAGGGGTTTTTGGAACCCACCATTGAATAGTATGAAATTTCTTTGGAACAATAATAATAAGAACATGTGTAGGTGCTCTAGATATCTGAATATGGTATTTAGTAGATGATTATTCTATGAAACCCACTATGGATATCTAATGCAATGGTCTCTCAAGTAATAGTTGATTAGAAAAGGGGATTGCTCATTGCTTACCCTTTTATAGATGATCAACCTTAGTTGGTTTTATAATTAACTTCCTAGGTATAAATTTTTCTTGCTTTAAAGAATGTTCATATAGAATTGTGTAAATTGTAATTAACCAATTGGCATGAATGTATTTAACACATCCATGTAATATAGAAGGTATTACTCAAAGTGTATGTATCTAAGGTCATCCAATAACATATAAAAGACACCCATAGAAGGTAAATTGATAAGGTAGTAAACACATGTTCATGACCCACCTTTAAAGGTAAGTCAATATCATCAAGAACCTCTTATGAGGTCCCATCATATACTTAAACTGATATGGTTGAAGGATGTAAATCATGATTTGTATAACCTAAATGTGTGGGACCCACTTATAAAAGTAAGTCAATCTCATTAAGAACCCATTATGAGGTCCCATAAATGTTATAGCTGATTTGGTTGAAGGATGTAAATCATGATTTGTATAACCTAAATGTGTAATTAATGTTATAGTACAAACATTATCACTTGCACCACTATAAATTATAACACTACATATAGGATGGTGTTCAAGGTATGCTCAAATGATTAAGAAATGAAGATCTGAGTCATCATCCTTAATCTCATTGTCATCAAAAGTAACAGGTGGTATCTAAGCCATAAGATGTATATGTTGTGTATAGGTACAAATAATCCCATCCATTGTGTTCTCATAAAATGATGAAAGAGGATGTACAATATATTCCATTTGCACATTCAAATATTTATTATAATGGCCTAGCAAAGGGTTGTTAGATATGTATTTTTTTAATGGTAGTCACCAAGTTATGAACCTAATTTCTTTAGAGGATCATCAAATGTAATTTTTTGATCATCTATGAGATCTTGTATCTTATGCTTCAAGGTAAAACATCTATTCTAAGAATGACCAAAATATTCATGACAGTCACAATAAGCATTCACATCATACCCTTTTGCTATAGGTCTACTCATATGAAGCTCCATAAGATGAGGGATATATAAGATGTCATTTTATAAGTTATAGGAGTAATGAAGTAGGAGACTCAGGTAAGCGTGAAAATTATCTCCATGGTGCATTGGATAACACACACTGATCAAGTTATCATGATATTCCATTAATCGTGGTGGTCATTTATTTTTTAGGCTCAAGTATTTGACCTTATAACTTGGATTGGTATTAAACTTGGTATCGGATGTAGATGTAGTTAGTGTGTTTTCTACATATTTAAGTTTATTCAACGTGATAGGTTTGATTTTATGATCATGAATAATGTAGCATAATTCATGAAAATATTTGAAGTTTTTGAAAATAATAGACTCATGTAAAGGATCAAAAAAAAAAATCTTTAAAATATCTTCAAGTTCTTTATCTACCATAGGATTGGTCATTTTATCTAACATTGTCTTATACCTCAAGACATACTCATTAATCGATTCATTGGTTCCTTATTTGATCTTTACAATTTGGGCATAGGAAACCTTTTCAGTAATGTTAATAGAGAAGTTTCTAAAAACCCATCCATAAGGGCTTTTAATGCATTTATTGATTAGGTTGGTAAAACATAGAACTAAATTAAATCATATCCATTTAAGTTCCTTGTAAATAACTTGGTCAAAATTTTATCATTGGAGGCATAATCAAGGTATGCCACATAAAAAGATCAAAGATTCTGTTTAGGATCAACCTTGCCATCATAAAATGTGAATCTAGGTGTAACAAAACCATTTGTGAAGAGGTGCAAAGATGTCTCTGGTATAAGAGAATTATGCAACACCCATTGTGAATCAATAACATAAGGAGATTTCATAGATTTTTTTGAATATTTTTAAGATTAGTTTCAAAAAAAATTATTGTTTGGACAGGAGCTTGCACCTATTGGCATTTTAGTTTGGATATTTGAGAAGTCATCAAAGGAGTTTTATCCATTCGTTGGGTAGATATAGGCATTAAAATCAAAAATTGGGTTGAAATATTTAAGTTTTCCATGTAATTTGTAGTGCCCCCATTAGAATTATGAAGTGGTAATGTTGTCAAGGGGAGGCTTGTGGGTATATGGGGATGACCCATAACTCTAATATAATTATCAATAGATGGAATTACTTATCTATATATGTTTTTTTATTTTTTATTTTTTATATGGTTCTTAGGATTTCATCAAGATCTTCAGGGTTTTGAAAAATATGCTTATGAAATAATGCAATTACTTGCACTTACTTATGAGCTATTTGCTCATGTTCATTAATTTCATTAGACTCATGGTTTTCATTATCAGAATCTTCTTCTATGATAACCTCATCAGTATTTTTTCATTCTCAACATCGGCATCCTCATGATCTATAGGATTAGGTCCCTCATTGGTTTTATACATCTTAGGCAATATAAAGGGAAGTTCAATGTGTTAAATATGCACACCTCCCAATCTAGGGAATGCTTAGGTTATATAAAATATAATATAAACAAGAACTAAAAAATGACAAAAATCTGAAACTTATTGGAACAAAAAACCTAGGAATAAAAAAAAAATCATTCACATGAATCAGGTTCACCAAATTTTTAACCCTGAAATCTAGAATGGAAAAATTTAAGGTTAAATGGGTAGAGATAACTTAGGGCATAAGGTTGGTATATTATATCTAAAGTAGGCCAATTAATTACAAAACTCAAATAGAATATATCATGAATTTATTATGATTAGATATGTTAAAAATATAATGTACAACTATGATAGATATTGCAATGATAATGAACACAAGATACTTAGCTAGTTATACTTCTAATACATATCTAGATTAGTTTAAAAGTAGACTAGATTTGGATTCTAAATCAGTCACATGTTTCTATAAATTCGAGATATATATCCATAGACACTTATATGGACTTGGGATTATTACATCGATGTTATTATCTAAATCAAATGTAGGTGTGTAGTAGAAAAGACCTACTAAAACTAGATACAACAACCTAGATACTTCTAGGTTTTAAGTCACCTTCACTCTGATACATTTAGATCTAGTTCATGGACAGTCATTCCTTGTTAAATAGTAAAACCCAAGTTTTTCAAATTCATAGTGACTATGGTAAAAATGGGTTAGTGTAAATAAATTGTCATGCTTCCCTAATGACCCCTCTATTAATGAGTGTTTTTCATAGACAATACTATGAATAGGGGTTCATAATTATGTAGTTCTTCTCTACATATTGTTTTGTGTGAATCATGAAAATTTTGATAAGCAAGTACATAGAGTGACCTAGCTTGTAAATTGAGAAATGTAGATCATAAAGTTCTCCTTCATTACTTTAGACCTCTATATGTGTTGTCTCTATTAATGATATGAAAATTAAAAAATAGATAAGTTTTGCTCACTTGAGTGCTTGATTGAGTGTTTTTGATAATTTTTCATGTGAGAGGTAAGACGTTGCTAGGTAAGGGATGAATGAGGGTTGATCTTATATTAATACCAATCCCTTTAGAGAATATCTATCATAAAAGCACTTAGGTTGACCATAAGAGTCTATTTCATTTGTAAATTGGATGAATTTAGGGTAATTGACACTTGTGTCAAAATAAAACACTTGCATCATGGATGTATTTGACTATGATATAAGTGTCAAGGCAGTTGGAAAATAGGTATAGGTCCAAAACTTATAGAGTTGAAAGATAAGCAAATTTATAAAATTTTGAAAAATATAGAAAGTTTGAGTCATCAGAATAACATTAATCAAACTAAGAGATAATCAATTAGGCACAAATAAATAGTGTATGTGAGCCTTTCGGTAGCAGGAGAGGTCTAGAAGCTAAATGTACATTCATGATATATATCTTCTAAGTGTACAGGACTGGGGTGTTATATAATTTAGAAATAATGTCTACAGATTTCAAAGTTTCGAGTTTCAAATTCAGTGATTTACATGTATTAGGGGGGAATATCTAATTCCATATGCACTTATATTTATAGTTTTAAAGATAATCCACATATAATATCAAATTTTAAGGTTACAATAGGGGAATGATACATTTTAATGCCATATTTTCAAGTTATAGACATGGTAGGAGCATGGGTGTACTCCATTATCTTGTGTCATGTTTTCAAATATTAGGATATACCAGACATACCAATATTTTGTAATTGAATCTATAAGCCATCTATAGTGGTTGATCTAGTTTAGTTACATAGTACATGACTTGGTGCCATGAGCATTCTATAATCAATTTTGTGAATAATTTAGGATTCCAACACATTTCATGTTGGGTTTACAAATATGAACATTAATAATCAAGTTTCAACATTCTTCATTGAGTAATATTTTCATTTCAAAGAGAAAATGCAAGTTGGGCTTTGATCACCCCCAATTTTCTCTAATGATTTGGCTAAAAACCTGTCTTCTCTAAGTTCTTCATGGGAGGCACCAATTTTCCAATGCTTCAAAGAAGCATCGTTCCTAAGAAAAGTCACAAAAATAAGTATTGATGTCACACAGACAAGTGTACTTAGTCCATACTCTCATTTCAATTTTTAAATATCTCAAATACAATAGATTTTTAATTTAACAAATTTAATTTCAAATTAAAGTTGTCAAAGTTTAAGCAATGTTTCAAATGTTCAATTTCATCTTTTCAAAATATAATTTCAAAGTAAAAAATAAATACTTCATGTGTTTTTTAGAGTTTGTCAAACTATACATTGCCTCGCACAATTGAAGTATATAGCTCAAAGACAATGTGTGTCCTACATTAAGGTATGGAATTTATTTAATGTAGTAATTTAGTTATATACTAAATCGGGGTAATGTAGTCACCTAAATTTGGTCATAAATACTTGATCATCCTATTTTATTTCATTTTACCATTAATTGACATGTGCACTTAACTAACACTTATTTAACCCTATTTGGCATATCCTAAGCATAAGAGAAAATCTTATTTCAATAAAATGCCATCCACTATCACCTATATATATGATATTACTATTGAAAAAACCTTTATGCATATACATGCTTTGATTCAAACCCAAAAATTATCACCTTTCTTGAAGAGATAGGACCGTCCTACAGCTAAAGAACACCTAATGTTTTTGTCCAAATCTATTGATCCTGTCCTTCCATCCAAACAATCAAAAATTCAAAATAGAAATCATTCTTAGGGTCAACCTTTAAATTATTAAACTCTCAAGTGGATCTTTTTCCTAGTTGAACTAGTATAAAAGCACATTCAATTGATTCATTTCAGACATCTTGGAAAGATTATCAAGTATATTACAAGATCTTACTTACATAAGTGCACAAGGAAAAAAAATCATTGTTCTTCCCAAATCAATTTCCAAGTACTTCAAGCAATCATGGGTCAAGTTTGAATTTAGTTTTATGTAGCACTAGCCAAGCATGATATAGTATTCAATCCAATTATAGATGCATTCAAATAGTCAAAGGAGCACAATTTCACAAAGCACTTAGGTGGGAGAACTACATGGATATTTAATCCCTCTTTGAATTATTGGTATGTAGACAACGCTCAACATGGTGGGGTGTTGAGTTCTAGCACAAGTCCCACCTCTAACCCTTATTTCCTCCACATCCATCTATCTCGTTATGACACAAAGATAGGGTTTGTAACTCTAAATAAGTCATATGCATGTCTTCGCATAGTTTCTGAAGATCAAATCAGCATAAGAATATCTATTTTTCAATGTTGCACTCGACTATTTCAGAAGTTTTAATTTTTTCAAAAAGACAAGTTCAACCAACAGGGTCAACAATGACCATCGATCTTATCTTACTAGGCATTCATGTCCTTGAGAGCACTTAAGCTCAACTTCTGAATGTTTATAAGTTTTCTACATTCTTTATGTTCATGTGTTCTATTTTTTTGTGCAGTCGCCTTATGACTCGAAAAGCTAAGTGCATCTCTTTTTTCCATAGTTTACCCTTATTTGTTTCTATTTTAATTTGTCAATTTCAGTCATTTACCTTTAATTTGTTGTTAAGACTGTATTTACAGTACCTTAATTTAGTATATTCCATTTATCTAATTAAGAATTATTTTCAATATTAATTCAAATACATAGAAAACAATGGGTGGGAGGCAATACTTGAAGTAGAAAACTCACTTGTTGGTAATGGTTGTTTTTAGGATGATAAGTTAAATGACCCTTCATATCCACTAGCTTTATTGATTGCTTTTGTTTCATAGTTCTTATGCTTTGTTATCTTGATGCCCGTGGAACTATTTACTAAGTGTTTTTCTCATATGTATTCAAAGTTTTTTTCATTGAGAACATATTATTTTAAACCCCTTTTTAACATTTAAAAGTTAAATTTTTCTTAATCTTATAGATCAATTTCGTACCACTCATTCATTATATAGATAATTATAATTAATAGAAACCAATTTTCAATCAAAATAAACTTTGTATATAAAATTTATTTTGAAGCAAAAAGGAAAATACCAAGAAAAGCGTCACTGAAAGAAGAGTGATCAACAAGCTTGTAATGAATCTTTGCTAACAATCTTTCAAAGAATATAAATATATTCAACTTACATGGAGAATGCTACTATACAATAACTGTTGAGGATCAGCCAACAATATGATTACACTTATTAAAGCAATAAACCGCGGAATTAAATCAGATAGATAAGTAACTAGAATCAGATAATAGCAAAGAACAAGAGATACAAGAAACCACCTTGAAAACTTGTATTAAACTCTTTACAAAAGGAATACAATTGAAGAAACTTCTTTCTTCCACACCTCTCTCAGATGCACAAGATCTCTCTCTAGATCTCTATCCCTCAAGAGTTCTCTCTCTCAAGTACAATCAACTCCAACAACCTGGATTGATACAACTCTGTACTGTTCTTCAACATTCACATACAATGAACTACTACAATAATCACACTAAGCTAAGAAGATCTAATTCTACATATAGAATTAGGAGACTTGAGCATGCACTTACAACCAACAGTTAAGCCTCTTGAACAAGGGCTCTAAAAATAATCTTACTAATAATAGAAACGCGAACTTAAGACTAAGACTTAAACTCATCATGCAAACACTTGGTTCTGTCCTCGGAAATAGCATTCTAGACGCACAGGTAATCGATGCCGGTTCTTCCCTGCTTGCCTGTGACCGACGTCGGCCGATATCCTGCCGACGCCGGCATCTCTTCAACTGCACCGGACCGACGTCGGTCGCTCCTGACCGACGCCGGTGACTGTGTAATCCTGCAACTTTGGTAATGAGCTCATATGTGAAGCTTTTAGGCTCCACACCTTAACAATAACCAAACGAGGGTTGTAAGATACAATTCATTATTACAATATGTAAGATCATCGGAATCTGAAAGAAACCCCTTGTAAGCTCAGTGGTATGCATTGGTTCTTTTAGTCTTTTATACATAAAATGTTTAAAATAAAGCATTTCTCAATCAAGAAGAAGTGTGTTTGCTATATAAAATTTGAGGCTCTTTTTGCTTGAATTAAAAATCATGAAAAAAATTCAATGATATCATGCCAAGAAAGGAACCAACCAAAGGTTTCCCTCGCTTGAAGAGAGAGGGCACAACAAAAGATACTAAGGCCACCAAACATTGTTGATCTCAAAAGCGCGAACTGATGTTGGACATGTTTGTGTAAACATTGTCATCTGTTTTCCCTCAAAACTCTGTATAACTCTGCCCTCTTTGTCAAACACAACAATCTTATTCCTAGGCAAGTGTACCAAAATCCACCCACTACTGTTAACCACTACTTGTGGGCATCCCTGGCTGCCAAAATCATTGACACGCCGGCCACGTACAACTTCTTCACACAACCTCCTTGACAATTCTGGCAGTTCTGACCATCCCTCACGATCCCCATCACCTTCATTCAACTTCCACAACCACACATCTTTCCTATACACCAAAACCACCTTCCTATCATGCCCTGCTAACTGCCAATGATCTAAGTTCTTAGAATAAGTTACATCTGGTGAATGTGGATGCCTAATAACATCCCAATTCCTCTTTCTCATATCTAATGCAACAACATCCAACCTGCCCCTGCTGAGCCCATGGTAGGTTGAATTAATCCAATAAAACCTTCCTCTAGAGTATACTGCTTCCCCCAATGGGTAAATTGATCTGGATATATTCATCTGTAATTTGGTCCAGCAATTGGTCTCTGAATCATAAATCTCCACAACCATATTGTTTTCCTCCGCCATCAGGTTGTTTCCTCCAATGACTAAGATGCAGACCCTTTTAGAGGCATCAAAGGCCAATCCAATGAAATCATATCGTTTGAGTTGAATAGGAGGGGGAAGCCTTTTCCATGTCTTAGTAACAGGATTGCAAATGTAAAATAAAGTGGGTGCCCCATCCTTAGAACAGCAGAGGACACTTTTGCAGGCAGTCACCACATTTATGGAGTCAGATGCCAAAAACTCTAAAGAGAGCCTATATATATGGGAATCAGGCAGTGATTGGAGTAGATGTAAATTATTGTTGACAGAGTGGATCCAATTTGAGGGATGCAAGCGGCCTATGAGAAAAGCAGGGGTGGAACAAGGTTGAGCGAAAGGTGTTATCAATTGGAATGGCTGTGACTGTGATAGAAGAGACTTCCATTGTTTACAAACAGCCCTGAACTTCCTAATCATGAGAGTTGGCAGCTTAGCCAGAACAAGGATTAATAATTCCTCTGGTAGCCTACCCCATATCTCAGAATTCATCTCCATCTCTCTTTCGTTACTATATGTGTTCCTTATAATGTACCATTCATCTAAAACCATAGTTTTCTACTATGTCCTCAAACATTTATCACAAAAGGAAGAGCCGTACCGTTTGACCTCATCTGATTTAAAATACTAGATATATGAGAATCGAGAAGGATATAAACAGACTGTCAAGAATTCCTACACCTTCCCAGCTGAAATGCCGTGTACGAAAAGTTTGAAACGATTGGTACATGACGTGGAATCAAAAGCTAAACAGCTTGGCGTGAACCGACACCATTAGTGCACAGTGTGTTTTTTACTTTTTTGGGGCGATTCAATTTTACAGTTTTTTCACATGGAGTTTAGATTTCTTTGACTATTGGGCGTGGTCAATAGACCAGAGATTTAAAATGCGCGGTGACATCTTTGCTGATGTCATTGCGCATATATTTAAGGTAAGCATTTTTTAAGGATTGTGCAGGTCGATCATAGGAGACGTGATAAAGACAATTGCAAGCGATTGGAAAATATGGGAATCCACGGGTTCAAATGTTTGACTGCGGCAAAGTTTAGTTGGGATCAAATTGGCTTCCTCTTTTAAAAGAACAAGGAAAAAGCGGCTTGTCAATGTATACCCCTTATTTGTACATTTCTAGGATTCAATAAATTGTGTGTTTTTTTTTTTAAATAAAAATAATTATCTCAATTAACCACCGAAAATGAAAAAAAAAATTGTTTGTCACTTAGTTTTTGTAAATGATGAGGGTTGAGAGTATTGAGAAATTTGTAAAGTCTAACATGTTGTTAATTTATAAAGAAGCTTTACAAAACAAATCATTTAGAGCTCTCATCAACAAAGTCAATATCAAATTCATCTTAAGCATGGGGACCTATAACTTATTATTAATTGGTATTTGGTCACCTTTTTGAATGTTTTTTTATTAAATAACTATCAAGGTCTTAGCAAATCACTTCCATCATATTCTCTCTAAAATCATCAGACCAACGTAAATGAGTTTGATATATATAATATATTTGCAATTTGAAAAAGGATGGAATGTGCTCTTCTCGTCAAAGAACCATCTTTCTCAAACTTGATTTTGAAAAAGCTTATGATCAAAGAGAATTACTCATTATTCTAAAAATGCTTAAGGCTCTAGGTTTTTCCAATTATTCATCTCGGCAATCCAAATTTTGTTCTATGATGCATTAGCCTACCTCACCATCAATGGGCACAAGTCCAGTAGCTTTGGACTGTTCCACTCTATTAGATAAGGTTGCTCTATTGCCCCTCTTTTATATGTTTTAGTTGTCGGGGCATTTGGTTATCTTCTCATTGATAAATTAGATCAAGGACTTATTAGGAGTATTGTTCTTACTGATCATTCCTACCATTTCATCAATAGGCATTTTGTTGATGATACCTTCCTCACTCTTGATGAGTAAGAAACTTTATTCAAAGAGGTGCTTCAATGCCTTGATGCTTTTGCAAAGCCACATGTCTAATCTACAATAGGCTAAAAACCTAGTGTTATAGGTAGAGCATGATTCTCTTTCTAGAGTGGCTCCATCATTATTAGTTGAAGAGGATAGAAAAAGGCAAAATATCCAAATTCTTAATATTTATTTTTCTTATGACAGCTCTCCTTCATATCTATGGTAAAGTGCCATCGATAGAGTGTTAAAAAAAATCTCTTTTTGGATATCTATGTCTTTATCTTTAGCGAGTAAGTTTTAGGTTTGTACCAAAATATTTATAGCCATTCATGTCTACTACTCCTCTTGTTGAGCTCCCTTCAAAGCCTTGTATTAAGCACTAATAAAGGTACTTAGGTATTTGTTTGGGTCAATACCAAGCAAACTTGAGGCTACCATAGAGTGTTTATGATATATGCTTACTTCCTCATGACAAAAGAGGAATAGGCATCATTGATGTCTACAAACAATGAATTTCTCTCTGTATGAAATAGGTGGTTAGGGATATTAAAGGTAGTGAGGCTTAAAATCCTTCTAAGGCCTTGTATTTTTATAGGTGCACTCTATGATATAAGGCCTTGTATTTTTATAGGTGGACTCTATGATAATAAGTGGTTAGGGATATTAAAGTTAGTGAGGCTTAAAATCCTTCTAAGGCCTTGTATTTTTATAGGTGTACTTTATGATAAAATCAGTTGGAATAAAATTTGTTTAAACATTTTAATGACTATCACTACCCCTTTCAATATAAAAGGTTTGTTTGTAGCCAAGAGAATTTGGAAAGCATTTGAAGTTGTTGATCTCTTTCTAAAATGGGTTAGAGATGGATATCGTAATGATCTTTCCTTTAATGACCATAATCACTGATGGTCCCTTTTTTTGACTAATGCCAATCTTCCTTTAGTATAAATCCCAGGTATAATAGCTTTTTGATTGTCTAAAAAATAAATTAAAACTATAAATAATTTGGATTTCTCTCGAGATTAGATCCCATGATATCTGCAAAAACAAAAATATAAGATCCTTAATAAAGACTTACCTTCATTTTTTGTATCCAATATTTTATACCTAATGTCATACTACATAAGATAGGAATAAAACCTCCACATGCATGGTGGAAGGATTGTAGATGGAATTGTGATAATCATTTCAGAAATTACTTTCCTACTCTCATTTACCAAATTATTATCCCATTTTCTTCTTATCTAGACAAGCCAAATAGGATTTGAAATTTATATTCCTTGCCCAATATTTCACTTATTAGACTCAACAAAATGTGGAATGCTAATCTTTAACCCAATTAACACATTTTATTTAGTGTTTGGTATATCTCGACCTTCCTCATGGGGAGTGCCTCTTACACATTGGAATTACCAAACCTGGATGTTTAATTTTTTCTAGACCCAAGTCCTTCAAAAATCTATTTTAGATGTGTCCAAGAGGTCAATCTGCATGGTAATGGATACAAAGCATTTTCTAATTTATCTCAACCTAGAGCCCTTTCTCATGGGTTTTTTTAGGATAAATCTTAGTGGTCATCACATATTACTTGCCTACAAAAATTCTTTATGGTAAAAAGTTTATTGTAATAATAGAAATCTACAAATTTGACTTCTTTTAACAATGAATAATCATCTTTATTATTTTTTGTTAATGACAAGGTGATTTTTGTCTCTTTCACTTCTATGTTGATTCAAGATCAAGTGCAAAAGGAGGTTCTTGAGTTTCAACACTTACAAGGGTTGTTCAACTACTATGAGAGCGTTCCTTGCACAATAATCTAAGTCCCTCCAAAAAAATACCTCATAAGACCCCTCCAAAGGAATATAGGCATTGATGGATCCATTCTCATAGACACAACCACTTATCATGTCTCCTCAGAAAGGGATTGGATTCTATCACTACCAAGTATTAATTCCTCTCTTAATTTGTCATGAACGAGCTCACATATGTAGGGGTGGTCTAATTAGCATTATACTCAACCACCATTGATCCAAAACTCAAAATTTTTGATTGACAAATATTTCAAAAACATAAAAATAACATAGTAACAATGAATTCTCTGAGAATAGATGTTTTTTTACTTAAGATCACAATACAACTATATGCTTATCTCTGGAAAGAGATGTCTCCTTTCCATTTTGGGTTACATCCTCATCTATACACATTTTAAAAGTAGGAAGAGGATGTGGAATGTCACCAATCTCAAGGAATATTAAGTGGTTCAACTTCCATGATTTAAAACAATACAGAATTTGAGGAATTACTATTTTTAGAAACATACTATTTTTAGACTGCACTCCTAAAATTAAAATTTAGGGCACTTCCATTAGGTTTTTAGGAGTCAAAATCCATTGATCAAAGCTATATGCCATATCACAATGTTCTCCTCATTCTTATCTTTTCAATTGTTTAAATGGTGAGTCGATTGGAGATACAGTGCAAAAGTTATGGCTCCCAAAAGTTTCATCATCAATTAGGGTATAACCATCACCCAAATTGTCACCTAAATTATTGCCCAGATCATTCCTCCCTCCTTGAGAAGCAATGGTCCTCATTATGTCAATATTACTCATTAGGTGTGGCAGTTGTGTCTTAATTTGATTCTTTGTGAGCCACTCACCTTGGTGGCTAAGCTGGCCCCTTTTGATGACCCGATAAAGCAGAATAGAGCATCCTCTTGTTGTCTTCATCCAAGTGTCCACAATCTGATCCTCCTCCATTGGAGCAAAACTCTATGGATCAAGCTCATCAATGTCTAGTTGTTCTACTACAACTGAAGTGTCTAACAGAGGTGGATGATATGGTTTGAGGAGCTCCATGTTGACTATTGGACGTAGACCAAGGTAGGCTAGTAGGTTCAACCCAAGAGCATTTTCTCTAACTTTTTTGGTGATGGTGTAGGGACCATATCATAGAGGCCAAATTTTTCTATGTGGGCTGCAAGTCATTCCTTTTGAAGCCGTTAGCAAACCTTGTCACCCATATCAAAATGGTGTGTAATCCTATGTTTGTCATGGCAATGCTTATATTTCTAATTTATTTTCTCCAAGATGGCATGAACTTGCTACTAGATGTGTTGCATTTGTTCAATGAACTTTGTTGCTTTTGCTACCTTAGATCTTCTATGAGATGTGTATTTCATGGTGGAGATTGGAATGGCTATATCAATTGGTTCCATGGGTTGGAACCCAAAGCATACTTGGAATGGACTGTGCTTGGTCAAGCTGTGTAGGGCTTGATTGTATCCATGTTGTATGAAAAGAATCCCCTCATCCCATGTATGTAGATGTTCGGAGTGATACATATAAATCATGTGAAAAATCAAGCGATTTACCACCTCTATCTGACCATCATTTTGTGGATGGAAAGTTGTGGACTTCATTAGCTTGGTATCCATCATCTTCCATAGAGTAGACCAGAAAATTCTCAGGAACCTATTATCTTGATCTGAGACAATGGACTCAGGGAGACCAAAATGGAGCCATACATGACTAAAATATAGTTGAGCAGTTTCTTTAGCTAATATATTTTTCTTACAAGTAATCATGATAGCCATTTTTGAAAAATTATCAACTACAACAAAAATACAGTCCTTGTTATGTTTTGAAGTGGGAAAACCTGAGAGAAAATCTATTGAGATAGATTCCAAAGGCTTGGTTGGTTCTAGAAATGGTGTGTATAATCCTTGCTTCTTATTTGTTGGCTTGGCTATCACACATGGGGTGCAATATTTGAGATACCTTTCCACATCCTTTTGCATATGGGGCTAGTAGAAGTGTTTTTGAAGAACTACCAATGTCTTTTCTACACCAAAGTGTCTAGCTATCCTACTGAAATGTGCTTCCCATATCATCTTCTATTGCTTTGTAGCCAGAACATAGATGTGCCCCATATGACAAAGGACATTATCTTGAAAATAGAAATCAAAAACATGTTTACCTTTTTGAAGCACCTAATATGTTTTAGCAAAGGTAGGATCTACTTCATACAGAGCACCCCAAGTGGTAGTCTCATGTCTACACAAGTCCAGAACTATTGTGAGTGCATTAATTGGTGGGTGACTCAGATAATATATGACTATATTGGAGATCCTCTTTTGTGTTTTATTATCAGATGGAATTATTGTAGATATATGGCCCACTTTTTGTGCCTCTCATTTTGTAGTTTGCTCTATGTCTGGATGAATTCCAATGCTCTATAGTTAGTGTCGATGACTGTCTCCTTCCCCAATATGTAGTGTTTCCATTATTTGCAAGCTTGCATAATGGCATGGAGCTTCTTATCATATGTTATATATTTTTTGACTATATCTATGAAATTTTCATTATGATATGTCATAGAATGGCCATGTTGCATGATGACAGCTCCCATGGCACAGTCAAATGCATCTGTTATCAATTAAAAAGATTGATGTAAATATGGCAAGGCAAGAATAGGGGCTGAGTAAAGTATATTCTTCAAATTCTCAAATTCCCTTTGTTATATTGGACCCCACTGAAATGTAGCTTTAGCTCCTCCTTTAGTCACTTGGGTTAGTGACCAAGCAACATGTGAAAATCCAAGAACAAACCTGCGATAGCAATTTGCAAGACCCAAGAAGCTGTAAAGTTATGTGAGGGTACTTGGTGTAGGCCATTCTTGAATAACCTAAATCTTTTCTAGATCAACATGGACCCCTTCCTCATTCACAACATACATGAGGTACTAAATTATTTTCATCCTGAATGTGCATTTATCAAGATTTGCATACAACTTGTGCTCCCAAAGAGTTTGAAGCACCTTAAGAACATGTTTCAGATGTTCCTCCCATGATTTATTGTAGATGAGTATGTCATCTAGGAAGAAAACCATGAATGAGTTGGTGAAGGGTCACAGGATGTCATCCATCATCCTCATGAAGGTTGCAGGTGCATTAGTTAAGCCAAAAGGCATAACCAACCATTCGAAGAGCCCCTCTTTAGATTTGAATGCAGTCTTCCAAACATCAATGGGATTGATGGGAATTTGGTGATAGCCATATTTGAGATCAATTTTGGTAAATAACTTCGCACCATAGAGTTGGTCCAGCAGGTCATCAATTCTGGAGAGAGGGTAGTGATTCTTCGCAGTGATTTTATTCAGGGCTCGATAGTGAATGCAAAGCCTCCATGTTCCATATTTATTTGGTACTAGAACAATTAGGTTGCCATAGGGTGAATATCTTGGCCTGATGTGACCCTTTTGGATCAATTCTTAAGTATGTCTTTTTAGCTCATCATTCTCCAAAACTGATCTGTGATACACAAGACTGTTAGGTAAAGTTGATCCTGAGATCAAATTGATAGAATGTTTTACCTAGTAATATAGTGAAAACATATGGGTGACTTGAATAATTCATCATATTCTCCTATGATTTGTCCTATCTGCTTCTATTGTTGTGTTGATTATGTATTCAAGACTGCAACATCGACCTTCTTGGATTTTTATGATTTGACCACCATGAGAATGAATTGCTTTGTCTTCTCCACCAATCTCTTACATTGTTTGGCACTGATCAAGGAGACAAATGTGAGAGGTGGTACCTCTAATACCTTATAGCACCATGTTCCAAGAGTGAGGGTGATTCTTCAATTTCATGATTCATAGATGCCATGTCGATCATACATGAACGATTGACCAAGGAGTAGATCACAAACATCTAGATTGACCACATCACACAAGATTTCATCTTGGAAAGGTTTTATTGCATATGAAAGAAGACACTGATAGGTGACACAGAGGTCTCTCCTTGGGCTTAACCATCTAATACTGTATGGTTTTGGGTGAGGCCTCATGAATAGGTTTAGACTTTTCATAATTTTAACAGAGATTAAATGTTTTTGAGTCCCACTATCAAGAATAAAATGCAGAGGCTTACCTTTTACCCATAATTTGGAGTGAAACAATCTTTTCTTGTCATCTAGCCTTTCCTTGTGGGTCTATGATGAAGTGACGATGGTATCAAGCTCAACATCTACAATCTCTTCTTTGTCCTCTTCGATTGTAGGTTGTGTATGAGACAGAGCAGTAGATATCAAGTATTGTGACTCAGAAAGTAGTGACTTGATGGCTCAACATTCTTCTTTGGAGTGAGTTCTAGTTTTGTAGTAATCACACCATTTTCTAGCCTTCCCCTTTTGGGGTTTCTTATCTTGAAACTACTTTTGCTTCCAATTTTGGCCTCGTATTTGACCTTCTTTGTCACTTTTACATTTTGAAAGCTGACTCTTTGTATTCTTTCTTCCATGCTTTTGCTCAATCTTCACTATGAACTTGTATGCCTCATCGAGGGTTTCCAAATTGAAGAGCTCTATTTCTCCCTTGTATACCATTATAGTCCACCATGATATTTGAGTTTTTTATGTTTCTCACTTTCTTGGACGCCTAGTCTTGCAGATAGAGAA
This sequence comes from Torreya grandis, assembly GCA_037957365.1. Taxonomy (NCBI): domain Eukaryota; kingdom Viridiplantae; phylum Streptophyta; class Pinopsida; order Cupressales; family Taxaceae; genus Torreya; species Torreya grandis. The sequence continues at coordinate 3,744 of JARHVA010008138.1, read as the reverse complement.
TGAAAAATGTCTATGTAATCTTGAACAGATTGGTCCTTACCTTGGTAAATTTGTTGCGACTGTATGTACATATCATCATATGCTCCAATGGGATAGTATTCTTCCTTTACCACTTCCATGAAATCATCCCGAGTAGGTTCACCTCAAGGATAATGTCATCCGTACTAAACCTCTTTTTGTACACTTCCCACTATTTTTTTATGGGAAATGATGCTTTCAAAAGAGCAAAAGTGATCTTTTTTCCATCAGTGAATTTATTTATAGAGAAGTAGGAAGATAATTGATCCAACTACTTTTATACTACATCAGTGTTGATTTTGCCTTCAAATGTAGGAATATTAAAATTCACCTAAACCTTGAAGGGTGTTGGGCCACTGAAAGGACATTTTATGGATGAGGAGCTAGAAAGTGCAAATGAGGCACCAAAATTTCCCATCGAGAGTTATTGGGAAATTTGAGAAAATTGTTGCAGCATCTATGCTTGTTGCCATTGGAGGGCTTCATTCACCATTTCCTTGAAATTATTGGATGTCTTAGTGTTGTCTACTATTTGAAGTCATTTGGAATGAATAGGTGGATATTTTGGAAGCTCTATTGTTTTCCACCCAAGCTTCTTGTAGCCTGACCTCATCCTCAGGATCATACACTCTCAAGACAAACCACTCTGATACCACTAATCTAAAACTCAAAATTTTTGATTGACAGATATTTTAAGAGCATAAAAATAACACAGTAACAATGAATTCTTTGAGAAGAGATGTTTTATTACTCAAGATCTCAATACAACTATATGCTTATCTCTAGGAAGAGATGTCTCCTTTCCATTTTGGGTTACATCTTTATTTATACACATTTTGAAAGTAGGAGGAAGATGTGGAAGGTTACCAATCTTGAGGGAGGTTAATTGGTTTAACTTCCATGATTTGAAATAATACATAATTTGAGTAATTACTATTTTTAGAAACTTACAATTTTTAGACTACACTACTAAAATTGAAATTTGGGGCACTTCTATTAGGTTTTCAAGGGTCAAAAACTATTTATCAAAGCCTCATGTTATTTTACCACATTCTCCTCATTCTTATCTTTTCAATGGTTCAAACGGTGAGTCGATTGGAGCTACGGTACAAAAGTTATGGCTCCCAAAAGTTTTGTCATCAATTGAAGTAGAACCATCACCCAAATTGTCGCCTGAATTGTTGCCTGGATCAACCATCTTGTTGTGGCATCATATTTTCTATGACACCCCTTAAGGCCATTCAAGATGGTTAGGTGGAGCCTAATCCTATGAAACAATTAATATATGTAATGTTACTTTAGTGACCACTTCATTGTGTAGTATAAATAATAAATATTATATTTATTAGTTAATTACATGATATATTTAAATCGTATATTTTGTAAATAATTAAATTTATACATATTCAAATATATGTAAAATCTTAATTAAATTAAAGAGATAGCATTTTCACAATCTATGAGTTAAATTGTTAAAATTTTGGGATAAAATTATGTCAAATTTTTTAACATCAATATTTTGACTCACACTTCATGAACCATCATCAGGGGAAGAGAATAAAATGAATAGTTTGCAGACATAGGCATTCTATATGAAATATGTTAATGAAGCCCAATAATATAGGGTGGTTAGAATTTAAGTCAATGTAAAAAGACACTACAAAATAAAGAAATTAAGAAATATAAAAATGAAAAATAGCAATAAAAATTAAACTTAAACTATAAAATAATAAATTTTAAAAAAGTTGACTAAAAAGTGAAATAATTTTAATATGAAAAGCCTATTTAAACATTCATTAGTTGAAAAGGTGAAACAGGATAATCATTCAAAATTATAACTATAATGGATCACTTTCTTTATTATATATTGAAATTATTCAATCCAGAAATTATAATATGATGGTAATTATGTGAAGCATATTATTGTACTATGTGAATATAAAAGTAAGACAAAATATCACCTTTATGTAATTATTGTTGAGTAAAGAGAAGAAGTGAAGATAAAAGAAATTTAATGAGTATAATTTAATTTTTAAATGAATGGATATAATTTTTATGAATATTTTATCTTGTTAACATTTTCCTAAATTGTGTTGTGTACATTTTTCTTTACTTTTTAAATTATTTAGATAACTAGTTGATCCTAAAAAATTTAACATGGTACTAAGTCAAATTTATATTTTCTACATAATTTTAGAAGATTACTCTTATTGTATATATATTAAAACAAACAAACAATCCTAACCATTTGCATCCTTCTCTACAAAATCAGCGTGTCAAAAATGGAATCATGTGTGACCTCAATGAGAATGAATAGTAGGATGGAGTATTGGATCGATTTTAAGACTCTAGGGGATAAAGATGTATGGAGAATTGTAGTGTTTCATAGTTAACAACTTATTGTAAAACCTAAATATTATTTATGTTTTCAATATGAATTAAATTAATTTGTGAAAAATGTAGTAAGAGTAATTTTTTAACCGCATCTTGAGTTACCAAACTATCGAACAATTGAATTAACTTCGAGAAATGGGCCATGTTAGAAATGTTTGAAGGTGTGGTACATGAAAACCTAAAATCATTGTTTGATAAAATTCCAAGAAAATGGTAGTTGGTCAGTCAACAGCTCTTGTAATTTTATTTATATATCTTTGGTGGGTGAATTAATAAATAAAGATGTTTGATTGGAGAACTAATTTTTTAGGCACCTTAGCCTAAAAGCTCATAAATTCCCTAAACAATGCTAATTTCCATAGTAAGAAATTGTTGAGCTTGTGTTCTTCACTTGTATGGATTAGTAAATATGGGTCCCAAAAGCTCCCAGATAGCTAGTTCCCAAGTCCTCCAAAAATGATTTTATCTAGAAAGTCAGCTGCAGGCTTGTAGTATGTCATTTCGGCCACTGTAACTTATTTTTAGAATAATATTTAGATGAGAATTTTGCTTTGTCTTCTCTTCTGCTTCTGCAATTGAGTTCTGTAAGAAATTTGGTAGTCTAGCGAAGCCCCCACTCATGCACACCTAAATATTTTCTCTACAAAAAATGAATGGACTGTCAATAAGTAGAAAGTTTATGCATGAATAACATTGACCCATTTTACATTGATCTAGATTATACACTGACCCCTTTGAAACTAATCGTCATAACTTCTATGATGATGGAAATGTGCTACAACTGTATTGGTTGTGTAAGAGAGAGACAATCACAAAAACTACAGTCCGAGGTGGGCAGCAAGCAATAGAAATAAAAGAAGAAATATGAAATGGATGAAGGCAGAGTATGATAGGAAAACACTAATATTTATATATATATTAAATGATGCAAAAAAAAATTATTACAACCTTATCACTTACAACTATAACTATATACAAAACTCACAAAATTTCATTAAACATTCCTTGCTCTTGGATGATTTTCTAACTGTTGTCAGTAAATAACATTCCTCTACTTCTTTTTTACTTCTCCTGACTACTACTCTATTTTCCCTTGTTTTTTTATGTGCTAATATCCTTCACTATGGGACTACTGCTATAGTTGACTTCCCCTATTCTTCTTACAGGTTGTTTCTCTGCTTCTCTTTGCCTATTTTCTCCAAGCTATATTCTCTCTTGGTTTTTCTCTCTCTAACTACTATTGCATCAAATTCTCTATATCTATTTTCATTCCCTTTTTCCTTTTTATTCATCTTCTGATTGCTACCTATAGTTGTCTCACCTGCCCCAACG
>JARHVA010008137.1:457500-548491 GCA_037957365.1 Torreya grandis | reverse complement strand
CTCATTATGGCTCCTCTTTTATTTTTATTTCTATTTCTTTGCATCCTCAATATGATCATGGGCAACTATTGTTCATTTTATTTCCTCAAATGACCTCCACATGAAGCAAATAAATTAAACAAAACCATTCCATTATTTCTCTCTTAGAGTGTACTTTGTTTCTCTTCAAATATTTTCTCTTTGGATTCTAACTCTTCTTCATCTTTCTTTAAGATTTCCATCAATGCCAACTCAACTTCCATGATTGAGTTCTCATCTCCTATCAAACTCAAATCCTTTATTTCTTCCATTATAAGCTACCATATCTGATTGTCATCTACAATATACTCATCTATCCTAATTTGATCTTACATTGGTGCCAAAGAAAGCACCTCAATCTATTACAACTTAGTATTTTCAATCACTTCAACTTGTGATTCTTCTTACTTGTCTAGTACTACCACTTTATGGATCTCTTCATGCATGACAAGTAGTTAACTTATTGATATTGTACCTTATTATCCTTCCATTATCATTTTCATTAGTTTCATTGTAATATTATTTGGTTCATTTGCATCAATGTTCACATCAATAATTTCATCAAAAATAATATTGAAAATAATACCTTGTACTTATTTGCTCTCTTCAAGGCTTCCTTGATTGAATCCTACCTCCTTATTACTTGTCATGAGGTATGGTGCTATTGCAAACTCACTTTCTTCTTCTTCATCATCCAATGGATCTCCTTATTTAGGGTAGAATAAGATTTAATGATAAAACTTATCTATACAATCATTTGGTTCCTTACCATTAGCATGTTGCTCATACTCACCTTCATGAAACTTTTCACTTGTATGAAAAATTTCATGATATAATTAGTCTTAAGCATGAGAGGCTTTATTTCCACTTTTATTGTTCTTTTAGGTTTCCTTTATTTCATTTTAATTTCTTCTCTTCTTCTCTATCAACTTCTTATGAGGCCATCTCACTTTCCTCTTTCTACATTCATGGAATCTTTGTCTCATCTCTTTCAAGACTTGATCTAATATTGTCAATACCTCCTTCATATAAGATATCTATTTCTCTCTCTCTATAATTCTATTTTCTTCACTTCCATCTCTTTATCCATTTTCTTGTGGCAATATTCACTTTTCAATCCCTTCATAATTGTTTATTTTCTATTAACTATCTCACTTTCTATAGGTCTCTATGTTAACCTATCTCTTCTTCTTGACAAGCCTTCTTACTTGCCTTCTTGACCATTCACTTTGTATCTATCACTTGAATCTCTCTTTCTTATAGTCTCCTTTCTTATCCTTGCTTGGGAATAGTCTCACTAGATGTTCTCTCTCTAATCCTCCTTGGATTAATGGATTTGCCATACCTATATTCTCTTTGTTTTAACTATTTATGCCTCTCTCTCACATACATGTATCCTCTTCACTCTTTCCTACAACTTGCATGAACCAATTTTCCAACAACATCTCAAACTATCTTCAATACCAACTAAATCATAAACTTTCATTAATATGTAATAAACAATCTCAAATCTCAAAAAACACCTCATCCAGAACATACCATGCTCTGATACAAAATGATGCAGAGGTCATCATCTAATTTATCATCAAATGATGAAATAAAGAAACATATTTATCACACTTACCTTTTCTAATCCAATTGGATATGATCTTGAATTGTTTGTTTATCCTTTGGTTTTAAAAATAACTCTTTGTCTTTACCTTCAAACACTCAATCCTTGTCTGTATTATTCATCCTTTAATAATGATCACATTGGTTACATCTTCACCAATTCTCACTCTTAAAAACTTGGCTCAAAAATCATTATTGGTGTCCTCTTTCATTGTGCAAGTTATTTTCTTCTATAACATGATTAATAGGTCCACTTTTTCCTCCCATTCAATCTACAAACCTCTACAACAAACTTTGTTGCATATCTTATGTTTTGTCCTCTGTCATAGTCTCACCTTATAGCCTTTTTTAATATTAATATATTTTTATAGATGGGTAAAATATCACCTTACAAAAATAACACCTTTTTTTAGTACCCTCTATCCTCTTCTTGTAGTCCACAAAGTTTCTCTCTCCAACTCTACTCCTAAAGTGCTTTTTAAATCATGTTTTAGGTTTTAATTAGGCCTAATAGGTTTCTTATGACCTTTTTCACTCATAATATATTTAAAACCATATTTATCCATACTAAAAGAAATTAAAAACCCAAAAATATATTTAATAACATTGGACACAATCTTTTCACCAAATTTGAGGATATTCCACTGGTCCAATCTATCATAATCTTCATTTTTCTATGGAAACCCTAACATAGGGTTTGCAGGGCCTATCACTAACTGAGAAGGGTTTAAATTTATTTTAAATATTCCTAATTAGTTAAAAATTACTATGATTATTTCAACCTCCATACACCTTCCTCAATTCATGAAATACCCCATTAACACCTATGCTAAAAACCTCTAACTACTTTTTTTTATTTATCATGTGTTATTGTATTCACCTAGAGAACATAGAATGACATATTAGGCTATTAACAGAGTTTTTTATCCTTTTGAAGGATTATAAATACTTATGTTAACATTGTATTCCTCCTTCAAATAACTATTTTTCCATTTTGTATTAGACCCTCAGATTACTGTGACTTGTTACATTATTGTCTACAAACTAGTACATTGTCTTATAAATTCCACATATCTTCAAAAACATTGCATCATAGTAATAAATTAATGAGTATAGAATAGGGGTTTAATACAAGTATTCTTTATTTTGAAATTAGTTTATACATATTCCTTATCACAAGGAAAATACATTCAGTCCTTTTATTCACATAATTCAAACTATAGGGGTATGTATGTATGTATTATACTTCTCACCCATATACATGAAATCAAATTCATAGGACATAAATAAATAAAAACATATATGGAATTAAAATTAACAATGCTTATCATACTAATAATAAAAACATATATTTATAATAATTCTCTTTTCATACTCTATTTACATGTTCAATGTTATTACTCGCACAAATAATATAGGGTTTACTGACAACATTATTTTCAAAAAAGGAACCATATATTCATATTCTTAGGGTTATTTTCAATTATGTATTAAAATCCAACTACTCCACACTCTCTGTCTCTCTCGTCAACATTAATTTACAAGTTCTTTTATTTTCAAAATAGAGCTAACTACCTTTTTAACACCTTTATGTATATTTGGACAAATCTAACTAATTAAACACTAACATAAAAATTAAAATGATGAATAGTGTGGTCCATGTATGCATGAGAACAACTTTAACCACATTTACAAAACCTAACCACACCAAATATAATGTTGGAACTTCTTGAAACAATATTGAAGTCTATAAGACTTAACATGTAAATTTAAAAATTTAAATAAATGATTTAGGTAGGAAGAGGCTTAAATGATCTTAATTAAATTTTTATCAAGTTATATTAAATATTATGGACTCCTACATACATCCAATGATAAAAATGACCAACAAAATACTCAAACATGTGAAATATATGAATATGTATAAAGGGTAGTGATGCTCCTACATCAACCTTCTCCAAAAATTAAAAACAATTTAAGAACTTATACAAATAACTGTAATGACCTTGTCCATGCCTGATTAGACTTGAATAATTCATTCATACCATGAAATATCCTTTAGTACAAACTTCCCTATTAGCTCTATGTACCTCAACAGTCTATCTTACAATTATGAAGCTTAGACACCCTTAAACTACTCAAATATGATAAATGAAACATGTAAATAGATTTTCCATGACCTTAGGGTCATCACCAAATGCTTGTAACAACTTCACTTAGGAAATAAAGGTTCAATAACATCTCTACAACTCACTTACTTAAAATTTCCATATCACCTCATTAACTAGTCATGATGAATTAGACCTCTAATGCATATGTAAACACTTGTCATGACTCCTAATAAATAAAAATAGTTATATGAGATATATACAAAATCCTTAGGTATAAAATTCATATGTTCTAATCATAAATATTTGTCTTGTAGAAAAATTTCTTTACTTTATATCCAATAGTCCTATCTGAACTAGACAATCCACTTTGTGAGAAACATTTTCACCATATACACTAATCTAAAATATTATCCAAAGCATGATCATGACATGAAATTCATAAACAACTTATTAATACACTTTATTCCATCAATCTATCACGAATAGACTCTCAAATATATATCTTCATTTCTATCAGGTTTTACATTATCTACATCAATAGATCTATCTACAACTAGTTTACTTGAATGACCAATTTAGAACAATTTAAGGGTATAAACTATCCAAAAAACATCATGTAAATGTAAACTGAGTCTCTACTTATTCTGCCATCCATTTTCTCTTCTTTACCAATTCAAATTTTTAGAGTTATAATAATTTATTGATAAATAAGCCTATATCTATATATTTTCTCTATCATTTGACTAAGCACCATCACCAAGAGGTACCTCCAATATTTGAATACATGATCCATTAGATTATATAGACATTTTAATCAATACTAATATGATTTGAATAAAATATTTTACATCAGGTCCTTATTCAGGTTTTACGAAGGTTTAATACAGGTTTTAGTGTCAATGATTGTTCATAAAATACTATCACTTGAATCCAAATCTAATGCCTAAAGATATTAGCTAGGACCCTTACCCATCTCCCCTTAATATCTTGGACTCCCATGTAGTGGTTACACAAGCCAAATAATGTTGGAAAGTTCTTCTCAGGTTTGAGACCTCATTCTATGAGCTTGAAAAGGCCTAAGATAATGAATCATGCACTTTTTCTTCAAATATTGACCTCAAACTTTGTGATCATACTTAAAAAATATTATCTCACCTTTGTCCATGCTCTCATGTGTATACTTTCCTTGATATCTGATATTTATACCTCACTAGGCTAGGTAGGGTCTAGGATTGGTCTAAAAGAAGACTTAAACTAAAGGTCCTACACATATAGAATCACTATTAAACCCTCATGAATTCTTATATACCTTAGTCACATGATCAAAAAATGCCATATAATATAAACATCCATGTGTTCATTAATTTCAGCATGCATATACATCTTCATGTCATGACTATGCTTCTTATGACATTAAAGAATTTTACTTTCCATTTTGACATTAACAAAGATATAAATCATCTAGACTTAAGCCATTAGTTATCTTCAAATGCTCTCCTCTTTCTCTCATGAAAACACTCTTTCATGAATTTATTCACATCACACACTTCCAAATGTCCTTAATCACCTTTGATATCAACCTTCACAAGATGCACCTTTAACATCAATGACAATACTCAATAATATCCCCCTTTATCATTCATGGTAACCATTCTCAGAAACTTCTCTTATGTTATTCCTCCCCAATTATGAGTTTTCTCCTCCTTTTACATTAATGACAAAGAGGTACCCTTAACTTCTTTGGTCACACATTTTTCAAAAAAATCTCAACAAATAAGATCATAAAGTCTATGAATCATAACAAAAACATGTTCCCCTTATCTTCATACATACCTCAATCATCTTATCCTCGACATGACTAACATAGAGTTTTAGATGAAACCCTTGATCACTCGCTAGGCCACCACATATGTTCTTATTCGACATAAACCTTATTTCTAAATAACTAGGGAATCCCCCTTTATCCTCATACCTTGTGCTCATCATCTGATTCATTAGGACTCACACACCATTTTCAAAATGTATATAACAACCTTGTTGTTGGATCACACTAGTAGCATAATTAGATTTTTGATTACTTCTCAATTTTCGTATATGCTTGTCATGAATTCAAAACTATTCTTGGCATTCATCACCTATTCTTGGAGATAATAACCACCTTTACTATCTCCCATTACCCTTGACTTGAACAATGGCTAGTAGAGGCAGAATTACTCCCAATACCTATCTTGGATGTTTAAATGTTGTTTTTGGAAGTGGATTGGTTATAATATCTACAATATGATGTTTGGTAGATATATACTCAATCTTGGCATTTTTTTTACTTACTTATTATCTTAGGAAATGATACCTGATGGGAATGTGCTTAGTCCTTGAGTGCATGATTATATTATTTTATATGATTATGACACTTATATTATAACAAAAGATATGACTATGACTATAATGTTCTAATTTATACTCCTTTAACATCTACCTCATCCATAAGACTTGAGTACAACATGAAATTATTGTAATATACTCAACCTCACAAGCAACTATTTTCAATGATGGATGCTTCTTACTTATCCATGATACTAGGAACTCTCTTAAAAATAAAGATCCTCAACTAGTTATCTTCCTATCATCTACACTCCATGCCTAGTCTGCATCTATATATGTTGTAAAGTTAAACTCCTTGCTCATTGGATACCAAAACCCAAACTCCATAGTCCCCTTGGGATACATGAGTATCCTTTTTATTGCTTGAAAATTATTTTCCTTTGGATTTATATTAAGTCTTCCCATAAGGCCTCTTACTTACATTATATTAGGTTTAGAGGTAGTACTGTAAACTTTTGATCACTGACCTATATGATGTCTAATTGACCTTTGGAGATTCATCCTCCTTGTTTAACTTGCACCCTATGATCATAGGTGTGTTAACTACCTTGTAATCTTTCATCTCCAATTCTTTAATATATTTCTTATTTACTTAGCTTGTGAAATAAATATAACTCTTTCAAATTCATTAGTTGATTTTTAACCCAAGGAATAATGATAGTTATCCCAACGTGGACACCTCAAACTCTTTATTCGTCATATATGCAAAGGCCTTAGTCATACCCTAATTATTTCTAATAATTATGATGTCACACATATAAAACCACTATCAATTGATTATCATTTTCTATCTTTATGTAAAAATCATTGTGTACAACTCCTCTCTTGAATCCTTGGTTTAATAGGTACTTGTCCAATATGGTGTACCAAGCTCTAAGAGCTTGCTTTAGACCTTAAGAGCCTTTTTAAATCTACATACATAGTCCTTGTTACCTAATATTGAGAAAACCTTAGGTTTATCTATGTACACCTCCTCTTCAAAATTTCCATTCATAAAATCTAATTTGACATCTATATGATACACTTAAACCCTTTAAATCCTACATATGCTAGGAATAATCTGATAGCCTCCAATATTGATATCAAGGAAAATGTCTCCTCAAATTTTACCCCTTATACTTATGCATAACCCTTGCATACAAATCTATACTTTTTTCTAGTGACTTCTCCATTTTCATTCAACTTGTTTCTATACACCCATTTTGTGCCAATGACATTCTTATCTTTAGGCCTAGGAACTAGTTCCCTGGTCTCATTATTTTCTATTTGGTCTAACTCCTCATACATATCACATGTCTAAAAAATATCTTTGCTTACTTATATAAGGTTTTTAGGTTCAATATTAGACAATATAGAAAACTTATTTTGATTTAGGTAACCATATTTTCCCTTATTTGCATACCTACATCCTTTTTGCCAATGATTTATGATTCAAGATGATCTTTTTAAATTTATATTTAGGGGCCTTTTGAGTCATGTATTTCCTCAAATTATTCTTATTCATCATATAACTCTATTGATTCTTCTTCATTGTTGAAGTCCAAATTATCTGATCTATCCTTTGACTAAAAGTGTGACTTCTTAAAACCGGTTTCATCAATCTTCATATTGGTGATTTTCAATTTCTACAACCTATTATTATAGCATGTACAAGACGAAATTACTAATGATTACACCAAGAATATTAAATCATCATACCTTAAATCTAACTTACCTATGTCTTCTTGATCTCTTTTGATAAATAATTTTCTTCCAAATACTCTAAAGTGTTCCACATTAGTAGGTCTACCTTTCCACAGTTCATAGGGGGTTTTATTGCCATTAATCATTATCTATCTTATATTCAAAATGTAGACTATAATTCTCATTACCTATCTATAGTATCCATCAGATAAAATTGATTCATTTAGCATATTTCTTTCCATTTCATTAACTATTATATTAATTATTTCCACTTCCCCATTTTGTTGAGGTGTCCTAGCTACTAAGAACTACCTCCTATCCCATGAACCTCAAAAAAGTCATCAAATCAATTGGACCAAAAATACCCTCCTATATCAAATATTAGTAATTTAATATTTACATTCTTTTCATTCTCAACTAGAGACTTGAATTCATTGATCTTATCAAGAGCTTATTGACTGTTCTTTTAAGAATGCTACCCAAGGCATTCATGTATGAGTAATATGAAATAACTATCTCCTTGAATACTTTGGATTCTTGTAGTTCCAAAAATATAAATGTGTATTAATTATAAATGTATTATAGTAGAATACTCCTTATAAATAAACCTCCTTCTAGTTTGCTTACCATGTTGACATGTCTTGAAAAATGTGTTTGCAAGTTTGGTGATTTTATGCATATTCTTCACATACTTCTTAGAGCTTATCTTGACCATATTATCAAAATCTAGGCATCCCAACATTTTGTGCCATAGTTAAAATTAATATATATTGATCATAAATCATATCTCCTTCTTTATCTCATTCAAGACATATAGATTGTTCTCAATTCTCTTACCATTGGAAGTTAAACTTCTTGATTTGGCTCTCCTTATATCACATTGTCTATCATGAAAGGTCAGTGTGTGTTCTTGGTTACACATTTAACTTACACTAATTAATTTATGTTTGAATCCTTACACATATATCATATTATTTTTCTTGGTCTTCCTATTTTTCAAACTCAAGATACCCTTGCCAACAATATCGATAGTTGTGTTATCTCTAAACATCACTATCACTACAACATTCTTATTTAGTGAAATGAACTTGCTATTGTCCCATATTATGTGGCTTGAATAACCATTATATACATACCACTTCATGTTCTAATATTTGGTGTGAAAGGTAGTTTGAGCTACCATACATTCTTCTTCTTTAGTCTTCTACTCCTATTTCACCTTATTTATAGGATCTAACTTTTTGATCCACTTCTGAATGGCATGATTGTATACCCTTTTATCTTGACTGATATTTATTATATTCCTTGCCTTGAGATACCTTGAAATATGTCCTTTATGATTATATTTCTAGCACAAAATTCTACTTCTACTATTGAAATAATCATTCATCCTATCCCTTTATAAATAATTGATTCTAATATGATGTTGCTAATCTATAGCTCTATGTTCATATTTATTACATGAGAAATAGTAACCATTGAAAGAATTCACATACCTTGTTTGTCTTATAGGAATTTACTTTTGATGACTATTGAATGAACCATCTATAACTTTTTTATATCTTTAAAGAGTTACAATATTCTTGAATTGTTTATGTTCAATTTGAGTCTCATATTTGAGTGTTTCTACATAGGTCTTTACTATGTTAGTACCATCACTTATTAATAGTACAATTTCCTTTGAGGTCTAACTCTCCTTGGTTTATTTTTAGTCTTCTTTGAACCTAAGACTTGTCTTATCCTATGGATAGCTCTGACCATTAAAAATATCACTAAGGATTTCAGTGGTGTTTTCAAATTTATAACATGTCTTCAACTTGATTTTTGCCTAATTTAATTATTCCTTTAGGGAATTAATTTCTATTCTAAACTTGGCGTATTATTCCTCCTTGGTCTTAAGATATGTAGTGATAATATCAATATGAGTTTACAACTATTTGATGATCTTTCCATGTTTATTTGTGTTGTTACTCAATCTCTATTCAAATAGATTGATTTATTCCTCATAACCCTTAACCAATGATCTTAATTTATAATGTTTCCTTATTTGGAACTTCAAATCCTTTATATAACTCACCAATTATGCCTCATGGTTGACTTTATGCTCTTCTTCATCTGATTCTTCATCTTTTATAAGACTTTCACCCTTTGAACAACCTTAATTGTTTGTATCTATGGTCATGAATAAATTTTCTTTGATATCATGATCAACATTATCATCCTCACTATTACATATACTTGTATGACTTATATCAAAGGATCCACTATCTTATTTGGTATAATAACTTCTCTTATTTTTTAATTACCCTTTCTTGCCTTCATACTTACTAAAGCTCTTTTTTCTCTTCTCATACTTATATAACTTCTTATTCTCACCATGATGTTCATCATGCTCTCCATCATGCTCATTTTTATCCTTGTTATGGAAATTCAATTAAAAGTGACCAATATTACCATAGTTAAAGCATTTAAATGTTAAATTACCCTTATACTTACTTGATCCTTTTCTTAGCTTAATGATAAATATGGCTTCTATCTTTTCATCATCAATTTCTGTATCAACATCATCCTTGACATTTTTACCTTGTGACTTGTTCTCATCTTTGAATGTAGCTTTCTTCTTAGAATGTCTTCCATCACTTGTTCTCATTTCATAGGAATTAATGATGTCATGAAGCTCATCCATATATATTTGTTGAGATCTTTGATCTTCTCCACAATAGATACTTTTGAATCAAACTTGGATGTTAGGGATATTAATACATTTTGTATTATTGTTTATTCAACCAACTTTTCCCCTAGACCTCTAATGACATTTTCCACTTCATCCACTCTTAATAAATAAGATACAATTTTTTCATCCTCCTTCATTGTCAGAGTTTATAAATACCTTTGATGGGTCTATAATTTTTCCAACTTAACTTTGGTACCTTATTCATAGATGGTTTTATAATTCTCCAAAATCTATTTAATTTAATCATAATTAATGAAATTTACAAATTCTACCTCTAAAATATGACATAGGATGGAATTCATTACCTTAGAATTGTTTTCACTTACATTCTTGCCCGTTGCATCAGTTGGTGGTATAAGAGGTGGAGTGAATAAATCAACAAATAATTGTTATCTATCATCAAAAAAGTACATTATATAGGTCTTAATCATGATGGTATAAAATTAATATTTAATCCCACTAAATATAGGGCCTTGTTGGTTGAGAAACCTCCTTGTACTTGATGACTAGACACACTTGCACTTCTAGGATCTTTTTTAGTTAATAGTCATACTTCAAAGGACTAGAATTTAATACCAATTATTAGAATAAAAATTAATTGAGGGGGGGTGAATTAGTGACCTTAAATTTTTTTTATAATTGTATATTACCTTTCATTAATCTTTAAATCAATGGAGTGATCAATCAATGCATCAAGAACCAATCACATAAACATGAAATAATGAACATAAAACAGTATGAGTGAAAAACCCTTGAAGGGAAGAAAACACACAATGAACTCATAAAATAGAATACATTACTATAAATGTTTAATAAATATCAAATTATATTGAGAACCAACTCAACTTGGCGAATTAACCCTAAACTGTTAAGCACCCACTTGACAAATGTTGTAATAAACACTCACTTGTTATGAAGCTATAAATCCATTTGTGACTAAGTAGAAAATTAGTCACATAAAATATTTTAATATAGTATAAAACTAATTTAAATACCTCATTATACTAAACCATGCATCATTTTATTCTCTTATATTTACATAAATCAAATAGGCCTAAACTACCTCATATATACTAGTCTCATGGTCACACAAGACTTGGTAGGCCACACACCTTAAAAATATCAAGTTGGAAAAAAATATGTCTTATCACATATTATAAAAATGTTTAAATCACAATTAGGCCTTACTCTTCCTTTAGGTCTCATGGAGATCTAATTGCATTAGGTCTACCCTCTAAACACTAAAAATTGATCTTATTGGGTGCAGATGGACTTATCCAATAATAAAAAAACATTAAAAAACTTATAAAAATAAATATTATAACATAATCTATGTTTTATTAGACCTGCATCCTTCACTCATACCATGAAATCTCTTTTCAGACAAACTACCCTATTAGTCTTGTGTACCTCAAAAGTCTATCTTATAATAATTAAGATTAAACACCCTTAACATACTAAAATATGACAAATGAAACATGTATATATTATTATCCATGACATTTGGTTCATCACAAATTTCTTGGAACACCTTCACTCAGGAAATAAGGGTTCAAGAACATCTTTACAACTTAATCAAAACTGCCAAATCACTTCAAAAACTAGTCATGATGAGTTAGACATCTAATGCATGTGTGAACACTTATCATAAATAATAATACATAAAAATAGTTATATTATATATATATATATATATATATATATATATATATATATATATATATATATATATATATATAACATACTAACATATAAATGTCATATGGTCTAATGTAAAATATTTGTCTTGCATACAAATTTCTTGACCTTATGTCCCATAGTCCTATCTTAACCAAACAAGCCATTTTGTGAGCAAAATTTTCACCACATAAACTAACATACAAAGATTATTCAAATAATTATCATGAAATAAAATTTATAAATAACCTCTTCATGCACTTTATTGTATTAATATATCATGCACAGACCCTCAAATCTATCTCTTCATTTATGTCTGGGTATTAAATTATCTGCATCATTAGGTCTATCTGTGACTGGCTTACTTGAATGACCAATTTATAGAATTTGAAGAGTAGAAAATACATATAAAAAATAATGGAAATGAATAATGAGTATCTATCTTCTTATACTATCTTCTTATACCATCCATTTTATCTTCTCGACCAATTCAACTTTTGAGAAATACAACAATTTATTGACAAATAAGCATGTATTTATACATTTTCTCTCTCTCATTTGACTAACCACCACAACATAGAGGTACCTCAAAGGATTTAATACATAATCCAATATCTTATATAGAGATTTTAATTCATATTGAGCTAATTTAAGCAAATACTTTTACATCAGGTCCTTATTAGGGTTCTAGGGAGGTTTAACATAGGTTTTGGTGTTAATGATTGTTCATAAAGGACTACGAATTGAATCCAAAACTAATGCCTAAATATATTAAATAGGACCCTTGCCATCTATATTTATGAAATTAGACTCCCATATAGATTTTACACTTGCCAAAAAATGTTTGAATGTTCTTTATTGGTTTGAGACCTCATTCTTTGAGCTCAAGAAGGCCTAAAACAATGAATTATGCACTTTTTCTTCAAATATTGACCTTAAAATTTGTTATCATTTCTAAAACACGTATCTCACCTCTATATATGTTCTCATTTTCATACTTTCCTTTAAATATGATCTTAATATCTCACTAAGCCAAGTAAGGTCTAGGAGTGGTCTGGGTGTAAACTTGGACTAGAGGTCCTACCACTATAGGCTCATCTTGAAACTCTCACGAATTCTTATATACCTTAATAACATTGTCAAACAATGGAATACAACCTTCACATTATTTTGTTAATTTATTTCACCATGAACATACCACTTCATGTAATTACTATGATTTTTATGACATCAATGAAATGTATCTTCCATTCTGATATTAATAATGATATAAATCATGTATACATAATACATTAGTTGTATTCAAATGATCTCTTCATATTATCTCATGACAACACTCTTTTATGAATTTTATCACATCACACACTTCCAACTATCCTTAATCACCTTTGACACCAATAACAATAATCAACAATGGATTGAACAATAGTTTATGAAATGTTATCCCTTATTGATGGTTTTTAGGATAAAACTAAATTAATTTTTTTAAATAGAATCATCATAAAATAATGATCACCATTGTACAAGGAATAATTTATTATCAAGTCATGTCATTTGTCTTGAAAAATGTTGGTGCCACATACCCACATGCAATGATTATCATCTTCCATGACATGATACATGACGTTGTTGAAGACTATGTTGATGACATTATAGGAGATTAAAGAACATGGGTCACACATCCAAAATTTATACATAGTATATTTGATACAATTTTTAAATATAAATTTCAACTAAATCCAAATAAATCTATATTTGGAGTCACCTTAGTAAAATTTATATGCTTCATTATTTCCCATTGTGTATTTCAAGTTGATCCAACCATGGTGAAGGCCATCCCAAAAATGCCTCCCCTTTATAATTATTACATCATGATTCCACCCTATGTTTTATAACATTTTAATCCATCGATTATTATGGTTACAATATGTTTATTATTGTTTTTATTGAGCTTTATTACATATACTAGCTATGGGACAGTGATCTGTTGATTAGTTTACATAATGTATTAATTATGTGATAGTTGTACTTTCTTATTTTTTATATTATGAAAGTATATTTGTTAGTTATGTGTCATTAGTTTGATATATATGATTACTTGGACTAACTACCTACTTTTCATGAGGTGGATTCTAGATTGATTCTTCCCTCATAGCATGATGGAGGGAAAGCATCATTAGAGAGGATGGTATGATTGGATGATTAGAGGATGATAGAGGAACTGCTAGTAACCCAACACACACAAGAGTAGAATAATTGGTTTAACTCTTTATTTAATTTATATATTTAGTTTTTTTTTGAGTCTTAATACAATTTTATTATGATCATGTTTTCATTTTATGCTTATGATGATCTGATTATGTGATCTCATGTATGATTGTAGTTCATATATTTAATCATACAATGTTGTTTTATGTTCACGTTTTCAATGTTTACACTAAATGGGTTGTCTAACATAGTGATAGGTTTAAATGATATTAAATAAATATCATTTTCATAATTTGATTTATTTTATATAAGAATTTTAAATAATTGTGTTAACCATAGAATGCTTGAGATATTAGAGTTGTTTGGTTATGACTTGAGTGGTATTTAATTAAAATAATTATCTTATAATAATTGGTCTTATGAATTATTTTATTTTATCTTTTTCTAAAGGTTATTAATTTTGACTCAATAGATTTAAATAAATTTTAATCTATTACAATTTGTCATTGATATCATATGGTTGAGCCTGTCATTGATGTCAAAATAAGTCTGAGGATGAGGATGACTATTTGAGCCTATTAGTTTGATCCTTGAAGAAATCCAATGTGAAGCATAGTGGGCTATGATGATCTAAGTGATTACAGATGTGAAGAAGTAGTTGATCATGAAATTGATATTCTTGGCATGATAATGAGTCTTATAGTGTATCTATAGTATTAGGAAAGTCTCAAAGAGGTATGGTACCTATTAAGTCTATGTGATAGACTAGTCCTTGAGCATGGACATAGTTTGTAAAGGTATCATGATGGTGTTATAGAGATATATGATCTTAAAGGTGTGAAAATAAGTGCTAGATAATGAGATAAAGTTGATTATTTAGTTACATGACTCTTAGAGTGAGCTAAAAAAATGAGTCCTTCATTAAAGGTCTTCTTATAGATCTTGTCTTAAGACCCTACGTAGCATGATGAGGCATCATGATCATATTTTAAGGCTTGTGAGTTTGTATGAATATCAATGGCATCATGAGATCTTGGTATGATTTTTTATGGCATAAGGTTGAGGTATTGATAATAATACAAGAATATTTCAATATGTATTCAAGGATTAAGCATGATTGGTTATTCTAGGTCAAATGTGCAAAGACACCTAATATGGGATAATGAGGGGTTAGAGTTGAGTTTTAAAAGTGATAGAGAACATGTGAGCATGGATTTTATTTTTATATGTTATGTCAAGGGTGTTTATAAGTCTATGCTCTTGAGTTGAAGGAGAAAACATGAAATTGGTTTTACAGTCTCTTGTGTATGCAGATTAATGAATTATAGGCCCAAGAAGGAACTTATGATGTTTGTTGGCATGTGTGATCATTTAATAGGAAGATAAGATATTTTTTAGAGATGGAAAAATGTCCTGAGAATTTTTTATAGGCATTAAGATGTAGCTTTAGGGATAAATCAATATGAATAATCATTAAGAATGCAAACTGGTCTAAAACCCTTTCAAAACCCTCAAAGTGACCCGATTGAAGAGATATTATTGGAAAGTACATAGAATATTTTTTTTAATCTATTTTAGAGATTTTAATATGTATAGGACTCCTCAAATAATCTCTAAGTGGTTTTGGTTTGTGATGATAGTGAGTGGAATCTATAGAAAACCTTTATTTCTAAAGAATTTAGTATAACAAGAAAGGTTGAACATGTCAAGATTTAAAATTAAATATAGGGTAAATTTCAATAATTTTTTATTTCAATTTTTTATATTTTTAAACTTTATATCTTAAATTCCAACTATTGTGGTCACTCAAGTTGAATTATTGCTAGATTGGGCTAATGGTGAAACAGTGAGAAAAAACCAGTCAGAGTGAGAAAGTATTTAGGGATGAGTTTTAGATGATTAGGAATGGATTAAATTATTTGGTTTATTTTATTAATTTATATACCTCATGTTCCATTTGTTTATGAGTGTTTATGATACTCACACACAATCAATAAAGTGTTCACAAGATGTCCTATTTGAGTGAGTTAGAACAGTGAAAGAGTGAAGTTCTAAAATATTTTATATGTTCCATATTTACCATTAGAAATATATACCTATACTATTATATTTTATATAATGATTTTTATGATAATAAAAATTAATTTTAAGTTTAAGGAAGTGATTCTATAGGTTTTGGAAGTCAAGTTCACCATGACTAGTTGTTAAGATAGTTTGACAATTACAAGTATGCATAATGAAGTGAAGTGTTTGAGACTCCATAATAGAAGTTGATGCATCATATT
This sequence comes from Torreya grandis, assembly GCA_037957365.1. Lineage (NCBI taxonomy): Eukaryota > Viridiplantae > Streptophyta > Pinopsida > Cupressales > Taxaceae > Torreya > Torreya grandis. The sequence continues at coordinate 531,782 of JARHVA010008137.1, read as the reverse complement.
TATATTATGTTTTATTTTTGGAATTAAATTTTTAATACAATATTTATGTAATTTTTTAATTCACTCTAAGGTTTTTATATATACAAGACGAATTGGCTTATATGGCTGTGTATGCACTATGAATGAGAGAGTTAAGAAACTAGTTTGTAAGACAAATGGATGGAACCAAAATCATTGATATATCTATTTTATTTTTATCTATATATAATTTATGATATATAAATTTAAATTATAATTTATAAAATTGTAATTACACATGATAAACACAATGTTCTTAATGATTATATCTTTAGAACATTCAGGTAGTTTTTAGTAGTCATCTAACAGAGATGAGTCAATTTTTTTTTATTGAGACCTGAAGAATATATATAAATTTAATATGTTTTTTAAGTATAAAATTTCCATATTAATGTGTTTTTATTATTTATAATTGCTTCTATAAAGTTTGGTAATCAAAGGTGGTTGACTGTGTTTTTACCCTGTTGCAAAAGCATTTTTGAGTGTTTGTAGCATGTGTAATATCCCTTCGGATATCAAAACAAAAGCTCTGAATTGCTTATCTAAATTTATAAAAAATATCTTCAAATAGATAAATAAATCACAGTATAAACTCTTATTTATTTGCTCATAATCTTACAATAGAGGTCCTCTGTCAAGTATACAAAGAATATTGAAAGTACGGCCTTAATAGCCTGAATATTCCACAAACTGGGAAAGAAATCTAAATTCTGTCTCATCTCGGCCTGCTGTGTAAAAAACACAGTCGCCGACATCGGTTATACTACCGTCGTTGGTCGACCTGTAGTCGTTAACTTGCCGACATCGGTGATATGTCAACTGATGTTAGTCTCTGTAGGTCTCTGTTCGCCGATGTCGGTGCCTAAACTTTCTGTTGATGCGTACGGATTTTCACAGACCTGTACGGAAGTCATACGGCCGCTGATATAGCACAACTTGTATGCTTGATCCTGATCTATAGAATTATGGGCTAATACAAAAGATCTATATCTAGATAATTCTTGAATCAAAACCCAAAAATAATGAAATACTTATAAACCCTTGTGATAGCTTCTGTGTGAAGTTATCTCTCAAACTTGTAAACACCTATGATAACTTCTGTATGAAGTTATCTCTCAATTTGGCAATAGATCGACTGATCTTTCACAACCTCTAAATCACACACAATGAAGAGTTGACGTTCTTCAATGCAAATGGAATCCTGGAACCCTTGGCTCAGTCTTCACAGAAGAATTTCTTAACAAGAATCAATATCAAATAATAATCTTGAATACAAACTCTCTCCCATGAGAGATCCTTATACCCCTCCAAAAGTGTGCTTGCTAAAATTAGATTCCCTTAAATTAGACTTAGGGCTTCCTTAAATTAGAACTAGGGTCTTAAAATTAGACCAATTCTTAAATTAGAATTAGGATCCTAAAATTAGACCCAATAATTAATAATTAATAATTAATAATTAATAATTAATAATTAATAATTAATAATTAATAATTAATAATTAATAATTAATAATTAATAATTAATTAATACTTAATAATTAATTAATAATTAATAATTAATTAAAATTGGACCAAATAATTAATATTTGATTAAATCAATCAAATATTAATATCTCCCTTAATTCATGTCCGAAAGAGCCCAAACGAAAGCCAAGCCCAGCTCCATCAAGACCCTCTATCCATCTCATCAGCCTATGAGGGTCGCATAATAGGCTAATCATCTACTCTGCACATGTCAACTAAAAAGGGGACATGATAGCATGAGTGATGGATTATAGTGTATTTAATTATGACCCTAAAATCATAAATTTTTTATCCATATTATTAGTGTGTATTGAAGGTTTTTATATAGGATGATTCAGCTATATCTTTGGATACTATGTTTTTCTGTTATTTAGGCCGAATAGGTCTTTAAGGTCTACTAAAGATTTCATGAGGTGAGAAAATGAAGTGTGAATTCTTCAACATGGAGGATGTTAGTTGAGGTTAAAAATTAAGTGTTTAAAATTTTTGAGAAATTTGGTGGGTTCCATCTAATCCATAATGATTCTAAGTGTAACATGTGGTTAAGACAAACCTAATTGCATTAGGTCTCCTTTAGGCCTAATGGTGGTTTTGGTCCTAATAAGCTTGTCCAACCTATAAGGTGAGATTTTCTTGTATTAAACATGTTTTATTACCTATTTAAAATTTTATGCAATTATGGTAAGGTTATTTTCTGACCAATATGGGTGAGAGAAAGTAATTGGTATAAAAGCAAGGCCTAATTGGCCTATTTGTGCTAGTTAAGTGTATCCGAGTATAAGTGAATAAAAAAGATATTGGAGGAGAATAAATAGGTAATTTAGAAACATAAAAATAGGAAAAAAAATTATTATAATATAACAAAACTTATATATGTGGATGGCAAGTTCAATTGGCCTAATGAGCCTAGAAGAGGCATATTAAGGAAGTGAGCCTAGAAGGCTATTTGAGAGGGGTAGAAAGCTAAGAAGAGTTGAATGAGTTAAATTATTTTTGAGATAACATGAGAGATACATAAAATATGTGTTAATAATGTATGATAGAGGATAAAAAAAAGAGAGAGATGAAGAAGAGGTCACCATCTCTTGATTGAGAAACAAGGTGCCTTGAGCTGATCAAGCTTATCTTGGCTAGCCTGGTGCTTGGTCAAGAGGGAGTTAGAGATGCTTTGAATTTTGGATCTTGTATAAGTGTAATTTAATTTTTTTGGTTGATTCCATGTTACTTAGGGGTTTGGATCCTCCTTGCAAGTTGGTGCTTGCTAAATACTAGTTGAGTGGGTGTTTGACTAGGTAGGGGTTAGAGCTACTTGTGGGGTTTGTGCCTCACTAAATTTTGTTTCATTAATTATACGACAAGTATTACAAGTGGTGTAAAAAAAATATTTATCCCCCATGAGTTTTTCCCACATATGTTTTATGTTTATGTGGTGATATCTTGTTTCATGCTTATGTGGTTTCTCTTCTATGCATTGCTTGATTAGTAAAATAATTTGAATGGTTAATGAATGATATATGGAATTGAAAGAAATGTTTTCACACTAATTCAGCCACTAGTGGTTTTTATTATTAAAAAATTTATCATAGTTGGTCCCTTGGAGGAGGCTTGATAACTAAAAGGTGATCTTAGAATCACAAGATGGCTAAGAAACAAAGGAAAGAAAATCAAGAGTTGAAATATATAGTGATGGTTATCGAGGAGAAATTTTGTACCTTGAAGAGTGATATGGTCATAATGTCCAAATAAGATGAGAAGGCTATCAAGTATCTTAAGGATTAGTTATAGGCTACACATGCATACCAAAAATTAGAATAAGAAAAGGATAAGTAGTACAAGAGAGAATTGAATCAACTCTTAGTTAGGGTGAGAAATAATGATAAAGATTGTGAGAAGTTAATAAAGGATGAAAATACAAGATTTAAATCAAAGGAAATTAAGTGTTATTGAAATCTAGGTTATTTGAATATTGTAGATGAGAATCTCATAGACAAGATGAGAAAGGTTGAGAAAGTTAAGGAGACAACTTTAGCCAAGAAGGATGAGAAGAACATGGATCATCTTAATAAAGACAAGAATATCAACTTGAAGAAAATATATTTTATACAATGAAGTGGTATAATGCATGGAAGTTCATTTCATGGCCATTGTTTTGTTTGTCATCATTTTGGTCATAGGGCAATATATTACATAAGGAGAAATAATTATTCAAATAAATATTACAGTCATCATCAAGCAAGAGGTATGAGTAATATGGCATGTTTCTATTATCATAATATAGGTCACATTGCTATATTCTCCTTAATTAGGTTCTCAAGTCATGATAAGAGATATGGAGTTCCTAAATTAAATGAAAAAGGTCAAACATGAGTATGGATACCAAAGTTAGTAAGGGTAAATCAGATTGGGCCCAAGAGTTAAGATGGATTACTTAATATAGTAGAGAAAGAATCAAATAAGAAGACAAATATAAGAGTTGACGATATGAACAACATCATGGATGTTGAAGACATTGAGTCAAAAGATAATGTTAAGAAAAATAGGTTTCTTGAGAAGAACATGTAGTCTTATGACAAAGACTAGGGTGATCTATTGTTATAATCTTGTAAGTGGTGATATTTATACTCTAGGATTCTTATATTCACTCTAAAATAAATGATAAGATGGTAAAATCAAGGTAGAATAAGGTATTATTAGATTTTGCTTATCAATTTGGGTACAATTCAAGTTTATATCTACTATTATGCAAATTTGAGTGTGTGAAGATTGAAGATTAGTCTATACTGCTAATGACTTTGGAGATAGAAAATGTTTATTAAATATGGAGAAGGCCATGTGGGACCTAAAATTATAGTTGTTATAGATGCCATAAATAAGATTCAGTGATATGAGAATGACAAAGTTTTGATTTTTCTTAACATGGTCTTGATAGTGTTTGTTGAATTTGATCCATTAAGTCATTTTTAAGAATTATATTAAGGTGAGAGTGTTCATTGATATGAGGTTTATGAATTCATTATTAAAGATAACATGCTTTTAACAAATGTCTAAATATGTTCTTATAAGAAAGAATACTATTTGTAAGATATAATGAATAAAGGAAACTAGTGAAGGTGATCCCAGTGTTGTTTAGTAAAACCAGATATGAAGTGGAATGTCCTATTTGGAAGATAAAATGAACAATGGAAACTAGTTAAGGTGATATCAGATTTGTTTTGTAAGATAATTTCATGAATAATATCATAGTAGTCCTTTATAGCGAGTTGTTGACTCAATAGGAAGTGTGCTCGAAGAAGGGTTTTATGATATTTTCCAAGGTATGATGGCTTATTTGACCATAAAGAAGATATAAGGATGCATTATATTTATTGAATATTATGCTCAGATGGATAAAATAATATTTTTCCTATAGGAACTATTTTATGTCTATATTGTACCCTAATTGGATTTAGAAGTGTTCAAGTCCTACTTCCAAATCTAGCTCAACATGGGATTGATCCCAGGCTGTGGGTATCCTATAATGGGGTCAAACCTATAGGTATTTAATGGGGCTATCTCCTCTGATGCATCATTTTATCTCTTACCACTATTAAAACCTACTAATAACTAGGGAAAAGGGGGAGAGGAATAACATTAAATGGAAACCTTAGGTAAAGATGGTGATGCACCTAGATTATGGTTGATCCATCCCACTTAACACTTATAACACTAATCAAACAAGTAAAAGACTATATCTAGGATCCCAAATATCTATCATACATCAATGTTACATGAATAGGTTCACCTAATGATCTAATATGAGGAAAATTAAGGAGAGGTCTAAAGTAAGACAATAACCACTAATAGTATCCACATGTAGACTTTAATCAAGAGATGTAGAACACTAAAAATGACATGCTTAACAAGATGAAATGGTAACTAGGTGAGATAATGAATTGATAAGGGAGAGATTTATACCACATATGTAAATATAACATGTACACACTATACCAAAGTAATAAAACATAAAAATAGGCTTGTATTCACCTCAAAAGGTTACAAGCTCCATCTTGGTAGGGTTTGGTCATGCCCAAGAGAGGGAGTAGAAAAAATATAGTGAGGATATATTTTTTTGCTAAAAGTCCTCTACATATAGTATAAAAAGAGAAAGAGAGATGGGGATAATGTATTTGAGAGTGGAGGAAATTCCTCAAGATCAAGAAGTGAGGTGGAAACACTTGATTTATTTTTGTTTGCATGACTTGATCAATAAATAGATCTCTTATTATATCAATAATTCTGAAGCTCCTCTCATTGGCTAAGACAACCCACTAGGAGACAAGGGATTATTATGCATATTTTAAAAGTCTATTTTAATGGAAAAAATAACATTAACTATTTCTCCAACTATGTATTCACCAGTTTGGCACCCTAAGGCCACTTGATGTGTTCAATAGGATCAAATCCTTGAATCTAGATTTTGGTAGTGCCATGCCATGAATGGTGGTTAGTATTTACATTCATGATGATGGATTCTTGTCAATAGATGAACCCATTTTCCTTTATCACATACCTACTTCATTTTATAGCTCTACTATAGATGAAGAACTAATTTAAGACCATTATTTTTCCTATAGTTATCCATACTTTGCTTGATTATATCTCCTATTTAGCCAGCAACTTGTCAACCTTTGATCTATATTAGGTAAAAATTACCTAATATATCTTTGTACAGCCTTAATGGTAGATCTAGGTCTAAAAATATTCATTTTGGCTATATCAAGATCTCTATCAAACTTATTTCCATGTATTTCCACTAGCTCATGTCTAACTCGAGCTTGGTTCCTTATATTTGTTTTCCTAGGTAAGAAATTGACTCACAAATATCCATCTAAAATGTTATGGGATTGATACCCTTCCCATTTGTAATCAATAATCTAACTTTGGTATATTAACTCCTTGACCTTTGTTCAGTCTATTGATATTGATTTGTATGATCAAGTACCATCCATCAATCTTACCCCTTGACTTGTCAACTCTATTATTCTACCTACCTTATGTACTTACACCACATATCAATCTCTCAATATCTTTGACTATTTGACTCATCATGTACTATTGGATCAAGATATATGATGTAATATAGTTTGTTATATCAAGTAGGACCCATTGATTGAAATCTAATGACTACTTCATGATATCGAAATTGATGTCCACACTCTTGTCAAATTATGTTAACACAAACATCATTAACATTTACATAAGCATCAAATTTAAGTGAAAAAGGATCTTTTTTACTCAAGCTTAATCTTAACATTAGTACGATCACCATATACATTCAAGACCCTATAATTTAACATCTATGAGTCCCTCAAATTTAAACTCCAATATTCCTTTTATAATTAAAATTTTATTTGTTGGGGCTTGAATTTGACATTAGCATTAATATTTCACTCTAAAATTCCATCTTTTCATGCTTATAACTTGAGCCATAAAGCTTATATGGGCCTGGAAATTTTAGAGGATGATCCTATCATGTAGAACTAAAATTATGCATGATCTACTAGTCTCACAAGGTTTCCTAGGCAAGATAAAAAATGTGCAAGTATGCTCGTCCATTCATGTATAGAAGACATTATGGTGATGACCTAGTCCTTAAACTTTGTACAATTAATTCTTGACCAATCCTTCAAGGTTTTGATGGATTCCTAATGTTTATGTAACCTAGTTAATGCTCTTGAATGCTTGAGATATATGAAATCCTTTTTGGATCCCTCTAATTTTCATAGTTGTACCTATTTCAAATCCTTTGATCTACTCCTTCATCAAACCATGATAGAGCTTCATATGTGGGCCAAAACTAGAAAACATCTTTAGTGACTCATAGGGGTTGCATGCTTATCTACGAAATAAAACCTAAAACATGTGCCTAGTCTAGTCCATTGGGCATGGAGTCTCTATTTGTGTCCAACACATTTGACATAGATCTAAATATATGCAAACTTTGCTCTAAGTTATCTTGAAATAATATAAAAGACCAAAAAAGAACCAAACAAGATAAAGTTCCCAAGGCACTTATTGAAATGTAAACTAGCTTAGAAGAAAGGGGATGATAAACAAATGTGCCAAAAATAACACTTAGAGGAATTTGATAAAAACTATCCTAATATATATAACTTAAAAATCTATGTACCTTTCCTCCTAGATCAAAATGCAATTTTGACAACTTTATTGCATCATGGGATGAGGAATTAAATGAGGCATGTAGATCCCTATTTATTAGTCTTGATGCCTCATTATTTGTTATATTAACTAACTTTATTGGCATGATGTTTAATTAGAACCACTTTGAAAACTTTATTTCATCATGGGATGAGGAGTTGAATATGGCATGTAGCTCCTTGATTCTTGGTCTTGATGCCTCCATTGTTGTATCTACCAGCTTTATTGAAATGATTTTTAATGAGAACTAAGTAGCTCCAAATAGGTCAATTATATGTATCCAAACAATCTCAATTTCTTCATATAGCTCCTCAACCATGGCCTCTAATTGTGGTATAGTAAGATATACCTCTCTGATTTCCATCGTGTTCTCAATAATAATGGGTTTCTTATTTGATTCAAGTTATTCAGGATCATTAAGGATCTCTTTGTATTCTACCTAATTTGGTGATTTTCCTCAATTGGAAAATGTTTGTCCACATTCTCAAGCACTTGATCCTTTTCAATAAGAGATATCTCAATCTCATCCATGTTCTCTATTTATACCAATCTCTCATCAAGACCAGCCTTCTAATTTTTCTTGGGTATCCCCAGAGTAACACTATCTTTTGAAAGCTCTAAAACATCAATGAAATCCTAAAATGAAGATTCAACTTGTTTTAACATCTCATCATCCAAGTCTTCCATCTTAAGTTCACTAATTTCACTCATGAAATCATGGTATAAATACTACCAATAATTTTATTCTTTAGGGATGCTCTCTACCTCAAAAATTTTGTTGTGTAAGTTGTCCTCATGTATACCTTCCAAATAAAGATGATCTTGTACTTGATCTATAGTATCTACCACAAGATCTTGATAAAATTATTGATGTTGGATAACTAATATGTAATTAATAGGTTCTTGAAGAATAACCTCTTGATGCACATATGAGACCTCTTCCTATTGGATCTCGTCTCCAACTTGTAATTTCTCTTTTAGCTCATACTCTTTGACATTATGAAATATTGAGACATGATTTCTCTTTCTAACTAGTAATCCTATAATGATATCCCATTCTTGGTCACTAAAATTATCCTTATTTTATATATCATTAATTGTGTCTTCTTGATTTTCATCACAAAGGAGAGGCTCTTTCTCAAAGAGAGGCATAATAGACCATTGAAAATATTCATCAAGATGAGAAAGATCCAAATAAGTTACCATAGGTACCCAATTTTTCTCTTGAAGTTTCTCTTCTTGGATCACCTACACCTCCTCTTCTTGTTTATTTTCCTCTTGAATGGCTCTCCATAAAGGAAAGGATCTAGGCTTTTGAGAGGAAAAGAGTGGAGGTTGCATGGTTTCTTTCTTGATTTACATAATCATCACTTCCTCTTTCTTATACTCAATGATTTGAATGGATTTTTAAGATGGAAATGACTTATATTATTGAATAGGGGAGGGAGGGGATTGAGTGACCTTTAATTTACTTGACTTCATGATTTGGTTCAAAGATGGGAAAGATAGAGGTCTTTATTTAGCCTTTTGATTATGGTTATCCTTCTCTTTCCTTGTATTTATCTCTAGCTCTTTGATTAAGGGGGTTAGTGGCTTTATGAGGATAGGGAACACAAAATAGGTCTAGAAGAGGGATGCGATAGGTTTGCATAACTTTAGATCCTTCTTTAACTTAGGTGACTAAATCCAAATTTGCCTAATTTTGCCTAACCCATGACTTCACCATTTTATTCTAGCTTGGAACATTAAAGTACTTCATAAGGGGTTCTTAAGTAAGGATGGAGTCTTGGACCCTAATAATAGGATATTATAAAACAATCTCCTTCTTTCTTTGATAGTTCTCTTAGATAGATCTCCAAGAAGGAAAGGTGTAGGGAATACATGAAGAACTTGGCATATTAAAAAGGCACTTGGAATGATATCTTAATGAAGAATGGATGGAACATAAGAAGGATGAGGTGGTGTTTATTTAGGTACATGAGATTGGTGAGGTTGGACCTACTGGTCTTTAAGGCCTTTTAACTTATCCTCAATGATTTAAATGTAACCACCTACATCCATCATATCACCTATGAGATTATTCTAATTTGATCTCTCAACAAGTGCCCATTTTTCCTTTATTTGATGCAATGACTCTCTCACATAATTAATCAAGTAAGTAGAGACATCTTGGCCATAACACTTTTGTGAGAATAATTATAGTGCATCCTTATTAAGTCTAATTAAAGTTAATTTAAGTGATGGTATGAATAGATCATGATAGGGTTGATGAGGAGTAGTATTTTTATGGGCTTGTTGTCCATAAGAAGGATACAGATCTTATTTAAAATTATGAGGGTCATATGGATTATGAGGATCATATTGGTACTTTTGGTAAAGAGGTGAATAAAATGAACATTCACCATAGTTGTCCATATTGACCTCATATATCAAATGAGATGCAAAACCTAGCTAAAATTGTCAAAGATATATACTTGGTCTACTCCTAACTGAAAGATTTTATTTGGACTCATCATTGGTGCTAATGCTTGATTCCAAAATTTTATTAAAGGAAAGACACACCAAGATCTTTCGACTCCTTTAGACCTTGTCGCATTAGGTGTGCCAGCCTTGTTATAGGTCTAGATTGAACCCTATCTAGAAGTAGAAGATTATATGTCTTACATTCAAATTTATATCAACATGGGACTAACCCTAGGTTGTGGGTATCCTATAATGGGGTCAAACCTCTAGGATTTTTAATGAGGATAGCTCCTTTGATGCATAATTTTAGCTCTTAACAACTACTAAAACCTACCAATGATCATGGAAAATGGGGAGAGGGATAAAATTAAAGGAAAGCCTAAGATAAAGATGGTAATTCACCTATATTATGGTTAATCCACATTACTTGACTCTTAAAACACTAATGAAATAAGTAAAAGACTAGATCTAGGATCCTAAATATCTATCATACATAAATGTTTCATGAAGATGTTCACCAAATGGTCTAACCTAAGGGGAATGAAGGAGAGGTCTAAATTAAGACATTAAATAGTCACAATATCCACATAAAAACTTTAACAAAGAGATGTAGAACATTAAACATGAGAGATTTCTACCACATATGCAAATTTGACATGTACACACTATACCAGAGCAATGAAACCTAAAAATAGTCTTGTATTAACCTCAAAAGGTTAAAAGCTCCATTTTGGTAGGGTTTGGTCATGCCCAATAGAAGGAGTAGAGAAAATATAGAGTGGATCCATTTTTTGACTCCAAAGCCTCTACATATAGCAAAAAAGTAAAAAGAGAGATGAGAACAATGCATTATAGAGTGGAGGAAAGTCCTCAAGATCAAAAAGTGAGGTGGCAGCACTTGATTTCTTTATGTTTACATACCTTGATCAATAAATGGATCTCTTGTTATCTTAATAATCCTCAAGATCCTCTCATTAGCTAAAAGATCCCATAAGGAGACTAGGGCTTATTATGCATAGTGACAACGTATTTGAGTAGAAAAACACCCATTAACTATTTCTCCAATTATTAGTTAACCACCTTGGGACCCTAAGTCTACTTGATGTGTTCAAGAGGATCAAATCCTTGAATTTGATACTGACAGTGTCATACCATGAATGATAGTTCATACTTACATTGATGAAGATAGATCTATGTCAAAAATTCAACCCTTTTGCATTCATCACATACCTTCCATTTTCATAGGTCTACTATGGATGGAAAACCAATTTAAGACCTTTGGTTTTCCTATTGATATCCATACTCTACTTGATTCTTGGTCCCACTTAGCCACTGACTTGTAAATATTTGATCTATATTAGGTCTAAAATACCTAATCTATCTCTGTACACCCTTAATGGTAGATCTCAGTCTCAAAATATTCATTCTAGATCTGTTGAGATCCACATTAAACTTGTTTCTATGTATTTACACTAGCTTAGGTCAAACTCAAGCTTGGTTCCTTATATTTGTTTACATAGGGTCAAAACCTAGCTCACTAATTTTCATGAAAAATGTCCTAAGATTGATCCTTTTCCCATTAGTTGTTAGTAATCCAACTTGACTCCTTGACCTTTGCTCACTCCATTGATCTTTATCTATATGATCAAGTGTAAGCCATCAATTTTTCCCATTGACTTATCAACTCTATTCTATCTTACTCCATATGAAAACCCAATATTTGATTTAAGGATCCACTATTAGACTAATAGCCTTATCCCTTATACTATGTGTCAATATCTCAATCCCCTTAACTGTTTGACTCATTATAGATCATTGGATCAGGATGAATGATGCAATGTGGACCATTAGATCGATTGGGACCCATTGTTTGAAAACTAATGGATACTTCATGATCTTAAAATTGATGTTTATGATCCCATAAAATGACACTCACATGACCATCATTGATTTTTATGTGACCATCAAATTTAAGCTAAAAAGGATCTATTTTTCTTAATCTTAAACTAGACATTATTATGACTATCAAATTTAAAATCTAGTAGTCTTTTTAAAATTAAATGATAATTTTTTGGGTCTTGAATTTGTCATTAGCACACACATTTCAATTTACAAGTACATCTTTGCATGATTATAACATGAGCCAAAAAAATTTCATGGGTATGAAAATTTTAGATGACAATCTTGGCATGTAGAATTACAATTCCACATGATATTCTAGTCATATGATGATTCCCAAGAAAGATAAAAAAAAGTGCAAGTACACTAGTTATTTTATGTCAAGAAGACATCCTGGTGATGGGATTTTCACAATCGATTCTTGACCAATCCTTCAAGTTTATAATGGATTTTTAAGGTTTATGCAACATAGTCCATGCTCTTAAATGCTCGAGACATGAAAAAATACGTGGATCCATATATTTTTCAAACATGGACCTATTTCAAAGCATTTGATCCACTGCTTTGTCAAACCATGCTAGAGCTTCATATGTGGACCAAAAAAGGCCAAAAAGAAAAATTCTCATAAAGTTATATGCAATATTAGCTAGTTGAGGTGATCTATTAAAGGTCCCATGATCTGAGTCAAGTTCTAATAATGTGGGGAGTCTTTTTGAGACATGTGTATTTTTGATAAGGTAAGCAAATGAGTTATGTATTTCTTGTAAATAGTTGGTTTGTGGTTTCAAATTACTTAACCTAGGTGGAGCATGGAGTTAGGGGGAGATAACTTAGTTCTCTTGAGAAGATTAAAGAGAAGTATGAATGAAAAAGGGGGTGCTTTCTTGGTCTATGATTGGTTAGGTCCAAGGATTAGGTGGTAGGATTATATAAAGATATGAATGTTTTAGGAAAGATAAAGAGTAGATGATGAACAAAAAGGAAGGTCTATGGAGTCATGATAGTCATGTGTCAAGCTAATGAGAAATGGGTCAAGTTGAGAGATAATAGTCTAATCACAATAAAGGTAATCATTTGGATAGTTTTATTTAGTATCACTATTTAATGTGTAGTGCGAAGACAAGGTGGTAGTTTTAGAGACCCTTTGTCATTAATGTCAAAGGGGGAGAGAGATTAGATTGATGGAGAAGTTTTTTATATCAATTATTTTATGGTTTTATGTAAATATGGTTTTTCATCAATGAAAAAGGGGGAAATAGTTTCAAGTTATCATTTATGTCATATGTTTAAGCCTATCATTTATGTCAAAAGAAGTTTGAGGATGATGATCATTGTTTTAGCCTGTTTGTGTGATCCCTAAAGTAATCCAATGTGAATCATAGTGGGATATGATTATTTGAGTGATTATAGATGTGAAGTAGTATTTAAGCATGTAATTAAGAGGTTTTACATGATAATGAGTCTTATAGAATATCTATGATATCAAAAATGTCTCAAAGAGGTATGGTACCTAGAAGGTCTATGTGATAGACTAGTCCTTGATCATGGACATAGATTATAAAGGTATGATGATGGTAATATAAAGAAGTATGATCTTAAAGGTGTGTAAAAAAGTGTTAGATCATGAGAAATAGGTGTTCAGTCAATTACATGACTCTCAAAGTGATCCAAATAGGTAAGTCCTTCATTAGAGGTCTTCTCATAGATCTTATTTTAAGACCCTAAGTAGCATGATGAGGCATCATGATCAAATTTTGAGGCTCATGAGTTTTTATAAAAAATATTGGTAGCATGAGAGATTTGTATGATTTTTTATGATATAATTATGATGTTTTTATAACAACACAAGAGTATTTGAATATGTATTCAAATACTAAGCATGATTGGTTGTTCTAGGCCTAGTGTGCAAAGACACCTAGTATCGCCTAATGAGGGTTCAAATTTGAGTTCCCAAAGTGATAGATCATATGTGAGCATGGATTATGGTTTGATAGGCTATGTAAATTTATTTTACCAAGTCTAAGGTCCTGAGTTGAAGGAGAAAAAATGAAATTTTATTTTAAGGTCTCTTGAGTATGGAGATTAAAGAATTAAAGTCCCAAGAAAGAACTTTTGATGTGTGTTGGCATGTGTGATCATTTCATGGGAAGCTGAGAACTTTGGGAGAGATTTAAAATTATCCTAAAAATTCTTTTCAAGCATTAAGAAGTGGTTTTAGGGACAAATTTATATGAATAATTGTTAGGAATGAAAATCAGTCTAATACCCTCTCAAAACCTCATAGTGACCTGATTGAAGAGATATTGTTGAAAATTTCTTAGAATAGTTTTATTGATATGGTTTGGTTAGTTTAAATTCTATAGGAATGCTCTAGTCATCTCTAGGTGGTAGTGGTTTGTTAAGACAGTAAGTGGAAGCTACAAAAAACATTTATTTTTGAAGAATTTGTTATAGTACAAAAGGTTGAATAGGTCAAGATTGAAAAATCAATGGATGTTGAAGGTCATGACTTATTTATATTTTCCATGTATTTATTTTTATAATTTATATCTTCTATTTCAACTATTTTGGTCACTCAAGTTGACCTATTGCTAGACTAGGCTAATGATGAAACAGTGAGAAAAAGCAGTCAAAGTGAGAATGTATTTAGGGATGAGTTTTAGATGACTATAAATGGATTAAATTATTTAGTGTATTTTTTCAATACCTATACCTCATGTTCCATTGGTTTATAAGTGTTTATGATGCTCATACACAAGAAATAAAGTGTTCATAAGATGTCCTATCTAAGTGAGTTAGAACAATGAAAGGGTGAGGCTTAAAATTTGATATATATGTTCTATATTTTCCATTATACCCATATACCTGTATGATTGGATTTCTTTTGGGATTATAAGGATCATAAAAATGCATTTTAAGTTTAAGGAAATAATTATATATGTGTTTTAAGTCATGTTAAGCATGACTGGTTCTTAAGATTATTTGACAATTCTGGGTAAGCATAATGAAGTGAAGTGTTTGAGACTACATAATATAATTTTATGTATACTATGTATATGATGTTTTATTTTAGGACATAAATGATTTATAAAATCTTGATGGAATGTTTTAAATCAATCTAAGTTGTTGAGATATGAAATAAAAATTGGATTATCTAAATGTGTATGCACTATGAATGAGAGATTTAATAAATTATTTTGTAAAACAAATGGTTGGAAAAAGAATCATTGATATATATATTTTATTTTGACATATAGATAATATATGACCTATAAATTTTAATTATAAGTCATGAAAGTGACATGATAAGTGCCAAAGACAACATTTTTAATGACTGTGTCTTCGGAGCACTCAGGCAATTTCAAGTAGTCATCTTATAGAGATGTGTTTGGGGTGTTTTGTTCATAGTTAAAGAGTAAAATAAATTTTAATATGTTTTTTATTTATCAAAGGTCCATATTAATTTTTTTTTATTCTTTATAATAGCCTTTATAGATGTTGGTAATCAATGGTTATTGATTGTGTTTTTGAGTTTTCTAGGAGAACAAAGTGAGCCTCCTATTGCAAAAGTGTTTATGATTGTATAGAGCCTAAATTATGGATTCTAGTTGATTTAAATATGATCCTAAAGTAATAAATTTTATATCCATATGATGATTTTGTCTTTAAAGTGTTTATACAATATGTTTGAATTGTATCTTTGCATATTGTGTTTTTGGGCTATTTAGGCCTAATAGGTCTTTAAGGTCTAATGAAGATTTCATTAGGTGATAAAATGAATTATGATGGAGGAGATTAATTTAGGTTTACTATTAAATGTTTAAATTATTTTAATACTTTTCTGGGGGCCATTCGATCCATAGTAATTCTAAGTGTAACGTGTGGTTAAGACAAACCTAATTGCATTAGGTCTCTTTTAGGCCTAATGGTGGTTTGGTCCTAATGAGATTGGATGACCTATAAGGTTATATTTTATTTTAATAAATTTGTGTGATGAAATATTTAAATTATTATTCAATTATGTTAAGGTTCTTGGGTAACCAAGATGGGTGAGAATAAGTGATTGGTATAAAATCAAGGCCTAATTGGCCTATTTGAGCTAATTAAGTGTATGCAAGTATAAAAAAACAAAAGATATCTTAGAGGAGTAGAATTAGGTCATTTAGGACCATAAAAATATTAAATAAATCATGATGAATATATAATACATCTTTTTTAGGTGGATGATAAGGTGAATTGACCGACTAAGCCTACAAGGGGCATATTGAGCGAGTGAGCCTAAAAGGCTATTTGAGAGGGGTAGAAAGATAAGGAGAGATTAATGTTGATTGAGAGACCATAAAATATAAATAAAATATGTGTTCTTGATGTATGATATAGGATAGACAAGAGAGAGAGATAAAAAATAAGTCACCATCTATTGATTGAGCAACAAGGTGTCTTGAGGTGATCATGTTTGTCTTGGCTAGGTTGGTGCTTGGTCAAGAGGGAATTAGAGATTCCTTGAAATTTTGATATTACAAAATTTTCCTTGATGTGGTTAGGTTGGTGCCAAGTCACTTAAGGATTGGATCATCCTTACATGTTGGTTCTTTCTAAAGACTATTTGAGTGGGTGCTTGACTAGGTAGGGATTGGATTTCCTTATGGGGTTGGTGCCTCACTAAATGTTTTTTCATTGCTTATAGGATAAGTAGTCCAAGTGGTGTGATAGTGGGTTTTATCCCCAATGAGGTTTTCCCACATATGTTTGATTTTCATGTGTTGATATCTTGCTTCAGGCTTATGTGATTTCTCTCCTATGCATTGCTTGATCACTATAATAATTTGAATGCTTAATTAATGATATATATATAATTGAAAGAAATGTTTTCACACTAATTCACCCCAACCCCCTAGCCTTAATGGTTATGATTAAAACATAATAAACCTAAAAATACTAACTTAAGAGTAATTATAATGCATGGATTACATTAAATATTCAAGGTTTAAAATTATCATTTAAAGAAGGACCTAAGTGGAATTAAACTAGCAATTAAATTGGATTTAAGATAAAGATATTTACATGCATGATTTTTTTTTAAAGAATAAAACTCAAAGTTAATATCTTAAAATAAATGGTAATAGTAGTAATTATGCAAGAGCAAATACAATCAAATGACACTAAAATTTAATATTTTTAAACTAAAAGAGTAAAGCAATGATTATGCAAGAAAAAAAATTAAAAGAAGAGGTACGGTGATGACATGGAGAGGATATACAATGAAGAAAGATAGAAAAGATAAAGAGAGAGATAGAAGGAATACAATGAAAAAGTTAGAAGAATATGTAGTGAAGGAAATAAAAGAAAGGATAAGTGGACATAGAAGAGAGGATGGAAACAAAACATAGGAGAGAGAGATATCAATGAAGGAGCAAACTTAACATTTTACTAGGTAGGGGATGCAATTTATTTTCTGATATATATTAAATGTTATGGTAATCATTAAAATTATTGTGTAATATGTGGTTATAATAATACTATGTATGAATTTCAATATAAAATAATAACTAGTTAGGTTGGATATAGGCATCGACTTATATAGTATAAGGTTGCTCAAAAAAGATAGACAAATACCTACTTAGTATTATAGTGATCGGTAAAACTATTTTAAACTAGATATCAAATACATGAATGTATATATATGTTGGTCAAAATGATATATAGATATTTAGAACTATGAGTATGGCGGTCTGCTAAATATATTTTTTTGAAACATAAATTATCCATAGAAAATAAAAAATGATGCAGTCCATTCTTATTAAACACTTAAATAGGAAGAGGAATAGGGAAATCCAAGTATAAGAGAAATGATAAATGTAGATTAAGGAAATTTATTAAACTACTAATATACATTGGTCAATGCTTTAAGATGTGGTAAAATGGTACCCATGTATTGATAATTATTTATTTTTACAATAAAATTGATGTACGAAAAGTCCAAAGGATTCAACTGTAGTTGATTGGTATATTGGATAAACTTATAACATGGTATATATATAAATGCCTTCCCAAACTTCATGTTTTTAGATCAATATTTATGGTATACAATAAGGAAGTCGATTTGCAATTTGGAAGTTGATCAAGAACTACTAGAATATTAGGATAGTGTGTAAATTTATTTAAATATAAGTCACCTACTAGTTATATTTATATTTTTACTATATAAAACCTGTGTATGATCATTGCATGACATCTCAAACCATATAAGTTTATCTATATAAAACTTTATGAATGAACAATAGTACTACTGACAAGCACATCTATATTATAATTTTATGTTGCACTAAGGAAATGAGGTATATCATAAATCAATATAAAATATTTAAAATAATATTTATGTGGCATATTTTAATCAAAGATTTGTGTATTATCTGATATACATATAAAGAATTATTTGGACATTTTGGTTATTGCTTGCCATATACATAAAAGTGCTATTATATTCCTTTTGTAAATTAAATTGATTCAGATACTTTATTTTACTAAATGAAAGATGCCTAATTTAATTTTAAAATGATTGGTCAATTTAGTAAGAATCATGTGAAGGGATATGTGATAAGAATATGAAAGATATATATATATATATATATATATATATATATATATATATATATATATATATATATATATATAAAATTTAAGAATATATATTAATCGAATTATATTTGGTATAAATCAAGATATATAAAATAAACTACAAGGATATATGTTGAATTTGGTAAGATTTTTGGATAAAATACATATTGAGGGTGTATTACTATAGTTTGTTAAATAAATATAAATTAATAAATAATATACTTAAAAAAATAGAGGTATAACCAAACCTAGTTAGTTTATACCTTTATACAAGGTTGTGTAATTTAGATTATAGTGCCATGGGTGGACTAAAACCCATTTATAGATAATAATATAATAATACCTTATGTACGCATACATACAAATCCTAGAAATACAATTCTAGGATGGAAGATTACATGTGTCATGTAAACTGATATTTTCTTTATTATGTCTAGTTGCTTATAACGGAGTTTTTATTTCCATTAATTTACTAAATTAATATTTCATGGAAAACATCCCTTGATGGTGTTACTATTTTTTTACTTTTGAGTAATTATGAACTCTGATATTATGGGTGTCAAAGATTGTCCTATTTGGGAATTACTAATGATAATAATATAATTTCAATTAAGACATATATTGTACCCATATGGTATAAGCTGAGGTTTCTATTCTTGTTATTTGTGAATTATGGTGATTCATTCGTACATCTACTAGACTAAATGTATGCATTGTGATTATTTTTGTTCTTAGTAAGTTTTTATATCTATTAATAGTAATAAACTATTTTAAACATTGGTTTATAAATTATATTATATTTAACCATTCCTGCATTGATAATGTCAGACAAGTAGTGAGACAAAATTCACTAGCTTAGTTGGCATTATGAATGCAAGATGGATGTAATCTAATCAAGTTTTGTGTATGAAATTTACTGATCCTTGAGATCATATATTATTTGAAACATTGGTCAAAGAAATGTTAGATAGACATTGTCATTTCATATATTTGATTTACATGTTTGTATGATATCATGTTAGAACATATTTTATTTATGATATAAATCATGTATTAGAAATACACAAGGTACTAACATGTCTCTCTAGATTCCCACACCATCACTATCTACCTATCCATGAAGTGAGGGCCATTCCTTGATAGGGGATTGTGGGGGTGATTGATGATTTATGGTTGGTGTCAAAAATCACTCAGATGATGTTCTCCCTCCCCACTAGAGTACTTACTTGGAGAATACACTTAATATTATCAAAGATACATGAGTTTGTTTGACTCAAGCTCTATGGATCATAATATCTACTTACTATATTTCAGACAAAATTCTCAATGGAAATGTAATTTTACTATTTGTTATACTTAAATAATATTAGTTGTATTATTGTACCAACCATGGCTATATTTTAAAGTGATTATTTTCCTTGCAGTTATGTTATGTTGCATAAAATTTTACTAATTAGAACTATTATTGTTAGAAGCTTTGTGATAGTGTAATATGATGGATTAAGTTTGTTTACATTACTAATTAGATTATCATAGTGTAATCTATTGGAAGAATGAATGTTAAGTAATTAGTTTTAAAAAAATTACATTATTATAGAATAATCCACAAGGAGTTGATCCTTGTGTTATCATATCCCAGGATCAAACTCTAGGACTTAATGAGTCCACTAACATTTTCATTTCTTCTATTCAGAAAACAAGAATAATTGTGAAAATAAGATCATCAATTGAGGGTCCTTCAAATTTTAATGATAATAACCCTCCAATTGATCCTAACCAATTTGACACTAAATAATTAATAAAGTTGGATCAGATTCTCATAGCCATGAATGATACCAGGGATCAGATCATAGACCTAGAATAGGAAGTTCACAACCATGAAGAAGAACATTAGGAAGAACCTATTGTTCATCTTACTGAGCAAAAAAATAATAGGATGTGAGAGGTAAAGTAGCTATAGAGTTGTGTAGGGACATGAAAAAGGTGAGTCCACCTAAGTTCAATGAAACTATTATAGGTGATGGAGCTAAAGCATGGATGATAGAGATGAAGAATTATTTTGAGATTAAAAACTACTTCTAGATCACCAAAGTAATTTATGAAACATATAAATTGGTTGGTGAGGTAACTATATGATGGGCTAGTAAGAAATTAGAAATGAACCTTAATTTAACTACCACTACATGGGAGTAGCTTGTGACATTATTCAGGTCATGATGGCTTTCATAGATTTATTTTGATCAAAAGCTCAGATATTTTTAGAATCTAAAACAAAGAGACTTATCAGTGAATGAGTACTAAGATTAGTTCTCCAAACTTCTAAAGTATGTACCTCAATACCAAGAAGATGAAAGGTTTAGTATCAAGAACTTTATCATAGGATTAAAAACCTAAATTGGTGGTGAGGTAGATGTTCATGGACATATTTAATAAGCTTGGTACAGATCTATGCAGGATTAATAAAATACCATTTTATAATAATAGAGACAAACATAGGTGGATTTCTGAAAAACACTATACTATATTATTCCACACTATATCAAACATCTAGGACATAAACACAAATATATAGGAGAATATTTCATATAATTTGGGATTCTTAAATCCCTTAAATATATATACTATAAAAACTCCAAACCTATTATGATATATTGTTATAACAAATAAAAATATATTTCAACAATCCAACATTCTAACTAATGTAATATAACTATATTAAGCATATAGTTACAATAGCTAATTACTATTTACCTCTTGATAAATACCCAAAACAAACATAATGTAAATGTTATTCCTAACATTTCTCCCCATAGTTTTTTAATTCTACAAAAACATTCAAACTCTTATCTATAGTATGCTCACCTCTTGTAGCATGCCAAAGTATGTGGCTCATGACCTTGATACAAAGAGAGATTCACTCCCATGGTTTAATAGGTTTACCACAAACCTTGACATTAATAGAACAAAGACAATTGTATGCCACTGCATACTCTTAGGTCTGCATACTACCAACATAATCTTGATGAACATGACCACTATATGTGACCATAACAAACTTGTCACTGAGGGTCATCTTTATAATGAAGTAAGGTAGTCATGGGATCTCTACAGTAGCTACTCTTCTAAATATTTTCAAAACTCTATTTACCTTGTGTGGTTTTCTAGATCTACCACAAACCCTTTTAAGATCTATGAATTGACTTAAATTGGTGTTTTTGTCCTTTCACAAAATTTTCACCTTAAAGAATCATATTTGGAATTTGAAAACAAATTGTATATCATGAATAAGAATTATTATTCTATTATTATTATACATCAAAAATGAAAAACACACCACACTAAAAATAACATACCCCACTATGTAACTACATCATTAGTTTGACCCCATCATTGGCTATTGATGAGAGGTTGTTGAAAGAGCTCCATCCTCTATGTATCCTCCTAGTATGTCACTGCTTCCTCAGGTGTTATCTCAATGAATCTCAAGTACATGATTTTTCTAAGGGAAAGGCCCCCCCCATAATGTGAATGTCATGTACAAGCAATAATGTATCCATAATGTTATTTTTTTTATTTTTTTATTTTGGACATTTTGACAAATGATGACACATGTAAAATATGACTGTTAACTCAATGAATCAATATACTTTATGTACATAAATATAACATTCTAACATATTCTTAATTTGACAATAAGAAATAAAACAAAACTTAATAACAATAAAATAAGTCTAATATTAAAAATTTGACCCATGGTGACACAACTCAATTTTAATTGAGTTTTGACTTAACCTTAGAAATTTACAAATACATTTGACCAATAAAAAATGACACTTCTAATTTTTTGACAAATGTGAATTAAACCAACCTAAAAATAAAAATTAAATTACAAAATCTTATATGCAAAAAACATAAATACCAACTATAAATGTTAAATATAATACTTTAAAATCTAAAAAGACACAATGAACTACATAATGCTACATGACTCAACAATGAGGATATGGAGAACATGCCAATGTAAAATAAGATAGATAACTAGCTTGGATAGTTTACCTATAGAAGTGATGAAATTTTTTAAATACCATGAAATAAAGAACATGGTAGAACTAGTAGGACATATCTCCTTGATATATTGAACACTTTATAAATCTAGATCAAGAATCATTTTTTCTTCTTGTGTCAAGTGAATTGAACCAAATTTCATCAATCTTAGACAATCTCAAATTCTTTCAAGTGACAAAAATACTTTATTTTTGTGGCTTTTGCTCAAAATATTGCATTACAGATAAAATTATGCCTAGATCTAACTGGAAACCTTCATGAGGACAAAGATTCATTCCTATGCTACAAGGTTACCACATAGAGTCTTATAAAAAATACTTTGATCTGATTGAGATCACTTAATGTCTATGGTGTTGTAGTAAAATATTCAACCTTGTCCAAATGCCAATTCAATGCCAACAAAAATGCAAAAGGCTTTTCTCATGATGTTGGAAAGAATATTCATTGAATAATGAAGTCATTACGTACACTTAATTGTATAGATCTGTAGATGTAAAAAGTAGGCTACATGTAACACTTATATGAGAGAAATGAATCTAAATGCATGGAGTAATGGAACAAACAATTGTAAGTGTAAATTCTAGTCATATATAGAGTACTAAAAATAACATATCTAACTCAATGTTAGGATTACACAATCAATGATAACACTAATAGTATAAAACATATCTAAAATATTTTAATTCTATAGAAATCTACATCTTCCTCATAACATGTAGAGAAAATGGTGACTACCCTTCTACATGTCAAAAAATCATTTTTATCATAAATCTTTCTCTTTTGTTCTCAAATAATCCCTTCTTTAATGGACTAGATTTGATACCAGATGATAAGGTTGGTATAGATTTGTGCAAGATTAATCAAATACCATTTTAGAATAATAAAGTTGAACATAGGTGGATTTATCAAAAACACTATATTATATTATTCTGCACTATATCAAACATTCAGGGCATACATACAAATACATAGATGAATATTTCTTATAGTTGGGGATTCCTAAATCCCTATAATATCTCTCCTATAAAACCTCCAAACCTATTACTATATATTGTTATAACAACTAAAAATATATCTCAATAATCCAATATTCTAACTAATGAAATATTACCATATTAACCCTATGGTTATAACAACTAATTACTAATTACCTCTCCCATAAATATCAACTGTGACTATTTACCTCTTAATAAATACCCAAAACTAACATAATGTAAAAGCTATTCCTAACACTTCTACAATAGACTAGGTCTTTGAGAAGGTAGTTAAAAAGGATCAAAATTTAAAGTCTCTTGCACAAGTTAGGGAAAATTTCAAGAAAAAGTTTTGAAGTTCTAAGCCAAATTTGTAGAAGAAGAACTAGAATTAGAGGAGTGGATACTCCATGTGTTAGTTCAAAAATCAAAATTCCAAATTCAATAGTGGATCTATCAATAAGAAACTCGGTAATGTCTTCAAAGGTATTTTCAACAGAAACCCATAGACTTATAGGACAAGTCCACCTAGAGACTATTTAAATTGTGGAGGAGACCATTATGCTCATGAATGAATGTAGGAAAAGTCAAATAACAAAGGTTCTAATCCTTAATATGATAATTTTTAGTATCATATTCATGCAATAATTGATAACTAACAAGCTAAATTTCAAGCATCACCCATAGAGATGTTAGGTATTTTATTTGAACATCTAGTTTTTGTTTTGATATATACAAGGGATAATAAATGTTTTATACCTCCTATAATGATTATTAATTTTCCTAGAAGATATATAATTATTAAAAATACATGGTCAATATAGTATAATAATTACTCAAGTGTCATGGTTGAAAAGTGTTTAGTTGAAGAAGAGATTAGGTTGCCCAAATTCAAAAAAATAGTGGATCTATTAATATCACCACTAGGGTAATATGATTTAATCCTAGGATTTAATTGGATTTCTAAACATAGTTCTAAGTTTGAATTCTACTTGAAGAAGGTTGAGTGTCTTGATGATTTTGAAAATTAGACACATATTTAGGGTGAGAAAAAAGAGTTGTGGCAAGTTTATTTATACAATGAAACTCAAGAGGGCTCAAGGGAAAGGGTACCAAGCATTTATTATCAAGATAAATGAAATGGAGGAACGTAAGGAACCATCTCTTAAAGATTACTAATTTCTTAGATATTTTCATGATGTGTTTTTAGAAAAATTACTAGGATTGCCTCCTAAATTTGAGTTTGATATATCTATCGACATCATACCTAGATCAAAACCATAGTCTAAAGGATCATATAGGATGAAAACCATTTAATTGGTTGAATTGAAGGCTCAAATACAAGAATTGTTGTCAAAGGGGTTGATCAAGCCTAGTGTGTCACCATGGGGTACACCAATTGTCTTTATCAAGAAAAAGGATGGTACTCTTCAAATTTTTATTGATTATAGGATGTTGAACAAGCCAACTATGAAATAAAAGTATCTACTACCTTATGTAAATAATCTTTTGATAAAATGCGAGGAACAATGGTACTTTCTAAGATTGATCTTATAACAAGATATCATTAGTTGAGTATTTGGGATGATGATATTCTTAAGACAGCTTTTATAACTCATTATGGACATTATGAGTTGATATTGTTATCCTTTGGGTTCAATAATTCACTAGAAACATTCATGAATCTCATGAAAAGTGTGTTTATAGATTATTTAAATTACTTTGTTTTCGTCTTTCTAGATGATATTCTTATATATTCTAAGAATTAAGAGGAGCACCTTCAACATCTAGAACTAGGTCTACAATGGTTACATAAGCATGAGTTCTATGAAAAATTATCTAAGTGCACATTCTTCTAGGAGAAAGTGTAATATATAGGACATGTTATATCTACAAATGGTATTTTTTTATAGTTGACTAAGATAAGAGCCATTATGGAGTGGTTGGTGCCAAGGAATGTACACCATGTAATAATTTTTATGAGATTAGAAGGCTATTATTATAAGTTTAATCCAAAATTTTCTAAGATTGATAATCTAATTACTTCCTTGCAATCAAAGAACCAAATATTTGTTTGGTCAAAGACATGTGAAGTATCTTTTCAAGAATTGAAAAGAAGACTTACTTCAGCACTACTATTGAGAGATCTTAATCCCAATGGTTATTTTTTAGTGATCAAAGATGCATCTAGAGACGGTCTATGAGGAGTCCTTATACATTATGGTGTATTAGTATATTATTATTCAAGGAAGCTAAAAAATTATGAGGTGAATTACACACCTCATGATCTCAACATTATAGTAATTGTTCATGCTTTGCAAGTTTGGAGACATTATTTGTTGGATAAACCATTTGAGATAAATACTTATAATTTGGGACTAAAATAGATTTTAACCAAAAAAAATTAAATGATCATCATAAATAGTAGTTAAATTTTATTTCCAACTATGACGTTTAAATCAATTACATCAAAGGAGAAGAGAATATATTAGCCAATACTTTGAGTCATAGAAGGCACATAACAACCGTGACTACTATCAAGAGCACTTTTAGGGATTGTGTGAATGATTTTTCACCATGAGATGAATTCTATGATTAGGTCAAAAAATCATTGTCTAATAATTATTATAATCCTAATTATAAAGGATTTTTTTAGAGTGATGGTATATTATGTTACAGTGGAAGGATATATGTGTCAGATCAAGAGAATTTATAGAGCACAGTTCTAAAAGAATTGCACAATGCCTAATATTTAGGATACAAGAGTAACCAAGCTCATGGAAGAGTTTAGACCTATATATTTCTTGAAAGGTATCAAGAAATATGAGGTAGACTATTAGTCATGTTGTTTAGAATGTTAGCAAGTGAAAGCTGAGCATGTGTACCCAACTAGATTATTATATCCACATGATATACTAGAATGGAAGTGGTAAGTGATTATCATGGAATTTGTCTAAGGTTTATCAATGTCATATAGTAGGCATAATATGATCTTGGTAGTTATTTCCAAACTAACCAAGGTGGCTCATTTTATACAAAGCAATTTGACAAATGATGCACCTACGGTCCTACCCTTGTGAAAAGGTTTGTAAAAGAAGTGTATAGGTTGTATGGATTCCCAGAGAAGATCACTTTTAATTATGATCTTAATATGATTAATAAGTTTTGGGTAACTCTAAACTTAGCTTTGGGTATGTAACTAAACTTTATCACTTCATATCACCTAGAGACATATGGTCAGATTGAGCAAGTGAATCAAGTGTTAGAGGATATTCTTCATATGTATTGCATAGATAAGAAATACAAATGGGAATATTTTATTCCTTTGGTTGATTTTTCATATAAAAACTCATATCAATCAGATTTTAATATGGCACCATCTAAGGCATTATACAAAAGAAGGTGTAGGACACCAATAAGTTGGGATAAGTTAGAGGACAGGGTAGTGTTTGGGCATGAGATGATTTCATAAATAGAATAACAACTAATATTAATCAAGTATAGATTCATCAAGGCCAATGATAAAGAAAAGATTTATGCTAATATGAAAAGGATAGACAAGTGGTTTTTTATAGGAGATAAAGTGTTCTTATAGGTTACACCATAAAAGAGCTCGATTAAATTTGGGAAGTTAGCAAAAATGTCACCAAAATATGTGGGACCCTTCAAAGTGGTAGAATTGGTCAATCCTATAGCATATAGGCTTTCATTGACATAAAACCTAGCTCTATTACATAATTTTTTCCATGTATCTTATCATAGAAAGTATATAGTTGATCCTTCACATGTTCATGGTGGTCATGGTAGGACCATGGTGAATGCCATCCCAAAAATGCCTCCCATTTATAACTTTTTACATCCCAATTTCACCCTAATTTTTATAACCTTTGAATCCATGGATTATTATGGTTATAATATGATTGGTTTTTATTTGATTTATCTTTATGAAATATATTGGCTAACAATAACGATGTATAACTAACAAATATACTTTCATAATATGATTATTATTTTTTTGATTGAGCTTTATTACATATACTAGTTATGGGATAGTGATATGTTGATTAGTTTACATAATGGACTAATTATGTGATAGTTTTACATTCTTGTTTTGTATATTATGAAAGTATATTTGTTAGTTATACATCATTATTTTGATATATGTGATGACTTAGACTAACTACCTACTTATCATGAGGTGGATGTAGGACTGATTCTTTGCTTAGAGCATGATGGATGAAGAGCATCATCAAACAAGATGTCATAGATGGGATGATTGGATGATGGAATAGAAACTTCTAATAACCCAAAACACACTACAATAAAATAACTTGTTTAACTCTTTGTCTGATTTAGATAGTTAGTTTGTTTTTAAGTGTTAATATACATTTGTTATGATCATGTTTTTGGTTGATGCTTATGATGATATGATTGTGTGATCTCATGTATGATTGTAGTGCATATATTTACTCATAAAATGTTTTATTTTCATGTTTTTGATGTTTACACTAAATAGGTTGTCTAACACAATGATAGGTTTTAATGATATTCAATAAATATCATTGTCTTGATTTGATGTGTTTTTTTATATGAGTTTTAAATAATTCCATTAACCATATAATACTTGAGATATTAGAGTTTTTTGTCTATGACTAGAGTGATATTTATTTAAATTAATTATCTCATAATAATTGGATTTATTAATTATTTTAGTTTATCTTTTTAAAGAGATAATTGCTTTTGTCTCTTTAGATTTAAGGAAAATTTATGGATTGAATTGAGTTCTCAGGGTTTCAAATTATCATTCAAAGAAGGACTTAATTGGACTTAAAATAGTAATTAACTTGGCTTTGGGATAAAGATATTTACATGCATGATTTTTTTTAAAAGGAATAAAACTCAAAGTTAAGATCATAAAATAAAGGGTAATAGCGGCGATTATGCATGAGTAAATAAAATTAAATGAAACTAAAAGTTAAGATTTTTAAACTAAAAGAGTAAAGTGGTGATTATACATGAAGAAACAAATCTTAAAAGAGGAGATATGTGATGGCAGGGAGAGAATATACATCAAATAAATATATAAGAGATACGAAGAGAGATAGAAGGAATATAATAAAAAATTTAGAAGAGAATGCAATAAATGAAATAAAATTAAGGATAGAATGAGAGAAAGGGAAGAGAGGATGGTGATAAAACAAAATAGAGAGAGATATATCATTCAAGAAGGATTGAGTTTAACATTTTACTAGGTATGGGATGTGAATTACCTTTTGAGATATATTGCATGTTATGATAATGGGTAAAATTATTGTATAATATGTGATTATAAAAATAATGTGTATGAATTTTAGTTTGTAGTAATAAACAATTAATTAGGTTTTAGGCATTGACTTATATAGTATAAGGTGTCTTGAAAAAGATAGACAAATACCTACATAGTATTATAGTGATTGGTAAAATTATTTTGAACCAAATATCAAATACATGCATATATATATATATATATATATATATATATATATATATATGTATATATATGTATATATATATGTATGTATATACATATATATATATATATATATGTATATATATATATGTATATACATATATATATATATCTATATGTATATATATATATGTATATACATATATATATATATCTATATGTATATATATATATGTATATATATATATATATATATATATATACATATATATGTATATATATATATATATATATACATATATATATATGTATGTATATATATATATATATATATATATATATATATGTATATATATATGTAGGTATATATATATGTATATATATATGTATGTATATATATATATATATATATATGTATATATATATATATATATATATATATATATATATATATATATATATATATATTCATGTATTTGATATTTGGTTCAAAATAGTTTTACCAATCACTATAATACTATGTAGGTATTTGTTTATCTTTTTCAAGACACACACACACACACATATGTTGGAAATATATATATATATATATATATATATATATGGATTTGGAAATATGAATATGGAGGTCCAATAAATCCTTATTTTTAAAACTTAAATTAGCCATAGAAAATAAAAAATGATGTAGTTAGTCCTTATTAAACATTTAAATAGGAAGAGGAATAGGGTGATCCCTATAAAAGAGAAAGGAGTCATGTAGATTGAGGTGATTTAGTAAACTACTAATTTACATTGGTTAGTACTTCAAGCTATGGTAAAATGACACCCATATGTTGATAATTATTTATTTTTACAATAGAATTGATGCATGAAAAGTCCAAAGGATTTAGATGTAGTTGATTGGTATATTGGATAAAATTATAGCATGGTATATATAGAGAAACCTCTCCAAAATTTATGTTTTTAGATTAGTATTTATGGTATATAATAAGGAAATCAATCTGGAACTACTAGAAGATTAGAACAACATGGAAATTTATTTAAATATAAGTCACCTAATAGATATATTAATATCTATACAATAGAAAACCCATGTATTATTATTACATGATGTCTCTAACCGTATATACTTATTTGTATAAAACTGTATAGATGAACAATAATCCTATGACCAAACACATCTACATTATAACCATATAGTGTATTGAGGAAAAGAGGCATATAATATATCAAAACCAAATATTTAAAGTAGTCTTTAAGTGGCATATTTTAATAAAATATTTTTTTATTGTCTGATGTACATATAAAGATTTATTTGGGCATCTTGGTTATTGGTTCCCATAGACATAAAATTATAATTATATCCCTTTTTTAAACTATAACTGATTAAGATAATTTATTTTAATAAATGAAAGAAGTCCAATTTAATGTAATTAAACCATTATGAAATTTAGTAAGAATAATATAAATGGATATGTGATAATAATATGAAAGATATATTTTAAGAATATATAGTAATGGAAATATATTTAGTGTAAATCAAGGTATCTAAAATAAATTATTAGGATATATGTTGATTTTGGTGAGATATTTGGATAAAATACATATTTAGGGTGTACTACTATAGGATTTTACATAGATTTAAATTAATAAATAATATACTTCAAAAAAATAGAGGTTTAACCAAACCTAGTTAGTTTATACTTGTATACAGAGGTGTGTAGTTAAGATTATAGTGTCATGGGTGGACCAAAATTATTTTGTAGATACTCATATAATAGGAATTTATATATGCGTGCATAAAAACCCTATAAGTATAATACTAAGACAATATATTAAATGTGTAAACTAATATTTTCTTTCTTATGTCTAGTTGTTTAGACATTTTTTTTACATTAATTTACTCAATTAGTACTTCATGGAAAATGCATGTTAATGTTGTGACTGTTTATTTATTTTTAAGTAATTTTGAACTATGATATTATGGGTGTCATAAAATGTCTTATTTGGGAATTACTTGTGATAATAAGATAAATTCAATTAAGATATATATTGTACCTGGATGGCCTAACCTTAGGTGGCTATTCTTGTTATTTATGAATTGTGGTGATTCATTTATATGTTTGACAGACTAAATGTATGTATTGTGATATTTATGATCTTTGAAATTTTGTATATATGTTAATATTATTAAACTATTTTAAACATTGGTTTATAAACTATGTTATATTTAACCAGTCTTGGATTGATAATGTCAAACAAATAGTGAGACAAACTTCACTAGCATAGTTGGCATCATGAATGCAAGATGAAGGTAATTCAGTAAAGTTGTGTGTAAATTGATTGATCCTTGAGATCATATGTTATTTTAAAACTTTGGCCAAATTATATTTAGACAAACATTGTCATTTCATATTTTTGATTTACTTATTTGTAAATCATCATGTTAGAATGTATTTTCTTTATGATACACATCATGCAGTATAAATATTATAGCACACAGGGTACTAGCATGTCTCTTTGGATTCATGGACCATCTCTATCTACCTATCCATGAAGGGAGGGTCATTCCCTAATAGGATATTGTACATGGGATCGATGTTCTATTTTTGGTGTGGAAAATCACTTAGATGATGCTCTCCCTCCCCACTACAATACCTACTTGGAGACTACACTTGAGATTATTAGACATCAGTTAGTTTGACTCGAGATCCATAGAGCATAATATCTAGCTATTGTATTTAAGGAAAAATACCTAATGGAAATGTAATTTTACTATTTATTATACTTCAACAATAGTAGCTATATTATTGTACCAACCATGGATGGATTTTACATGGATTAATTTCCTTGTAGTTATGTTATGTTGCATAAAATGCTAGTGATTAGAACTATTTATGTTATAATTTTGTGATAGTGTAATATGATGCATTACGTATGTCAAATCACTAATTAGATTATTGTGGTGTAATCTAATGAAATAATGAATGTTGATTAATTAGTTTTAAAAAAATATTGTATTATTCTAGTTCAATTCATGAGGGGTTATTACAATAGTTTTAAATATATGTGTAGTTTACAGGGTAAAATACAATATATTCATCACTTTATTTCATAGCTTCTCATTCATATCTTGATTAATGGCACCACTTTTCAATGAAACATAGACTGTCAAGTGGTATTTGAGAAATTAAATACATATTTAGGAAACCCACCATTTTTGTTCCTACCAATGCCAAAAAAGCCTCTATTACTTTATATATTAGTAAATAAAAATGTGTTAGGGGCACTTTTGGGCCAACATGATAATGAGGGAAAATAATGTGTTGTCTATTATCTGAGTAGGACACTAGTTACCTATGAACACTAACTATACACCAATTCAAAAAGGCAAGTTTAGCATTAGTCTTGGCATTGAAAAATTTATCTTATTATATGTTGAATAATAAGACCATTATCATTGAAAAGGTTGATCCCCTCAAGTATCTCCTTTCTAAGGAAACATTGACATGTCATATGTCCAAGTGGATTATGCTTCTCACTAAGTTAGACATTAAATACACTAATCAATAGGCCCTCAAAGGGTAAATACTTGTAGATCAACTTGCCAATGCACATTTATCAAATATGGAGCCTTTAACCATGTGTTTTCCTAATGAATCTAATTTATCTTTTTTAGGATTATGAAATGTAAAACTAAATTGATAAATATCGAAGTAATAAATTGAAGAAAAAAATACTACAGTATCAATAACCACTGATTTGCATAATAATTGATTTATTTAACTATTATATAAATGGCAAAAAATAAAAAATGGAATACTTAGAAAATATGATTGAGATAGATACATGGTGGGTTGGAATGTGATGTAGGATTAGCTAATAGTGTCATCAGTGGATAACAGGTGTTATATCCCTATACTAATAATATCTTGACACTCTTTTCTAGTAGATCACTACACTATAGACCTTCTATGTAGAATTAATGACATGTGAAAGTGAATTAGTGAGATTATGGGTATACCTTTGCTCTATACTAAGAAATTATTTATTTTATGATAAATACCAAGATCATTATTTGTTCTAAAATTTGATTAATTTCACTATGAAACCCTAAGCCTCCATGATTGCTAAGATTTTGATGAACACAAGTAGGAGAGTAGCATCAGTAGGGTAGGTTGAGCATGACCTCAACACCTGATGTGTTGAGCATTGTATACATACAAATACCTTAAAATGGGATCAATCCCAATATAGTTATCCCAATCAAATGTTGGTGCAAGTGAGATTGATGCTAGTATGCCTATGTGTGAATGCCAATTTGAATTCTTTTGAGTGTGAATTGAGACTATAGACCTATATAAAACTAATCTCTGGGATACTATAGATGGATGTATGTAGAAATAATGGTAAATAGGGATCAATAAACTTAATTTGCATAATGTGTTTGAGCTTGTTACTTAGAATTTCTATCTATATGATAAATAAATGAGAATGTTCTTTATATAGTGTTCTAATTTTTATCAAGATATTAAATGAATCTAGGCCAACCATAAGATGCTTTGGGAAGTGGAAATATATACTTTAGGTACAAGGGTAACTATGTTTTAATAACACTACTCCATTTTCCAATAATAGAATATGTTATTGAATAATGGGGATGAATTATTATCCAAGTGTATGGAATGCATGAAAAAGGGATTAGGGATGCCTAGGTGATGGCTCAATTTAGCTCATGGCATATCTAGGCATGGGATTGAAATGCATAAAATCTATATAAGAATAAATAGAATCCCTAAGATATATCTAAGAATAATTTAACGATAGGATGGTCTCAAGTGACACTCATTGCATTAAAATGACATTTATATGACTACATTTGCCTCTCCTTTATTATAGAAATGAAGTAAAACAAAATGAATAGGATAAAAAAGAGAAGTTTACCTAGACATAGTTATGAGGTGAAACCCATGAATGTGGGTTTACCTCTATTAAATATGCTCTATTATATTTCCTATAAATTAAATATATATGAATCATTATTTAATAAATATCAAAATCAAAGACAAAGCCAAGTAGAGAGTTATGAAAAAGAGGAAAGGAATAAATACACCTCACTTGGTATGTGAACCAATAATAAAACTTGGTGAAATATAAAGTGTGAGTGGACAATGTGATAAACAATTCAATAGATTAGACTAAGCTAATGGGTTTCCCAATTACCATGTGTTGGTGGATTAAGAACTCAAGGTTCCTTGACTCTATCATTTCTCACTCATGTTTGGTGGATCATAATTGAGAATAACTCGGATTGGAATGATGATTTTTCCAGCCCTCTTATGTAGTTGGCTCAATAACTCAATTAGGTGATGAATCCATACTTGTCTAACCATGTGTAGTATAATAAGCTGAAACTGAAACTATGTGGTGTCATGAAGATGTAAAAGATGGCTATGGGCCACTGGGGAACTTTGAAATGTAAAAACACTTAGGGCCACTTAAGAACTTAGTAATACCAACCAATCTAGATATAATGATGCATTAATATGGTTTAATCCTTGTGAATATGGTGTATAAATTATATTGCATGGATAATTACATTGAGTTATCATTCCATCTAAGAGAACTAGTGAAAAGTTGAGCTCAGGAAACAATATGCCTCACACATGCGCCTAATTTTGATATTTGTGTATATGGAATCTAGACCAAGTTATAGTAATATGTGTCTGCAAATATCTAAAATTGAAATTAGAGTGATCATGCCACATATGATGCCCATCATTTGAGCAAACCTATTTAATTTTATGTAAAAAATGAGTATATACTAAGGATTTCTAATAATATGTGATTGAGACTGTATAAATTTAAACTATACCTTTTTAATAATTTCATATTTTTTTAAGTTTTGAGGCTATGGATAGTAACATGGTGGGTAGAATCTAACACATTAGACTCCTAGCAGTGTATTATGTTATTATCCAAAAGTGTTATTTTTGTGAAAAACTAAGACTAATCTATGTATGACTGTATTTCACTATATTTTCCTAAGTCTAAGCTCTGTAATTTATATTTGTGTTGAAAACTATGTTTTGAGATCACTAGGATGGCCTAATCTCTATGTCAAACCCATGCAAATTCCCCCTCTTTTAAGGGAAATTTTTAAACCTATGAAATAATTATCCTCAAAATAAAATGTATGCAGCGTGTTTGTTAGACTATAAATACATGATAATTTCTCAATAAACTAATATAATGTGTATGCATTACATCAAAATGTAAAGCAAATTGAGTATAAGCTATCAATGTATGATGTATGTTATATATATAATTCACAAGGTTTTTGAGATAGATATAACAATGTAACCATGTATATGAACAACAAATTTTAATATAATATGAGTTAACCACTTAGGTGGATGGAGCATGATGTTCATCAAGGCACCCAAGAAGGAATTGGAGATACATGAGTTCCCTCATGGCATTTCAAACTAGATGTGAAAAAAATAAGAAAGAGATAAGTGTCATGGCCATGATGCATAGATGAAAGCACACATACAAACATATGAGGCATGAAAATTAGGCCAAGCAGACACACTACAAGGTACATGGTGTTGGAAATATTATCATTTATGTCAAAGGTCTAGTATTATTGGTTAATGTGTGTTAATATTTATTTAATATTAACGAATATATTTTTGGTTGCATAAAGTCAAAAGAGGGCCCATAGAGGAGTCAAAGAGTTATGGGGTAAAGATAAAAGAGGAATGGGATGAGTTTTAACATGAGGAGTCATCTTGAGGAATTCTAAGATTAACCAAGTGAAGACAAAAGAGGAAGGGCACAATTTCTCATGAAGGGACACTTTGAGGAATAAAAAAAATCAGCAAGATAAAGACAAAAAGGGAAAGGATGCTTTTTATCATGAAGGGTTACCATGTGACTTTTCAAATGTAAGGATTTGAAGGGTCATGGAAGTTTGGTGCCATTTTCCATCAGGAGTGAAGTGTCACAAAGGGTGAATGCCAAAGGTCTTTTGGAGAACTATAAATAAAGGCTTGAGAAACCATTTTTAATATGCAAGAGAGTGCATGGTTTGTAATTATTTTATATAAAAAAATAGGAGAGAATAGAAATAGATATTATAGAGTTACATCATTTGTTTAGAAAGCAACATTGAGAGATAGTTGTGTTTTATACACAAGAAGGGTTGGTGCTCCTATGGGTTGGTGATCACAAATATTTGGAAGGGGTTGGTGCTCATGTGGGTTGGTACTCACAAATAGTTTTTGTGTTGGTGCTCAGTAAAGGGGTTAGTACTTTTATGAGTTGGTGCTTGTGAACTTTGTAATTTTATTTGGTGCTCTTTCATATACTTGATATTTTTCTCCATGGTTTTTCCCACTTTGGATTTCCACGTAAAAATATGGTGTCTCTCTCTCTCACTTGTGTGGTGCATATTATTTCAATCTTATTGAACATCCTAAATGTATGGTTAAGTGGAGTTTGATTAAGTGAAAGATCTATAAGATATATGATATACTAATTTACCCCACTCTTAGTATATCTCATGCTTAACAATTGGTATTAGAGTAGGTTCCTTTAGAAAGAGTTTTACATCTTTAAGGTAGATTGGAGAAAGAATGATGAATAGATAACATGAAGGGTCCTATACAAATAAGACACCTTTGTTTGATGAAAAAATTTATGATTTTTGGAGCATAAAGATGATGACTTATTTGATGTCTCTTGGATTCAACATTTGTCAAGTAGTTGTGGAGGAATACAAAGAGCCACAGACACTTATGATTATTCTGGTAGAAAAGATGGAAAGTGATAATAATGCTAAAGCTTTAAATTCTATTTTATGTGGTTTATGTGAATCATAATTTGTTAAAGCTATAAAATACAAATTTTCTCACAAGAAGTGGGTAAATTTTGAAAATATCTACAAAGGTGATGGCAAGTTTCATCGAGCTAAGCTCTAGACATTTAGAAGATAGTTTGAGAGTTTGAAAATGGAAGAGGAAGAAAATATAGTGAGTTATCTTTTATGGGTTGATCAAATATTTTATCATATTCAAGGCCTTAGAGAAAAGTTAGAATAATCAGTTGTGGTGAAAAAGGTTTTGAGATCTCTACCAATGAGATATGATGTAGAGGTTTTGGCAATCAAGGAGATGAAGGATCTAGCCAAGCTAAAGATGGATGAACTACATGGTATTCTTAGAGAATATGAGATACAGATTGAAAAAGAGACACCCTAAAAAAGGGAAGCTTATTTCATGACATCAAAGAAAGACAAGGCTAAGATGCAAGAATCTAGTGACACCTTTAACGATGATGTTGAAGACAATGGAGCTCTTTTCATTTATAAGCTAAAAAAGGGCATAGGTAAATATCAAGGAAAATTGCCTTTCAAATGTTTTAATTGTGGAAAGATTATATTTTTTGTATCTAAGTGCCCATATGAGGGTAATGGTGATAATGAAGAAGGAAATCATGCATAAAATTATAATTTCAAAAGAAAGTTCAAGAAGGGATTTGAAAAGAAGAGTTTATACTCTAAAGATCCTAGCTCAGCTAAAGATAGTCGAGTCAGTGATTCAAAAGAAGAATAGATTTTATTCATGGCCATACATAAAGATGCCTCCATACGTAAAAGTATAGATAATC
The DNA here is from genome assembly GCA_037957365.1 of Torreya grandis. Taxonomy (NCBI): domain Eukaryota; kingdom Viridiplantae; phylum Streptophyta; class Pinopsida; order Cupressales; family Taxaceae; genus Torreya; species Torreya grandis. The sequence continues at coordinate 493,902 of JARHVA010008137.1, read as the reverse complement.
AAAAATAAGAACAAGATGAATCTAAGGTGAATCTGGAAGGAGAACTCATTTTTACCTTAGAATAATTAAAAGCTCTTAAAAATAAGAATCAAATATTGAAGCTCTAGATAGAGAAAAATGAAAAAGAGTCAAAATAAATAATTAAAGATCTACAATCACACATTGAAGAAGCCAAAAAGATTGAAGAATATCTAATAACTCAGTTACAAAAAGTAAGTGAAGAATGTCAAAGGTATGTTGTTGAAATTACCTTTTTAAAAGAAGATCTTGAGAAAACAAATAAAGTAGTCAATGATAGAGTAGACAATGATTCAAAATTTGAGAATAACAATAATATGTTGAATAAGATATTAGATATTCAAATATCAATGTAAGAAAAGATAGGTATCAAATTTTAAAAACAGAAAGGGGAGGCCACTACTTTCGTAGACAAGGTTAACATAGAAAAAGGAAAGAGCTATGATGAAGATCTTACAAAAGAGGAAATGAAAAGGGAAGAAGTTAGGAGTACAGAGTACCTCTCAAATGAATAAGGTTAAAAGGAGTAGAGATACAAAAGGAAATTAGGTCAAAGATACACAAATAGGTTTTATTTTTAAGGTTATTTTGTAATGGATATGGTCATAACAAAATAGAATGCTAGAAAAGGGCTAACAATTTTAGAAACAAGAAGGAAACTCATGCAGAGTCAGCCACAAATCTTTTGCTCTTCTATCAAGATTTAATGAAGAATCCATAATATGTTACAAGTGAAATAACTCAAACACATAGCTTAGTACTATAGAAGCATAGTTGAGTCATTCAAGAAAGACCAGAGTATCAAGGCTCCATTCATCAAGAAGAAAGTTTAGATAGGTTCATGGAAGAATAAATAATTTGAAAAGTATATGTTGGTCCAAACAACTTTGTATACAAGAAACAAAGAGAATCCATGGTTCATTGATAACAGATATTCGAGACACATGATAGGAGACAAGAGAAAGTTCATAAATCTAAAGAAAATCAATGGTGGCATAGTGAATCTTGGAGACAATACCACTACCAAGATAGCTAGAAAAGGTACATTAAGTTTGGATAATGGTAGAACCAAGATTAAGAATATTATGTATATAAAAGGTCTTAAGCATAATCTGTTAAGTGCAAGTCAAATATGTGATTAGGGATGCATAGTAAAGTTTCATGTAAAAGGTTGTGAGATTACAAAAAAATATTTAGATGACTTGATTATAGATGCTTAGAGGATAGGAAACAATTTATATGTGTTATTAGATATCTTCACAAAGTTATGACCAAAAGACACATTCAGGGATCTACAAGATGAGTTGGGATTAATTTCTATTACTTCCTAAAATTGATGATTAGCATCAATTGAGGTGGAGCTAATTGTTAGCTCTAAGATAGGCCCTTTGCCATTGATGTTAAAGGGGGAGAAGTGCAAAAATAGGTAAAGGTATAGGTACATGAATAGGTACATGATGATTTAGTAAGGGGGAGTCACTTTTAGTTTTTTAGTTTAGCTATATATGTAGGTTGGCATGTGTAGTACAAGTTTTAGGATGTGGTGGTTTTAGTTTGAGGTTGCCATCAATGAAAAAGTGGGAGATTGATGGAAATATTATCATTAATGTCAAAGGTCTAGAATTATTGGCTAATGTGTGTTAATATTTATTTAATATTAACAAATATATTGTTGGTCACATAAAGACAAAAAAGGGCCCATGGAGAAGTCAAAGAGTCACAGGGTAAAGACAAAAAAGGAATGGGATGCATTTTCCCATGAAGAGTCATCTTGAAGAATTCTAAAAGTCACCAAGTGAAGACAAAAGAGGAAGGGCACAATTCTCATGAAGGGACACTTTGAGGAATACAAAAAGTCAACATGATAAAGATAAAAAGGGAAGTGATGCATTTCCTCATGAAGGGTCACCATGTGACTTTTAAAATGTAAGGATTTTAAGGGTCATGCAAGTTTGGTACAATTTTCCATGAGTGAAGGGTCATAAAGGGTGAATGCCAATTGCTTTTTAGAAAGCTATAAATAAAGACTTTAGAATCCATTTGTAATATACAAGACAATGCATGGTTTGTAATTGTTTTATATAAGAAAAGAGGAGAGATTAGAAAGAGATATTGTAGAGTTCTATCATTTGTTGAGAAAAAAAATTGAGAGATAGTTGTGTTGTATACACAAGTGGGGTTGGTGTTTTTGTGGGTTGGTGCTCACAAATAGTTATTGTTTTAGTTGTCAACAAAGGGGTTGGTGCTCCTACAAGTTGGTGATTATGAACTTTATAATTTGAGTTGGTACTCTTTCATATACTTCAGATTGTTCTCCATGGTTTTTCCCATTTTAGGTTTCCACATAAAAAAATACTCTCTCTCTCTCTCTCTCTCTCTCTCTCTCTCTCTCTCTCTCTCTCTCTCTCTCTCTCTCTCTCTCTCTCTGTATATTATTTCAGTTTTATTGAATATCTTGAATTTATGGGTAAGTGGAGTTTGATTACGTAAAATATTTATAAGATATATGATATACTGATTCACCCCCCCTCTCATTATACCCCATGTTTAACACATGGTCACATTTCACTAAGTTTGAGAAAAGGTACACATACAATGACATGTTAAAATGTTTGTAAACACCAAAGAACATGCAAGTTTAGATTAGGCAAACATGGAAGGACATTAAGTGTCCACATAGATAATTAAGAAACATACATAAGGACATGGACACATTTCCAAAGCATAATTGTAGTGAAATGACAATGTCATATTCAAATTCATGTGATTAGATGTAGAAGAAAAGAAACAATCAAATCTAAAATAGTAAAACTAAAAATGAAAGTATGCATAAGCATGTGCTACACATTCATATAAGAGAAAATATGTACATAAGTTGACTATATAGTAGTAGTTGGTAACAAATTAGTGTAATATAAGATGATCAATATCAATATATAATCAATTCTAACTATTTGATATGGAGTATAAAAAACTATAGCCTACCAAATCAAAATATTACATATGATGTCCCCAATGGGATAATATATCAATTTTGAATTCATGTATATGTGTATGTTCTCTCGATGGTAAAATAATAGAAAATCTAGATCTATGTTGAGGACAATAGTCTTGTAATAATCTATGAACACTCAAAGGGAACAACTGAATCATGTATTTATGATACAATTGATTACACTAACATAGATAACATATGTATTACTTGGGAAATAGAAGGAATATAAACATGAAAATGCATACAATATGAAAATTGTATTTTTCGGGAAATATTTGAATTTTTTTAAATTTTTGAATGTATTATATTTTTTTGTGTTTTATAAGTATAATCTATGTACAAGGAACATGAAAATAAAACTTTGTATAAGGAACAAGATAAAGGAAACTATGTAGAAGTAAATTGAAATAATGAAACTATATACAAGTAACATGGGAACATACTAACTAATGAGTCTTAAAAGAGACTCACTATCTAGGTGACTTGTATCATGTAAATGAATAGTAACCACACATGATGTGTGAGGCAATATCTAAGATTTAGGAACTAGATGTACTCCATAATCTATAGCTAAAGCTAATTATGAAGTGTGACTCTAAATCTATGGGGATTGCTAAACTAGCCTATGAACTATGGGGATCTTGGGGACTTATATAATAGATGTTATAACTAATGTGGATGCTTTATATATATATATCGATTTGGGGACTTAGTAACAATAATATGGGTGAGAATAGGGTAGAGATAAGATCTCTAAAATCCACAACATGTCTCTAATGTAGGAGTCTCTTTAATAAAGGTCTCCACAAGAGATTGTGTATATTTGGTAATGTTTTATAAATATATCTCACCTAACTAGTATCTCAATTGATATGTAAGGTGTACTAATGGAATATATTTTTGGAGATATTAATGATGAATGCTGTATAACTAGTTGTGGAGTAGGTAAGGGATACTCATATGGAAGGACATGAACTATAAAAACCTAATTAGATTGTATATACATAATAAATTTGTGTATGATGGAGGTAATGGATTAGAGATAATGTATCCAAATCCTACCTAATAACATATCAAATGTTCTGGTACAACCTGAGACTATTAATCTAGTGGTAACATGTGTAGTCCCAACCTATAATGGTGTATGATATCCCTAATGGAACTCTAGAGATGGCCACTAAATCCTCAAATAACTATATGTGTTGAATAAATATCTCAATCTGAATAGGCTAAGTGATGTAAAAGTGTATTACTACACATATTTATGTTAGACCCATTGTGAACAATGACACTCTAAATAGGATAATTATCAAATTAATCTTGTACAAAGAGTATTTATATAAATATAAGTCATTGTCAACGATATGATATTTTGATAAATTGATAAGAGGTATAACTAGCACTATAGTATGATACACACCAATGGTATTAATTAGAGGGTGTGTGTGTCTATTATATAAGTATGATAAGATGGTGGTGGTGGATATGCATGATAAGTATGTTAAACACATAAAGTGTTTATTATGTCATTAGTTGTATGTTTTAGAAATGGATCAAAAAATATTTTCATTGTTTTCACTTAGTTGGTTGTGTTTTGGGTGTTTTTATAGGGTTTCTCACATCAATAATATTAGCATATATCAAATCTTAGATTGTATATTTTAAGCTGATGCATCTATTTTTAGGATGGCCAAGGGACCTGTAATAATCAAAAAATGCATTTGAATCATGATTATTTGGAAGAGACTTAGTCATATGAACCTCTTTGATTAGAGGTAGAGATATGACATTGCATTACAAATTTTGTTACAAAATGCAAGCTAATGATTTAAGAATATTCATAAAAGGTCTCCTTGGAAGAGATGATAAAATCACATGAAAAGATAGCTATGAGGATACATTAACTTTTATCTTTTGATATTTCTTATTTTCATTGGGTCTCACCTTATATGGGAGATTATTTGAACTCTTATTAATGAAATCTAATCTAGTTGTATACTTTAACTTGCCCATGGAGAGAAGTTTGACTTTTCATTCCTTCATTATATGGCATATATTTATAAATGATGGAAACATTTTGAATAATATATATTCATGTAATTATGGTGTTGGAAATATGATTGTCATTAATGTCTAAAGGGAAATTATTGACATTATGGATGCCATTGATGCTTAAGGATAATTATGGTGATTAGAGAATATGCAAGGGATCTTATCAGAGACTGAGGATAATTATGATGATTAGAGTTATTGTGTGCATGATTTTAATTCATCTATTTATTCATATTGATCATCTAAATATTTTGGGTCTATGATAGGAAAATATGAGAAGGTTGTTTTCTCACATCACCATTACCACGTGTGAATAAGTCTAGAGGAGTTGGTCATATAGTTGTGATCACATTAGTCCCTAGTTATTATGTGATATATTCGAAGTCATGTGATGAAGCATGGTAGAATATATGAGGATGCAAAGTTGTCTACATAGACAAAATTCACTAAGTTTCCATACTTAGGCAAATTTTCAAAAGAGTTCAAGTAGATCCAAGTAAGCATGTCGATGAGGTCAGCATTTTCACACATGGAGGTGTTACAAAAAAATTATTGTATGGGTTTATTAATTTTTGTACCTAATTTATATGCACTAAATCTCATGTCACATGATGTAGTGCAACAAAATATATGCATGAGAAAATTCAAGCTCCTAGGTATTTTGACTGAGCTTGTTTGACAAGATTGATGGAGTGTATTTGGTTCAAAGACTTTGAAAGTAGTGAGATGAGATAAAGAGCCTGAGGTTTAACAAGAAGATAGAAGTAAAGTTCATGCATCTTTGGATATATAATGGAAGGTGGGAGCTCAGATCAAAAGATATAATGGACATATTTTAAAGTGGGAACATTAAATCTAAGAATTTTATAAGGATCCAATAGACAATATGAGCCCATCAGAACATGATCAAACAAAAGCATTTTAAAGTTCATCTATTTGAATAAGGACCATCAAAACATGGAAAGAATCTTAAGATCTATGGGAAATATTTAATTATATGTTCATCTAATTGTCAAGCCATGGAACATGTAGGAAACTTGAAGTTAAGATATAAATTACAACATAGATAATGAAATTGATTACTGGGATTGATCAAATATATATATAACAAGGCATGTGCATCAAAATTGGAGTATGATATTTTTCAAATATAGTAAATAACTAAGAATCACAATGGTAGAGCACGAGATAAAGATGAAAGAAATTTTTATTTAAATATAAGAATGAAAGTCCTATAGAACTAAGCCTGATGTGTTATTAAGAAAGTGTGAATAAAGAAAAGAAATAAAGACCTAGATCAAATAGCTATATATATGTCATCTAAGATTTTTCTATAGTTTTTTGTTATTGAGTTGTGTCAAATAAATAAATATAATGATGTAGAGAGTGTGGATAAGAGAAGAGAAGGGAAGATAAGAGAGATGAAGTACAAAGTATGATTATTTATAGAACAGACCTATAATAGAAAATAGAGAATTGGATTTATTTATGAATCTATATTATAATTTAGACTTGTAGCTCCATATAAATTTGATTGGTGGGTACCATCAAAAATCTATGTTGGGGCTTAGTTAGGAGTGGATTCTCTTAAACTAGGGTATTGGTGTCTCCTTAGGGTTGGTTCCCTTCAATGTGTAACCAATGAGGTTTTTAATATGAGGCTAGATTTGAATAGTAGATTCTAGCATCTATAATCATAGTGGTTTTTACCATATTGGATTTTCCATGTATCCATATGGTGTTATGTGTTTTTTTGGTTGATATCTACATATATGTTCTAAAATGCATATCCATTCTAGTTTATTTTTAAAAGGGATTCAGAAAGGACTAATGTAATAAATATAATGATTCACCCCTCCCTCTTAGTATATAGTTGTGTTCAAATAATTAGTATCTGATCTCTGGTTCCTTAAAATAATTTTAATTATCTTAGGTAGATATTAAATAGTGAACACAAATGGCTAGTTAAGAATAATCCTCCTTAAACAAAACACCTCTCTTTGATGGATCAAACTATGTATTTTTGAGATTAAAATGGAAGCATATTTATCCTCATTAGGGTTTAATGTATGGATGTATGTTATAAATAGATATACAATCCCTACTATAACTCCTACTGATCAAGCTTCAAAAAAGGCATATGAGAGCAATGCTAAGGCTAAGAATTTAATTATGTGTGGATTATCTAATTCATATCTTGTCAAACTGTTGTATTTTCAAAATGTACCAAATGTCTAGAAAAAAATAAAGAGCAGATATGAAGGTGATGATAAGGTAAAGTAGGCCAAGATACAAACATTCCAAGTTATTTTTGAAAGCCTTAAAATGAACGAATAAGAGAAAATTGTAGACTACCTCCTCAGAGTAGATGAAATAGTGAATGCAATCAGAGGCTTTAGAGAAGAGATGAAAGAATAAGTCATTTTGAAAAAAGGTCCTAATATCTTTGCCATAAAAGTATGACTCTAAAATATCTACAATAGAGGAAGAAAGAGATCTATATTATCTCACTATATATGATTTGCATGTAACCTTCATTTGCTATGAAATGAGAATGGGAGAAGCAAATACTCTCAAGAAAGAAGCTTCATTTAAAACATCCAAATAAGTATAAGTAGAAGCACCTACATCTAGATTTGAGGAGACTAATGAATATTAAGCCAACTTTGTTAGAAGATTAAAAAAGGGTCTAAAAAGTACATATGTAAGTTAGCCTTTAAATGATTTAACTCTGGTCAAGTAAGACATTTTGTTACTAAATTCCATTATAGTAAAAAGGATAACTCTGAGCAAGAAGAAAATAGTAAAAAGGTGAAACCTCACTATTAAAATAAGAATAACTTATTTAAAAACAAGAAAGGCCTATACATAAAATAAGATAGTGATTCATTGGATGAGTGTGATAGCTTAGATGATGATCATGATTGTTCCTTTGTGGCTGAGGGAAATGAATCCCTACTCATGGCATTAGGATCAACTTTTTTAGATCTAGAAAAATAAGAAGTTGAAGACTTTGATGCAAAAGAGGAAGGAGAAGTGGATTTAGAATGTGAAATCAGATGTGCCCTAGAAGAAGTAGATAATTTGAGAAAAGAAAACTCAAAATAAAAGAATCTTAGACATAAGGAGATTGAGAAAATGTCAAAAAATCTTTAAAAAGCTGATTAGATGGTGGTTATCCTAAAGACACAAGTTGAAGAGGCTAAAATAATAGATGTAGTTAAACTTGAACTAAAATCTAAATCTGATGAGTGAAATAAGTTAGAATAAGAGATAATGTCGTTGAAAAAATAGATTGAGAAATTTAAAGATCAAATAGACAAAAGTCTAAAGCTAAAAGGAGGATAATTTATTCTTGATGATTTGAACAAATTTCAAAAGCCTTCAAAAGAGAGATCTAGTCTTGGTTATGTAAAAAGAAAAAGTTTCATAACTAGTACATCTGCTAACCTATATGACAACTTCAAAGTATGAGAATCATGAGCAAAGAAAGAGAAAAATTGTAAGCACATGAAGACATACACAAACACTACTAATGTGAAGAAAGGTGAAGCTAAAAATAAGCTTGAAGAAAATAAGAAGACAAAGGTAGCTGATTTAGATGGATATACAAAAGTGAGAAACTTGAAAACCTAGAGTTTAGAAGAGCTCCTCATACTACACAAAGAAATGCTAAGACAAGGTAATCCTCATCTTTCTATGGTTATTGTTATACCTATAACCAGTTTGGTCATAGGTCTATTGATTTTAGAATTGCATAAAAAAGGAGAAAGTAAGTTTTTCTCTAATGTATAAAATTAAACCTAAGAACTATGTTGAATCTATCAAGGATGAGAATTGACTAAAAGCTATGGAAGAAGAACTGAGCCAAATTAAAAAGAACAAAACTTGGCAATTAGTTATAAGACATTCAAACAAGGATGCAATAGATACAAAATGAGTATTAAGAAACAAGCTCAATGAGGATGGAAATGTTATGAGGAATAAGACAATATTAGTGTACAAAGGATATGCACAAGTTGAAGGCATTGATTTTGAGGAAACATTTGCTCCAATTGTTAGGTTGGAAGCCATAAGAAGTTTTCTATCATTCTCTATTTATATGAAGTTCAAAATATATCAAATGGATGTTAAGTCTACTTTCTTTAATGGTAACCTATATGAGGAAGTATATAAAGAATAACTTGAAGGTTTTTAGCTATTATAACAAGAAGATTATGTATACAGACTAAAGAAAGCTCTGTATGGTCTAAAATAAGCACCTAGGGCATGTTATTCAAGATTAGACTAGCATCTACAATAACAAATATTTAATAAAGGATGTGGAAATAAAAATATGTACTCCAAATTAGAAGGTAAGTATATGTTGATTGTTCTTCTTTATGTTGATGACATCATCTTTTGTGGTAACAACAAAAACATGTGCAAAAAATTTTCTACACAAATACAAAGTGAGTTTGAAATGTCTATGCTTGGATAACTTTTTTTCCTCCTTGGTCTACAAATAGCACAAATTTATGAAAGGATATTTATATCCCAAACCAAGTATGCAAAGGAAATGATGAATAAGTTTGGAATGAAAGATAACAAATCAATTATTACTCCCATGATAATTCTTTGTAATTTGAGCAAAGAGGATGAGATCCTTGATGCAAATCAAACTATTTATAGATCAATGATCGGTATCTTGTTATACCTAAATTCATCAAAACAAGATATCATGTAAGTAGTGTGCATGGTTATAAGATATCTAGCTACTCCTAAAGAGTCACATGTTAATGCAATAAAAAAGATATTTAGATATATCAAGATCACAATTGACTATGGCTTATGTTATCCTAAAAGTGAAGATATCACTTTGAAAACATATACATATATTGATTGGTATGAAGTGTGGATGATAGAATAAACACTAGTGGTGGTGCATTTTTACTTGGAAATAGACTTGTTTCATGGCTGATAAAAAATCAAGAGTTAGTTACTCTTTCTATAGTAGAAGTAGAGTATGTGACAAAAGTGGCATATTTCACTCAATTCTTGTGGATGAAACAAACACTTAAAGACATCAAGGTAGAGTACACATCACCTATCTCTATTATTTGTGATAATTCAAGTGTTATTAACATATAAAAAATTTAGTGATTCATTCTATAACCAAGTACATATCAATCAAGTATCACTTCTTAATAGAAAAGGTTGAAAATAAAGAGGTCACAATGGAGTATGTTCCAAATCAAGATCAAATTATAGACATATTCACTAGACCTCTTCCTAAGTAATGATTTGAGTATTTGAGACGAAATTTGGGAGTGGTGGATCCTACATCACATCAGTAGTTCTTAGTGATGGGGCATGAGTCTAGGGGGAATCTCATAGAAGCTTTGTTAATCCTTGGAAGAAGAGAGAAAATAAAACTTAGGTATGCACACTTTTGTAAATTTATAATGAGTTGATGGTTGCATATTCTTGATCAAACTCCTTTATCTAATAAAGGGGGAGAAACATTTGGATAAATAGTGAAAAGGGTCCCTTTGCCATTGATTTCAAAAGGGGAGAAAAAGTGCAAATTCTCTCTTCAAAATCTTAGAAAAAAGGGAAATTGTTATATAAGATCAGATCATGTGTCCAAGTTAAGCTTAGGAAAATTTTCCAATGTGTAAGGGGGAACAAGTGTGGTATGAAAAAATTTAGTTCTTACTCATCAGAAGCCAATGAAATAAATGTTAGAGAAGGAGAAAAATATTAGAAGATCACAACATTTAGTTTTCCATCAATGACAAAGAGTGATATTATTGGCAATATGATTGTCATTGATGTCAAAATGGAGATTATTAGCATTATGGATGTCATTGACACTTAGGGATGAATATGGATAATACTGAATATGCAAGGGATCCTATCATAGGTCAAGGATGATTAGACTGATTATCTACATGAGTGGATTTCATTTGATTCTTCATATTGATACTATAAACATTTTGGGTCTATGCCAAGAAAATATGAGAAGTTAGTTTGCTGACATCACCATTACCATTCATGGATGAGTATAGGAGAGTTGATCATATGGTTGTGATCACATTAGTCCCTAGTATTTATGTACCAAATTTGAATTCATGTGATGAATCATGATAAAAGATATGAGGATGAAAAGTTGTCTACTCAGATGAAATTCACTTATTTTACATAGCCAAATTTGAAAAAGAGTTCATGTAGAGATAAGTAAGCATGTCAATGAGGTCAACATTTGCACATATGGAGGTTTTAGGACAAAATTATCATATGGGTTTTCTCATTTTTGTACTGAGTTTCTATGTATTGAATCTCAATTCATGTAATGTAATGAAAAAAATATATGAATGAGCAAAGTTAGGCTCTAAAGCATTTTGACAGTGTTTTTCCATAGCTAAATTTATATATGATAAGAAAAGGCTGAGTAGGAATTTTTATGATTTCATATCTTGCATGTATGAAGGTTTATAGACTACATGAATATATGTATGGAATACCCTATGTGAGAGGATCTTATGCACTAAATTATAGGTCATGTAATGAAGCACATCAAAATTTATGCAAGAACAAAGTTGGCCTTCTAGGTAGTTCTAAGTAGAGTTAGCTCTATGGTAGAAGAATATGTGTGATAAAATTAATTAAATTATATTTCACATTTGTGAATCATTAAAAAAGAAATGAACATATGGGTTTGTTCATTATCATGCCTATTTTATATGGTCCAAATTTAAAAATAGGTGGATGAGTGAAACAAAGGATATGAAAGTGTAAAGTTAGCCTTCTAGGTATATTGAGATTGTCCCCATACTCAAATATGCACAATGTAAAATTTGAGCTTGTTAGAATATCTAACAGTGAGATCTTAATTGTATATTGAATATCCAATGATGCACAACAAAGTTAATATGTCAAATACACCTATGAGTGAATGCACTAGTGACAAGTTTCATAATCACAGAGCTTGAATAGTAAAATCCATAGTGTGGTTCAAAGTCAAATAGTCAATGATCAACATAAGGATGCCAAGTGTCTAAATAGAGGTGATTCAAATTTTTTGGTAATATTAGTGTATTATTCCTTATTTATTTCAAGCATCTAAGTAGTAAAATTCATAAATAAATATGAAATAATTAAGTTATTGATTTTTATAATTTGATTGCAATTTGAAATTTTATAGAAATAGTAATAAGGGAAAGAAAATAAGACTTAGCTAAAAATTAACTAATATGAATGAGACAGAGGCTAGAATTAATTGTGTAAGACTAAGACACTATCACAAATTAGGATCTAGCATTTGTTTTATGATTGGATAGGAGCATAAAAAAGAAGACACCTTAGGCTCTAACGCTATAGTCTACTTCTACTGCTACTGTTTAAGAGGCCTAATCTTTTTGGGTTTTATCTATTTTATATATGAGACATTACCTATGAAATTTTGACTTTTAGACATCTAAAAAACTCCTTGTAGATATGATTTTGTCTTCAAACCCTAGACACCATTATGCTTTGATGAATTTTGGAAAAGATGGGGGGGGGGGGGTTAGTGTGTGTAGGATTCATTAAACGTGTATCTACACCCCTTGTATGGGCACACCACCTACATACCAATACTATGAAGAGGGATAAAGCCATATGTAGTTCTCCCACTTGATGTGTTTTGTACAATAGTATGTATGAATATGGAAAATGCTAAATTGAGTGTGCTTAAGGTGATTATGGACTAGTGTAAGGATTTGAATAAACTGGAAATGGTATAAGATGTATGCATGCTGAGAATAGGGAAATATGTTTAATTAGTTTTTATTATATTCTTGATTACTTTATGATATTTTCCAACCTTCTAAATGAGCTTTAAATGGGATTTATAAGATATCTATCAGTCATGGGTCAAATGTAATCACATTAGGATGATAAGAAAGAGGATAGGAACTGGAAGGAAATAATCATTTAGGCTCAAAATATGATTAGATAAGAGCACCAAAAATGGGACACCCTAGGGTCTAGTTCTTAGTCCATGTTGGGTGCTATAGTTCTGAGTTGATGGATTTGTCATGTAAAGAGGAGTCTAGATGAGCAAGAATTAGGTCTAAAAGCCTATAGATGTTTAGGAATCAATGAAAAGATGCCTATCAGGGTCATGACATCAATCAAGAGGGACCTATGGGATGGATGTCACAAGTCACACTCAAGTTACTAATTTTTAAATTTTATATGACTATATTTTCCCCCCTTTATTCTATTTATGCAGTAAAGCAAAATACTAAGATAAATGAAAAATAAAAAGCGTACCTAAACTTACCCAAAAGGGTAAAGATCATGAAGCTATTATGATATTGGGTGTGCATAGAGAAAACATGCTATGAAGTTTGAATCTATATGAGAAAACAAAGATTATATCAATTATTATTATATACATTATATCTAAAATAAGAACATACAAAGATAGGTAGGAGAGAGAAGAAGAGAAAGGAAGAAATACACCTCAACAGGTATGTGAACCATTACAAAACCTATTATGATGCTGAGTGATGTTGAATAATGCTAGATTTTGTTGTAATAAGATTAATATCATGAATGGAGCTGAGTGCTCAATTCCCCAAGAGTGGCTCAATAATGTAAAGTGTGTCCCTTTGGCTCAATCATCACCCACCAAGTAAAGTTAGGTGGTCATATCCAGTCCTTTGGTTCCATCATTGACCTATGAAGTGAAGCTATAAATTGATATCGGTATGGATGTGTATGCTGTATGATATGAATCCTAAATCCTATGAATTTACTTTGATATGATACTATAAGCATGGATAGCCAATTGTATGTTGGAAACTAGGCCACTCTTGGCCACTCTAAAAATAAAAAGTTAGGCTTGTATGAAAACCACTCCATAATGATGCCAACCACCTATAGATGAGATAAGGCTTGAAACTATTGAGAATGCATAGGTAATACTAAACTTAGAAATAAAATAAAACAAATCTGCCATGCACATTGCCCCAATCATTGGTGTATAAAACATGGATTTTGATTTATAAGTTATATGAATTGTCATATTTGAAACTAGAAGTGAGATCCATCATGCCATGCATGATGCCCCCTATATATGGATTCTCTGAGTAAAAGTGTCATAAAAATTATTGATTATAAACTAGTCTAACTGTGAAAAACAATAGTTGAACCTAATTTTCTACTCGATTCTGTGAAGTCTCATTTTTATATTATTTGGATAAGAGTGCAAAAAATGGACACTAAAGGGATTGACACTATAGTCCAATCTTGTCACTATTGTCATAGGGAAAATTTGGTAACTATTCTAACAATTTCATTATCTTCTTGGTCTATTCTATTTGGTTTCTTTATTGGGTGTTTTGAAAAATAATTTTTTTTACCATTAGGAGCTCTGATCTCTATGATAAAACTCTTGTTTTTTGCGCCCTCTTCTAAGTGTAGGATTGAAGACCCTAAAATGACTTCCCTAAAAAAATATCCTTATAAGTGTGTTATGCATTAAAGATACATGATATAGTAATGATAATTGATAAGATATCTTAAGATATATCATGTTTTGTAATGAGAGACTGTTAGATCAGTAGGGTTATGACTAGATAGATATAACAACGTAATAACATGTGTAATGTATTGAAATAGAACTAGAAGTATAGTTATTTTTTAGTTGTTAGTTTTCAAGGAGGGATGGATCATGATTCCCATCATGGCATCTAAGAAAGCAAGAATAATTCATGATGTGGATCATGTCATTACAAATAATCAAAAAGAAATCAAGCAGCAACCACACAAAGTAATAAGTAAGAATCATACAAAAGTAGCCAAGGGGCCAAACAAATAATGGACATGGGCACATATGACTCAAACTAGAAAGCAAACATATAATGCATATTCAAATTTCACATAGACATACAATTTAGACAAGCAAGGTTGGCATGAAAGCCACAAATGCATAGAAGAGTACAAGTAAAAGACATTGGAAAATGTCCTAAGTCGCACACATAAATATAAGCAAAGGACATTAAAAATTGTCTTAAGGCATATACATCAGACAAATAGGAAATGATAAATGCAATCACATCTAGATATGCAAAGTAAGGAATGAAAGCATGTAAATACTAGAAATACAATCGCATCTAACTAATCAAAGCAAGAAATGAAATTATGCAAGACATGTAATACAAGACTAGGTATATGCTAAGAAATACACAAACACTATATACTAGTGGGTGTCAATAGATTAATATGGGTAAGCTATTAAATAATTTATAGCATCATGATAACTATATTGTTTGGTGTAGGAATGACATAACCTAGATAATGTAGTCATGTAGAATATTCCCCCCCAAGTGGCTATGTATATCGATTGGGTCTCAAATTTAGAAGTAAGATTCCCCCTCAACGGGAAAATTGAATTAATCAAGGATATGGATGTCACCACACACACTCAAACAAGATCAAGTGAAGCATGGTAATGTAGATAAATCAATAAACAATAACATAACACAACAAATGTAAGTCTATCATAGTAGTAGAGATGTAAAGCATGGATGATGCATATAATAAGAATGTGTTTGGAATTTTAAATTATTTAAATTTTTTTGTATTTTTGAAAGTTTGTATTATATTTGGTATTTTTGGAATATTTAAATGTTTTTTTTTAATTTTTGATATAAGTTATGTGCAATCAATCATTACGAGACTATGTAGAATAAATTGAAGAGAAGCTATGTACAAGCAAGCTAAAAGATTATGTATAGAAAAACTAAGAAATTATGTACAAGTAATACTAAGAAGAAATGATACTAACTGATGAGTCTCATGGGAGACTCCCTATCATGGTGTCCTATATCAAACAAAGGAATCATGCATGATTGTGAAACATGAGGGAATGGCTGTCAATATGATTCTGAATATTCAAATTCATTATTTGTATCTTGGAAATCATAATAACCTATATTATTTCACTTATCATTATCATCTTGATTTTGAATCAATGTAATGCAAGTGTTGAATTTTATTATATCTAGATCTTTTCCTTTGATAAATTATGTTTATGAATGACTTGTCTTAGGATGTTCAATAAATCCCAAACCTTGGTGACAAACATTATCAACTGCTAAAATAGGAGTAGTGATGCTTTGAGCTTACTTGCCTAACCCTTAACCTTGGTAATCAAACTATTGTAGATATTTTTGACCAAACCCATACTTCTTTGAAAGTTGAGCGTCATTTTGGAGAGGTAGATTTGCATATTTTTTGTGATTTACCTATGATTGTTGTATTATTTGTTGCTCTAGTTTTGCTTTTGATCCTTTTATTGTTATGAGTTATGCTTTGGTAACCACTTTTGTATTTTTTTATAAATTTGACTCTTTGTGAATGTGTTCCTATGTTATTGTGGATTGCTTGACTGATTTACCTTGTATAGGATCCTCATTAGCAATTATCTATTGTATATGTTGTTTCAATGTAAAACATGAATCTGTGTGATGCCCATGTATTCTATGATATGCATAATAATATTTAGATCTTCTCACTAGATGTAAAGGAGGTAGTTTGATAAACTTAAATTTAATCATTTCCCTTAGTACCTCACTTGAACTCTTATTTTTCCTTTTAATTCTTTAAGAATCACTAGTTGTAGAGTTACTTTATTGTTATTTATTGTTTTGATATATAACATTTCTTTCAACCAATTGACTAGGTGAAGGTACATATACATAATTGACATTAGGGTGCCTTTGAGGATTTTGTATTATAATATGATTTTACAATGTTGTGATCTTTTCATGTAATAATTGATTTTCCATTTTTAAATATAAAAATAACTTTATCATATTGGTGATTTGATCTCTTAGAGTTTTACAAGTGTAAACCCTAGTTGATTTCAATTGAACATGTAAGCACATATGTTGAAGATGGTTTGAAGAAACTATAGGCTAAATGTATGCATTAGGAAAAATATTATAGGCTACATAACCTTTTGGAGGGGTGATATTATGGACTTAGTTAGAGGGAAATTAGCTATCACCCTCTTGGGGGAGATTAGGAGAAGGAAATTCTTTGTTAATATACAATAAATTGTCATGTGAAATTGGAATACTATGTGCATCTATGTTATCCTTGAATGGAGTGCATGCATTAGTTTTATTTTCAATATGAGAAGTAAGAGTAAGAGAGTTATCATGTAGACATTATTTTATAATTTCTTGAGATGTATAGTAACAAACATGAGATTGATCATTTCAACTATGCATTGGAAATTTGATTCTATTTAATTTATATTGGTGTAATTTAAACATAGAATTAGAAAGAGAGTTATATGCATCTAGGTATAAATCATGTATGTGGGATGAAATCCATGAAATTAGAGTTATAAACTTTATAAACATATATTTACAAAGATCATTCCATATGAGAGATAGTAAGCAAGGGATAGAGAGCATTGAATGGTGCACTAATGCAGAAAAGGCTTTTACATGTGCTATGATATATCTAGTATGTTTATCAAGATGAAATTGAAATTTTTTCCATATGACAGATATATATCAAAGGAGAGAGAGAGATTGAGTTTGTTAATGAATCCATAAAAACCTTTTCCATGTGCTATGGTATTTCTAATATATGTAGAAAGATATACTTGAAAAAATTTCCATATGAGAAATAAAAAGCAAAGGGTAGAGAACATGGAATGGTACACTAATGAATAAAAATCTTTTACTTGTGCTATGATATGTCTAATATGTTTATAAAATCAGATTTGTAAATTATCCTACATGAGAGAGAGAGAGAGAGAGAGAGAGAGAGAGAGAGAGAGAGAGAGAGAGAGAGAGAGAGAGAGAGAGAGAGAGAGAGAGAGAGAGAGAGAGAGAGAGAGAGAGAGAGAGAGAAAGAGAGAGAGTTGAAATCTTGTGCACTTTTAGAAATAAATTTTTTAGTATCATCTATTATTATGAAATTTAAGCATGAAAGGTAAATAATGAAGCTTTGAATTAACATATGGTAAACTTAATCATTCATATACATGATAAGACAAAGTATGGTCTCCTTATTATTGGCAAGAAATGTGAGAAATATGTGTAAATAAGTTAGATCCATTTTTGTTGTTATGTGCTAAGTTTAGATGAAAGATGACACCTTAAAATTAATAGGACCTAGTATATGAAGCTAAGGTTTTTAAAAATAATTTTTGAGAATTTACTATGGAATTTTAAAAATTAAAGTGAATTTATGATTTAAATATGCAGGTAAAAAATTATAAAAATATTGAAAAAATACTGGGACCTAGTATAGGTAACTAGGGTTTGAAAGAAATTATTTTTAAAATTATTATAGAATTTTAAAGTTTGAAGTGAATTTTTTATTTAAATATGTAAGTAAAAGATTAGAAAAATATAATAAAAAATGCTAGGAAAATACCGGGACCCAATATGGGCAATTAGGGTTTGAATGAAAATTATTTTAAAATTACAACAAAATTTTAAAATTTAATGATAGTTTATAAATTTATTATGTAGATAAAAAATTAAAAAAACAATAAAAATTAGAATGAAATTTATCCTAAGGTTTTTAGGGTTTCTATGCGTAATCGAAGTAAGTCAAGTTCAAATGATTTAACAATTTTGGGAATATTAGTGTATTATTCCTAATTTACTTAAAATGTCTGAGTAGTAAAATTAGTAAATAAATATGAAATAATTAAGCTAATAATTTGTATAATTATATTACAATTTGAACTTTTATAAAAATATTAATATGGGAAAGAAAACAATATTTAGCTAGAAACTGACCAATATGACTAAAATAGAGTCTAGAATTCACTGTGTAGGATTAAGACACTAGCACAAATCAAGATCTAACCTTCATTTTATGATTAAATATGATCATAAAAAATATGATACCCTAGTTTCCAATTCTATAGTCTACTTCTGCCACTATTTTCTAGGAGGCTTGACCTTTTTAGGTTTTGTTCATTATGTCTGTGAGACCTTACTTGTGAAATTTTGACTATTAGATGTCTGAAAAACTCCTTGTAGGGATGATTTTATCTTCAAAACCTATACTCCATTGTGTTTTGACCAATTTTTATAAAGGGGGGGGGGTTAGTGTGTGTAATATTCATTGAAAGTGTATCCATACCCCTTGTGTGGGCACACTGCCTATGTACCAATACTCCAAATAGAGATCAAACCATCTGTAGTTCTCCCACTTGATGTGCTTTCTGCAATAGTATGTATGAAGATGCAAAATGCTAAATTGAGTGTGCCTTAAGTGACTAGGGATTAACTTAAGGATTTGAATAAGTTGGAAATGGTATTATATGGCCATATGAAGAGAATAAGGAAATATGCTTGAGTAGTCTCTTGTTTTGTGATTTTTACCAACCCCTTCTAAATGAATATTGAATGGGAATTTATAGGGATATATTGGTCATCAATTGAATTATTCACATTAGGCTAATAAGAAGGAGGATAGGAACTAGAAGGAAATGACTATTTGGACTCAAAATGTTATTGGATATGAGTACCAAAAAATGAGATACCCTAGGGTCTGGTGCTATAATCCAAGTTAGGAACTATAGTCTTAAGCTGATGAGACCTATGGGGATGGATATCTCATGGAAAGAGGAGTCTAGCTCAGCTAGGATTAGGTCTGAAAGGTTATGGATGTATAAGAATTAGTGAAAAGATGCCCTTGATGGTCATGAAATCAAGTAGGAAGACCTATGGGATGGATGTCACAAGTCACACTAAAGTTACCAATTTTTGCATTTTATATGACTATAAGAGTGAACTAATAGCAATGAGTAGAAGGAACACACTAGTGCCAAATTTCACTTTATCAAGAGCTAAGTAGAGATAAAGATTGAGATTATCAAAAGATCTAATGGTACATGGATGATCTATAATGAATATCTAATATAGTGAGTGGGATCAATGGGATAAAGTACTCAATGTTTATTGACATAGAGGCAAGTTAAAGACTAAGCATGCTTGAGAATATCAATAGAGCATATTTGGTCTAAAAACTTAGGAAGAAAAGAGAAAAAGAAATCAAGGTTTAATGACTAGATAGAAGTAAAGTTCATACATATTCGGAGATACAATGACACATGGGAGTGTTGAGGCTAACATACCCATTTTAAAAAAATTGGAACACTTGAGAAACCCTGAAGCTTAATTTAGAAATATGACATGTTTGGATCATTGATAAAATTTGAAGATCATCCACTCTATTAAATATATGCTTACTTATTATGTTTTACTTTAATTTTGTCTAACATTTCTAATAAATGGTCTTCATATCTATAAGTTACAAGTTTCATGGTGCTCTTGATAAGATATCCATATTCCAAAACCCTAACAAAAACACTTAGTTCAAATTTGAATATTGGCAGGAACTAAACTATTGGGAACTGTTAAAATCCATTTCGGACTTAAGCATAAATTTCATGTTTAAAGCTTAATCATGGTTTTTAACACAACTAAACTTAGCCTAAAAAAATGCTTGGTCCTTTTTATTATTTCCCCCTTATATTTTTGAGTCTAATGTCAATTTTGTATGGTACATTTTAATATTTCCTAACTTGGTGCCATTGATTTATACCTTAGCCTAAAGTTTGGATCCTAAGGCCCTGTCATATTTATTAATAAAAATGAAACCTTAGCCTTAACATCTTAGCCTAAGTTTTTTATGTCACTATGGGTCCTAACTTAATTAATTTTCTTTTTGAAAATCCAATGGCTTACAATCCATCATGGGTCTTGATCCAATAGAGTGAGGAGGACTTGAGCTTTAACCTAAAAATCATGTATCTCATAGGATCCAATAATTTGTGCTTCACCACATAAGGGTGATCCAACAGTGTGAAGGCCCTAACAAAGCTAAGGCTTTATCTGACATCTAATGATCCTCACTTCATCATGAAAACCTGATCAGACAGAGCAAGGCATAGTTGAAAGATTAAAGGATCATGGAAGGCCCATTGTATTGACACACATAACTCTAACATTCCAAGATTAAAAGTAAAGGGGTCTTGCATATTAAATTAAACTAATACCATGTATTTTATCATATTATGATCAAATGACTCTCGCTTTGTCATGATCTCTAATTGAACAAATCAAGATGAATCTAGAGACCCAAGAAGTGTCACAAAGCCACCACATGGTATTCTCCCATTTGAGCCCTAGAAATTCATGAGCTTAAAATTGACACTCTCATGAACATCATTTGATGTCTATGAGGTTGTCAAATTCAAGTTCATCTAACCTTTTATTTGGACAAAGAATGTCATAAATCATGTCTTTTGAAGGGTCATTTTGATTATGTGCTTTAATAAACTTAGCATAAAAGGATTTAGCCTAAGTTTTTCATGTTTATTAATATGGATAAACTTATATTTTGGCATTTATCCTAAATACTTTACATGGATATGCACTAATTAACCCTCATGTATCTTGTAGGTTTTGATGGTCCACGCTTCATTGTGAAAGGATGATATAATATTGCATAGGTGATAATGACTTTTCAAAGGCTCATTGGTTGACCACTTGGTATAAGTTCTAAAAAAAGGATTGATGTAGGATATGGAGTTTGGAAAGGCTTATGGATGTGTCAAGTGGCATAACCACAAGTCTTGTTACTAAAAAGAGCCAATCACAAATAAGGACCTGAATCAAGATCCAAGATTGGTGATCATTCATAGGATCTTGGTCCAAAGGTGAAAAATAAAAGGGGTGATTTTTTTTAAATGCCAATGGCTAGTGCTCAAAGGTATTTATGAAAAATGTCATGAAATTTCCAAATTGGTGCCACATAAGTGCCACAAAAGTAGAAAAGGACAAAATAAGAGATCTTATGTGATTAAAAATGTGAAAGTATAAAGGCAAAGGTCCAAATCAAATCTAAGGCATGTATGATCTATTGTCCAGATACATCCTCACCATTAAATCTCTAAAATCTTAAACACTACATAAAATAAACCCTAAGTGGATTTATTTGGATACAATTTAATTTGAGAGAAGCTTAATTGCATTTTAACCACAAAAAGGCTATCATAGAGATAAATTGCTATCCATTAATGAATAATTTACAAGTAGAAGCCATGGTAGCTCACAAATAGTAGTTAAAAGAGGGAAAAAATAACTATCTATCCATGGAAAATTAGGGAAGAATATTCAAAAATATTGAATTAGACGTTGCATCCCTAAACAATAGAAACAAGAATTGGTCTCAACTCTTTTCCACCATAGATGAAATACAGCCTATCAGCAAAGATGAATATAAAATTGCTATAGTCAGTAGGAAACATTATGAATTGATGACTATTTAAATGTCTAACCTTCGTTATGCTACTAACAAGCTAGAGGTAGTTCACTGTATCGATGTGCTTGCTCTTATTTTTGTAGATTGTAGGATTGATAATTAGTGGATCATCCATGAGAGAACATCTAAAAAGGTTACCTATATTCCCCCTCTTGCCTTTGAAAGATACTATGAACTCCCAAATCCCCATGTAAACCTACCCAAAATCAATGAGTGAAATAGAAAAAATGACATGGATACCATCCTTAGACTATGGTTTCACCAAGGGAACCATGCCTTCAAAGACTTTGAAGGAATGATCCGAATTGTCTCATTCAAGGAACATATTAGGGTAATCATGACCCTATTAAACAAAGCATCAGGAGCCCCCTCAACCACATATGTAAAAAAGATATGGGTCTCCTATGTGTATTTCATGGTAGAAGAGAATCTCACCCCTCCTACTTGAGACTTGATTAGTATTCACATAAGGTAGTAATTCATAAACATAAAAAAGAAGACTAACAAGTAGTTCTTAATGATGTCTTACTTACTAGATGCCCTAGTTGCTTCCACCAACTTCCCATACATAAAAAATTGGTCTCTTAAAGGGAGAACCACCATCTCTCACCATTACTTGAAGTTGAACATATTTAAATATAGAAACCATATGCAATTAATTTATGACTATGCATACCCTACCCTAATATATGCCATTATAGGTTTTCCCATGCCTAAGGTTCAGACATTGATTATGAAGTATGTAGAGATGATGGGGGATATCTAGTTTTATGTATATTGAATAGTAATAAAAATTAAGGGAATCACATCCTTACCCTATATATTACTTTTGTATGTACCTAGTAATTTATAAGAACAAGAAATTATCTCTTAACTCATTAATGGTGTTGATGAAGTTTATAAAGAGAAGAAGAAGGGATTTCTCCATCCCTTTATTCTAATCATTGGAAGGACAATGATATAAGATTAGAAGTAGGTAGAGATCATATCAAAGCATATGGATTAACTTTGTTTCTAATTAGATGAGATCAAAATGTTGGATCCCAATAATATAGTGGGTGATCATTTAAAGATGAAATAGTTTCCCAAGCTAGTATATGTCCATCACCTTGGTGTTTATGAAACCATTTATACCAAGGCAATCATCTTTGAATAAGTGTTGACCAGGCTCAAGGGGTACAATATTAAGCTTGAGGATAGGTTAATAAGTGATGATAAACCATCAAGAGAGGTATATAAGGTGCATCCTCTCCAATATCAT
Source organism: Torreya grandis (assembly GCA_037957365.1). Classification (NCBI taxonomy): domain Eukaryota; kingdom Viridiplantae; phylum Streptophyta; class Pinopsida; order Cupressales; family Taxaceae; genus Torreya; species Torreya grandis. Next base: position 470,236 of record JARHVA010008137.1, on the reverse strand, counting down.
TGTTTTCCTAGACCTTCCATGCCACCCCAAGAGAAACCTCAATTAGATAAGCCATAACCCCAAAATAAAATTAAATAAGGAAATGGTAAGGAAAATATAGAAGAGAGACTTAGAGAGGGACCCTCATCTTTAACCTTACACAAAATACCACCATCTCCAGTGGAAAAACTAGACATGATTGTCTTAGGGATAACTGAGATAGTTGAAGGTGACCTTAAATATCTTGATAAGGTATATGACACTGATAACGAAGAGGATAAAATTGAAGAGGCACAAACACAAGTAGGGGAGCCTAGCGAAGAGAAAGGGAATGAATTTATTCTTGATATAATATGAATGGCACCCAAGGAGAAGAGGAAGGCATAGATGGCATTCATCATTATTGGACCAAAAAAGCCAAAACTGACCCTCACTCACCCCACCAATGAAATTAATATGTTTAGTGAGTAATTCCCTATCCATGGGCCAATCATCCCTAATTAGTTTAGCTATGCAAAATTGTATAAGATCCCATCTTTGTCACACTCATTGTAATTAACAAAATTTATTAAGATCGATGTACACAATGACATCAAGCAATGGATCAGGGACATAATGAAGGAATATGAAGAAAGGAGAATAGAGGCCATTATAGGGTTAAAAAGTAAGAAAATGAATTCCATTAGAGCATCAAGAAGTGTAGTAATTAAATTCCTAGAACATCTAATATTCATAGAGATAGTCACCACTATACAATTCAATCTAGAGACAACTAGATTAGAAAGGGTTTCCACTAGGAAAGACATGGTGGGAGATGAAGAGTTCACCTTCTAAAAGGTTGAACATTTTGTAGGTTTGATATTAGTTGAAGGAAAACAACCAAGTGAACATCCCATCCATGAAGAAGATATTGACACACTAATTGAGGCCTAGTCTACTTAAGCAAAGGCTGGGTTTTAAAGGAATGAAATAGAGGATTCATTATTTATAAGAGAAGGAAAACCTAGAGACACAGGCAATTTTATCAGTACCTAATGCCATATTAGACATGTTTGAAGTATCCTTATTTGATATGTTTAATTTTGTACAGTCAATGAATGTGAGGCAAGATGAATTAAACTAAGAAAGTGAAGTATCCCAAGGTTTGATAGCATAATGGTAGAAAGCAAAGAAAAGGTTAAGGGATCTCATCATTATATTGATTAGGAATAATATTCCTAAATTCAAAAATACTAGTGTATCCCACCTAAATTCTACTTTAGGGATAAGGGTGGATAAAATAAAAAGTTGAAGTACTTGGTTAGTATACTTGGATAAACTCCTTATAGATGATGAAGAGTTGATTACCCAGATCAAGAAACTACTTGGCACCATATTGGCTAACCCTACAAAGACCAATACCTTAAGAATTATTGATGATGTAGAGTATAAACACTGGGTAACTTTAGTGATGTAATCAATCAAAATCAAGAGCCAAGGTTAGTCTAGTAGAGACAATAGCATAATCTTAGGCATGATATTCATATTTGAGGAAATGATAGTAGAGGCTAGGAGCATTATGTGAGATATGACTAAGAATGATAGGGATTTTGATGACATAGCTAGTCATGAAGATGTCTACTTTCTAAAGCCTATTGTATATTTGGAATTGATCAAGGAACAACATAAAAATTCTATGTAAATTATATAGGATCAATAAGGGATCCCTAAAGCAATACAACCACCCACTAGTTAATATTTATTTTGTAAAACATTATAATATATAATAACAGGGAATATTTTTTTATATGGCATATGCTAGTCTATTAGTATATTACCTCTAGGTCAATAATTGTTAAAGACAAGTGTATTCTAGAACTTTTTGAGGAAGGAAGGCTATCCTTATTTTTTTGTATAGTTATAACTTGTAACTGAGTGGTGTAATACCTTGTCTTTCTATAAAAAGAAGTATTATCATGTTCCTAAAGTAGTGAAATTTTGAACCAAATTGTATACTTGAAATAATTAATGAAATAAAGGATTTCTACAAAGATTGTCTAGATTGAATGTGTCAATTGTTGACAAAGATTATACTCTCAATTTTTTATTCTAATTATTTAAGTTTAAATAGTTCCTATGAATTTTAAATTTTCATCTATGATACAAGGTTTTTAATTTGTGATTATGCTAAATTAGTTGAAGGATCCTAGATTTTCTTTATTTTATTTGTTTTATATTTAGATGTGTTAATGATATTTGAGTTTGGTAACAAATATTTAAAGGGAAATCTAGTTCTTGTATAATTTTGTATCATCCTTAGGAATGTACGTAGTGGGTGGTGAAATTTGAGCTTTGATATTTTAAACCATATACTTGTTAAATGTTGATTTAGTTTTAATTGAATTTTTTTGTGATATTTGAGTTCAATATCAACAATCATTTATTTCTTTTCTACCTTACTCTTCGATTTGACCCTTTTTTATACTAGATCATTCTAGCTTAGAATTCATTATAGATTAGTCTATAGCAAAAATTAGACCATAATTCAATGAGTATCAGCATAGATCCTCTACAATTCATAAAGAATAGACCATGATGGCTCCCAATCATCACTTATTATAAATTTTGTGGAACACTCATACATACCTCTATCTTTATTTCACCATAGGTGACATAAAGTTACCACAACCTACTACTCATGCTCTAGATTTTGAGAATTCTAAAATGAGAAGTGTTCTTTAAATAGTAAGAACCCCTGGGATACATCTAGAGGCATTAACATAGAGATCGAATCAAAATACCTAATGAATGCATTTTAAAGTGGCAACATTAAATGTAAGAAGTGTAGAAGGATCTAATGGAGAGCATGCGTCCATCAGAATGTGATGAAATGAACAAATTTGAAAGTTGATCTATTTGAGTAAGGACCATTAAACATGGCACAAAACTTAAGATCTATTGTAAATATTTTAAGATATGTTCATCTAATAGTCAAGAAATGAAACATGCAAGAAACTTATAGTTAGGCTATAAATTAGGACATGAATAATGAAATTGATTTCTATGATCAATCATATTTGTATAACAAGGCATGTGCATCAAAAGTAGATTTCAATATTTGTTAAATATAGTAAATAACCAAGAATCATGGTAGTGGATGATGAGTTCAAGATGTGGGAAACTTGCTATTAAATTCAGGAAGTAAAGTCCAATAAAATTTAGTGTGATGCGTTAGCAAACAAGTGTGAACATAGAAAAGAAATGAAGGCCTAGATCAAATGATTATATATAAGTCATCTAAGATGTTTTTTATATAGTTTTTCATTATTGAATTATGTCAAATAGGTAAATATGGAGACACACAGAGAGAAGGGAAGATAAGAAAAGAGAATAGAAGGGAAGAGAAAAGAAAAGAAGAGAGAAGAAGTAACAAGTATGAGCAATTATAGACCAATATTGTAATAGAAAATTAGATTCATTTATGAATCTATATCATAATTTGGAGTTGTAACTCCATCTAGATTTTATTGGTGGGTTCCATCAAATAAGCTAAGTTGGTACTTAGTTAGGTAGAGGGTGCTTCCTTAGATTTTGTGTTCTTAAACAAAGGGATTGGTGTTTCCTTAGGTTTGGTGCCATTAAATGTGTAACCAATGAGGTTTTGAAAATGAGGCTAGATTATAATAGTAGATTCTATAATCTATTTTCATCATGGTTTTGTCTATATTGGGTTTTCCATGTATACATATGGTGTTTGTGTTTTTTTGTGTTTGATCTTTGCATACATGTTTTAATATGCATATACATTCTAGTTTGTTTTTAAAAGGGATTAAAAAGGACTAATTTAATCAATATACTAATTAAATCCCTCCCCCCTCTCAATATATAATTATGTTATAATAGATGGTAATAAACTTTACTTGAATATGCCTTGCCCTTATCTACCTACCATGGGGCTAGTCGTATTTTCTAATATGGTTTTATATCCCAAGATATATTGAACAATTCGCTCATGAGATTTTTGATTTAGTTGAGAAAATTGAGCATAGGAAAATTTGTCATTGATGTTGATAAAAATTGTGCCAAAAACATTTTTATGAGTGGATAAAATTTTGTAATGCACTAGTTAGGGATATAATATAACCATTATAATGCATAGTAATTTAAACTGCATGTGAATAACTTAGTTAATAGCTAATTATTAGACATGTAATCCAAACATGTTATGTGAAAAGTGCATAGATAATGTTATGGGTCACACTTACCATCATACATAGTAATCTTAGGTGCCACAAATCTAGATGGAAAAGGAGCTGCCACTATATGCTATACCAATGGTGTATGTAATAGAACATGAGAGTTCAAGGCAAGAGATGGTCTAGTCACACCTTGTTTAAGATGTAACACCTTGGCATGTATATAATGGATCTCATACCTTAGGGATTGTACATCTATAAAGGAGGGATGTGTACTATCCATAAGAGGTGTTACCACTAGTTAGTGTTCCCTAGTTATATCATGTTATTGTAGAATTTGAGTTGCCCCATAGTAGGTGTAAAAATATTAACATCTATAGAGTTAGAGGATTGACCAAGGGACATGTTATTTATTTCAAATATAACCTGTAAACTTTGTGCATTATCATGAGGTTGTTCCCAAATTTTATCTCTAAAAATTTGTAAGATCTCATCCTTGTTGATTATAAGATTATCAACATTAGGGGGGAGTGTGTCCCAAGTCCCATATTTTGTATTATTATGATATATATTATATTACTCACATTCTGATGTATTATCATTAAAGTCCACATAATCAAGATTTGATAGATCAATTAGAGGAATTTTAATCGGTCCTTTATCCATAATACAATCTCAAATGAAAATAATTTTTGTATGCTCAATAGGATTGCCACTAAGCCTTGAAATTATTCTTAAAGGAAGAGATATAAATTTTTTATATGACATATTAAATAAAATGAAAGAGTGTTAGTAAAATAAAATATATGAAATTTGAAAACCATAATGCATCAAATGGAGAAAATAAAAACCAAGATAGAAACCCTAGTAGCATCTATGGATAGGGTTTTGATGTTATATGAAATAATTTAGGTTCACCAAATTATTTTTGTAGGATTATGAAATTTAACCATAGGCTAATAAATAGATGTGTAATAAATCAAGAAATAAATATTTCAGTATCAATAGCCATTGAAATGCATAATAATTAATTGATTTAAATATTCTACAAATAGAAATGAATTAGAAATGATTTACTTGTCTATAAAATATTATTGATATGGATAAGTGTCAGGTGAAGAAGTGATGAAAGAATAGGGTGGAGTGTTATCAATGGATAACATGTGTCAGAACCCTCTTTGAATAATATCACAACCCTCTTTGATAGTAGTGGACTATGCTATAAACCTTATGTGCAGTGATAATAACCTTATGAAAGTGAAGTAGTGATATTATAGGTAGACCTTCACTTTTTTCAAGGAAGCCTATGCCATTATGACTAAGACCTGGCTCATCATTTATTTTATGCTTTACCTAATTTCACTATGAAACCTTAAACCTCCATGCTTGTTAGGATTTTGAAGAACACAAATAGAAGGATATTAGAATTATTAGGGTATGATGTGTGCGACCTTAACACCCCATCTGTTGAGTGATGCCTATATACTAATAACTCAAAAGGGGATCAAGCCTGTTGTTGTTCTCCTCATCGAAGCATTGGTGTAAATAAGAGAGATGTTATAATGCCTAAGGATGAATGTTTTTGAGTCTGAATTGAGACTTGAAACTTGATTAAATATTATATATGATTTTTTTATAGATGTATGTATGTATAAATATGGGTAAATAGGGATGAATAACCTTAATTTACACATCTAATTCTGAGCTTGTTCATGAGAATTTGCATCTATCTGATAAATGAATGAGATTGGTATTTGTATCATGTTCTTATGATTGTTGAGATATGAAATGTGTATAAGCCAACCCTAAGACACTTCAAGAACTAGAAATATATCCTTTAGGGATAAGGTAAGTTAAGGTTCAATATCAGTTCTCCCTTTACTAATAACACATTGTGCTATGGACTAATGGGGCCAATGTATTGTCCAGGTGGCTAGCATAAATAAAAAGAGATTGGGGATGCCTAGGTGATGGATAAATATGGATCTTTGTATATTTATGAATGGGAAAAATTATCATAAAAGATGTAAAAGGATTAAGAGATAGCCTAAGATAGGTCTAGGGAAAACTTAAATATAGGTTGGTTTCAAGAGACACTCATTTCATTAAAATGACATTTATATGATTAAAACATATATCTTCACTCTTGAGGATTTGAGATAATGGGAGATATATTTTTATTATTCCTTCATAGCCCATAGTGTATACAATGTAAATTGAAGTTGATCTACAAATCAATCCTAGCTCAAAAAAGATAAATCACACTGTCCCTTCCACCTGTTGGTACATTTATACAATCAAAGTCATGACCAATATGAATCTGATAGACCTAACTAAGGGATCTCTTACCACATAATATCACTAGTAAGGATTCCAAAACCTCTATTATAGAAATATCATATAATAAAATTATATGTCTTATGTTTTCTTATCAAATTAAATACAAATTAAAATAAAAACTAATCTAGTGTTCACCAAATCATGTGGCACAAAATGGGGATAATATCATAAAAAGTAAACATACAAAGAAGAAATATACTAAAGTAAATGTAGAGGTAATAATAATAGATGTGGAGAGAAAAATATTCATAATATAACACATGTGCATATATATACTTAATAAAGACGATCAGGAGTTATGAATACTTACCTTGAAGATAAACACATTGAGCCTTAATCTATCCCATGGCCAATGGCACTTTGGAATAGGTTATTGTAGTTTGTAAGGACAAAAAATATCGGTTGGATTCTCCTATGCATCCAAAATAATTTTCACATAAGATAATTTTTTTAATCTCCAAAGGAAGTATGAAACCCTAATAAATGGCTTTTTAAATAAAATGGTGGACAAGTAGATGTGCAAATAAATGATTCTGTTTATGTCTATAATAAAAATGAGGAAAAATATGTGTTCATATATCCATACCTAACCCTAAAACCTTATGAAGTTGTAGACAACAAATTTAGCCAAGTCAACCATGTTATTTAATAAATAAATAAATTAGGTCATGGACTAGGTCAGTTGGGGCTGACCTAGTCACCTAAGGTGCTTATTTTTAAGAATAGGGTCAACCCATGTGGATTTGTTTGGTAAACAAAAAAAAGAGTTTTTTTCTTAGGTAAGGGTTATTTAATGTTGTAAATTAATTTTAGGATTGTGTAAGGGAGGTTTTAAAGCTTAGGTAAATCTATAAAAAAAAGTTTGTGTTGGTTTCAAGTGGTGGTATAGGGAACAACAATCTTGAGAAACACCAATGGTCTACCCATCACTTTTTCGATGCACCCTTAAAAGCATACACTTAGAGATATATAAAAATGATGAGTTATTGTAAATTATAAATCATCATTAATTGATAAATTTTCAAAACTATTATGTATATGTATGCCCCACTTGAATATCATCACATATCAAATAATTACAACATGGTATGGTTGTTTGGGAAAATAATACAACACACAATACTGAGTTGAGTAAATTACAATATTTTAAAGCATAAAATAACTAAAATTAAATGGATGAAAATAAATAAATAAAATAAATAATTAATGTAGGAATACCTTGACTTATCTTTATCACTATATGGTTGTCTACTATGTTTGTAATTTTTATCATGGAGGGCATATAGATTTCTTTGGAGAAAACCTAAGGATACAAAACTTAAAGAGAAAAACCAAACAAATGGAATAAATACAAGATAACCTAAATGTGTATGCATGATGTACTAGGAGATATGGTAAGCTAGGGTGATAAATTCTATGCTAAAACCAAATGACTAAGACAAAAATATTGATTAAATCAGCTAACCAAAAATCTAAGGATACTAAATGAACAAAAAACTAAAATAATTATTGATTTAGTAATAAATGATAACAAATTAAATAAATCTAAGGATACATGAAGATGAAAATCTAACATTAATGTGAAATTAGTAACAATCCTTAAACAAAGATGGGTAAAAAATGGTAAAACAACATTGATGAGTAATTAGTAACAATAGTTACTCAATCATCAATGAAAAATTGAATGAAAGCGAAAAAAACATTGGTGAGTGAGAAATAACAATCCAAATTTACTCTATAGTGGATAAATTATGAAAATACAAATAACATTGATGAGTGAGAAGGAACAATCTAAACTCACTCAATAATGGAAAAGGGTACAAAAATAGAAATGGAAACAGTTACCCAAAAAAGAAGTGACAAATAAAAAAAATTCAAATCAAACCAAGTAAATTCTAGTACTATAAAGCAATGGTGTAAAGAAAATAATCCATACCCACTCAAGCATACTATTTTGTTTTAAAGATAGATAAAACCAAAACAAAGTATTGTTAAAACATTTTAAGATATGAATAAGAGGGAATATATAAGTGGGGAAATAGATTGAGAATAAAAATTTATTGTCAATGGGGAAAATGAAAAGGGTGGTGAGGTAAATGAAGAAAAAATCAAGGTAGAGAAACTCTTTATCAAAATCAAGACACTAAAACTAAGTTTGTCAAAGCAAGAGGTCTTTCAACATTAAGGACTTTGAGGAAATTATCCTAACTATTAAAATATTGTGTTATCAAATAAAGTATTAATATCATCCCATGAAGGCTATATGCATGAAAAGTAAAATGGACCTACCTTCCCAAAACATGTTCCCCATTCCTTAAGATCCTTACAGATCTGTTAATCTACTGCGAAGAGTGGGTACTTGCATGAAAATATAGGTAGAAATATAGATTTTTAATTCTTCTATCCTAATTTACTATCTTATTGCACTAAAATGGACCATGGCTCTATCATGATGCTAACTATGGAGTTTGAGCTTTGATTAAGAGTAGGACATGTTCTATAAATCATGTATTTTGGTGTGATGTTGACCTTTTGATTTTTATATTGCCTTTTGATCATTTCATATTTTTAAAATGATTTGAATGTGAAATTTTCATGTTTTTTACTATTCCTCCTCCATATGTATTCAAATAAAAAAACATGGGTGTTAAACGATGAATATCATTCAAAAACATTGGACTTGGTTTCTAAGAAATAAGACTTAGAGATAATGGCATCTAAGAGTTTTGTTTATTCATGTGAAATAAAATTAATATCTTGAATTTGACCTTATTTTATTGAAATTGGAATTAAAGGAAGGGAAATCAAGGGGAAAATATACATGAAACAATTTGAATTACTTCAATTCATAAAAAATATGACAATGTGAAAGGGATACAATGATAGGCAAGTATGATTCCTTATCACAAGACCATATGAACTGTAGGTAAACATTATAACATAGTTTTTTGTGAAACTTTTACCTAAAAAAGAAATAAAAAATGAAGATAAGAATATGGAGTCACAAACTTGTAAGCATTTTTGAACATTCTAAAGTAAGAACACTTGATTTAGTAAAAATATTTGAAATAGTATGTATATTCTATGAGAAGATCCTACTCCTATACATGGTATTACATTGAAACTAATAAAAGAGAAAATCAAGTGGGTTTAATTTGTAAAAATGGTATTTGTGAGGATAGCTTGGTCCTATCCATGGTATTACACTACAACTCAAAAAAACACCTACATGGGTGTAAAATTCTTTATAAAATAACAAACTTGTGTTTAAAAGATGAAAATTAAGAGAAATACATGAATGAAATAAAAAGGTATTCATGAGGAAAGGTGGGTCATATCCATGGTATTACAATTCAACTCATGAATTAAAGAAACCAATGGACCAAAGGAAGTAACCAATGCTTGTGTATAAGTTAGATGACTATAGAGGGTGAGATCATTGAAGAAGTTTGATAAGAAGTGTTAGTAGGAAAATGTATATAAGTATGAAGAGAAGGGATATATTTAATAAAAATGTTTCTTATAAATTTGTACATTAGTGGGTTCTTTGAAAACATGACATTCATTAGTTTTTAGATGTTAAGTGATAGGACTAAGAATGTATTTCATTAAATAGGGACCCAACTATTTTTGGGCATATTTTACTTCTTTATAATTTTAGGACAAGATAACTAACATTAAATGTGTGGACTTTGACCAGCTTTTTATTGTTTGATGATGTGAGCCTTGTGTTGATAGTTATGGTGAAGAGCTGCTAAAAGGTGTTCATCAAGAAGGTCAAGAAAATGAAGGTGAGATTCATGTAATTCTTCATTAGGAAAGACACCATAAATATATATACATAAGGATAAGAGTCTAAATTTTAATGGTAAGATGGATCTACTACCATAGACTAGCAATAATGGTGTTACCCTAGTGGTAGTATGTATGCTAGTATGGTATTCCCAAAGTGTGGTATATAAGTGAAGATATCAATTAGTGTGGGTTTCTTAGATGGTATTTTGTAATATTTTGTTGTGAATTTTGTTAGTGGATTTATCTTGGCCATTGCATTATGGATGGTAACATGTGGAAAGTTTTTCAAAATTTTAAATTTGGCACATAATTGTTTCATGTCCTTGTTTTCAAAATTTTAAATATTATAAGAAATGATAGTATGGGAAACTATAAAGTGACAAATGATTTTGTTAAAGATAAATTTATAAATAATGGTTATTGTGACATTCAAAATAGGCAATGATTCTACCCATTTACTAAAATATTCCATAGAAGTAATCATAAAAACATGACCATCTTATGACCATGTAATTTACTAGTGAGATTTAATCCCTTATGGAGAATGATAAAAGAGAGTCCACAATTTGGAGTTTAGCTAGTGGTGAATGGATTAAATCATCATGATTTTGGAAAGGATTACACTTTTTTTTTAAATTGATAGTGTCCTTCTCTAATGTAGGCCAAAATTATCTCATACATAAGCATTTTCATGTTGTACCATGTGTACTACAGTGAGCACTACAAATAACCCCATATGTTTATTTGAGTGAGCAGTAGCCTCTTCTTACATCACATAGTAGATTAGGGTACCTTCTGTATTATAGAAACAAAGTGTGTTGTATCAGAAGGCATATTTAAAGGCTGATTTATGTATTATATTATTTTCACAAGAATCCTTGTCTAGATGATAGGTTTGATGTTCAAATAATTGGATGATACTTTTGTACCATGGGCTTTGTTGAGTAATGACATCCTCAATATGGAAAATGAAAGAGTCATTTGGTGGGATTGAAGAGGGTGATTTTATTATTTAGATAAGAAATTAGGAATGAATAAGTACTTGGTGAGAATGAAATAGAGATGTTGAAGAAGCAATCGAATCAGCTATGGAATTCTAATCTCTTAGAATTAGCTCAATGGCAAAAGAATTAAACTCTTTGGAAAGTGTGGTTGAAATTTGATGATAAAAAACTAGATTTTCACTTTTACACTGATAATCACCATTAACCTTGTGACAGATAAGTTTTGAGTCACCCAAAGTGTGTAGATATGGGATATCCAAGTTAAGTTCTACTTTCATACCTAAGATAAGAGATTGATAGTCATCCATGTTCCTAGTAACATTACAAGTTAACCTAAATTCCAAAAGGATTATTTTAGCATGTGGGTTTGTTAGAATACAACCTACCCTAGCTTCTTGGAGGTATTATGTGCCATCTAAGTGGATGGTCTAGGTCTCTTCATGCAAATCAATGATAACTTCAAGGATCTTTTCAATAAATATTTTGGATTTAGTAGTATTAGGAATGGTATTGGTATCTTCTTGATTACTTGCATCAAAATCAGTAGTTAATTTATGGAAATAATCTTTAAGGAAAATATTCTAGTTAATACCTTAAATAAAAAGGATGTTATCATCAGGGATATTATATTGAAGGTGATTCATATCTAGTATAAATATTTCTACAAGTTGGTCAAAAATGAATTTCCCTTTGAAAGATTTTTGTGTAACAATACAAAGGTCAAATTCCATCGAATGGAACATCCATTTTCAAATTCTATCTCCAAGTACAAATGCTTTGGAGAAGAAATGATGAAGTGGATAAGAGTAAAAAATGACATAAGTTATTTGATAAGTTATATAGTGATGAAAATTTTCAGTTGTGAATTAGATATCAATGTAATCACATTATACTTTATAATAACATTTTTCATAGTCAATGAAGCCTCAACTAATATAGTAAATAATGTATTATCTAATGGTATCATCTTGTTGAATAAGCATTGTTATAAATTATAAAGGGTTAGAATACATGTATAATATTAAGTGACAATCATTGGAAGGTGGCCTAAGGGTGGGCGGAGGGAGAATATATTCTTTCATGTTATCTAAATATTTCCTATATGAATCTATCCAATTTAGAGTATTACCTTTTATGACAAGGGAATTAATAGAGCAGATATGGTAAGATATTTTTGGGATGAACCATCATATTTCCACAATATTTATAAGGTAAGTGCAAATTTTGGGAATGGAATGAGGAATCGAAATGTTGATTATAACATTTATTTTGGTGGGATCAACATCAATGCCACCAAGAAACACTAAGAACCCTAAAATTTTACCAAATGTGATGCCAAATACACACTTGTATGGGTTAAGTCTAACAATATAATTGATTAATTGATCAAAAAATATAGATAGATTAATTAGGTGTGTTGTGCAAATCTTAGATTTTTATATG
>JARHVA010008137.1:435000-452500 GCA_037957365.1 Torreya grandis | reverse complement strand
AATCAATTGAAGAAAAGTGCAATCAATTCAAGGCACTTTTTGAGAAGTACATATGTAAGATGAGAAAGTATGATAAGAATAAGATTATGGCCTCAAGATATAAGGCTATTAAAGATGAATGAATTAATCTTGATAAGGATCTAGAATCCTTAAAGGCAAGCTCTATATCAAAATATGATAAAGAGAATATCAACATTCTTGAGGATCATTTATGGGTTACAAAGAAAAATCTAATTTTAAAAGAAGAAGAATAAAGACATCTCAAAACTTAGTTAGAAAAGACAAATTCCAAGTTGAGTTCAAAGCAAGGTGAACATGATGAGTTAAAATACAATATTTATTCTATAAATATTATTGAAGAGCAAGAATCTAGATTGAATGATGACATGGATAAAGAATCTAAAAGTGATAAGGAGACTATACAAATTCTCATAAATCAGTTATAGGTTGTAAGTTCAAGTATGAGAGCTAAAAACGATGAGATAATTCAACTAAAAACTAAGCTATATTAATTAAAGGATGAGCATGAGTAATTTATTATCAAGGTAAACAAGATAGAGAAAGAGTAAGAGAGGTCAAGAGAGGTCAACTCAAGACAAGAATGATGCAAGTACCAAGTGCAACATGAGAGAACTATCATGCAACCAAATGCTATAAAATTAAGCCCCAAATTACATTGGAAAATACTAACCTAGGTATAGAGACCTAATATATTCATGATTCAATATAATGAACCTAAGAGACAAGTTGGTATTCATCAAGCAGAAGGTATGAATGATGTTATTTATTTCTATTATCATCAAGTTGGTCATATTTCAAGATATTGTAACATAAAGCTCTCAAGTCATAAGAAGGTCCATAGACATCCTAACGTGATCAAGAAAGGTCACTCCTTGGTATGGAATCTTAAGAAAATGAACACCAACAAAACTAATTTAGTTGAGCTGAAAGATCAAGGTGAAATATCTACTAAAGCAAAATAAAAATTAGATATGAAGAAGGTTTAAGAATGCCAAGAGAATGTGTCATCGATCTAGATAGAAAAGAAGAATCAAAATTTAGATCAATTAAATCTCAAAGAAAAGACCAAATTAATACTTGAGGCTATTTCTAAGGTATGTATGGATCCAAGATAACATCTTACTTTTGTTGATAAATTTTCATGCAAAGAACATCATTTGTTGATTCCCATTGATGAGATTCTTTCTTCAGTCGATGATGCACGTCATGAATATTTATTGTCTCCATATATTGTGAATTTTTTCTTAGAATAAAAGGATAATATTGTAGTGTATGAGAATGTTACTTTTATTAATCGTAAGAAGAAGAACTATCAATATTAGATGGCCAAGGAGGAGAAGGAATATGAGGAGTTGTGGGCAACTCCTAGTTTTAGATTTTTCTAGGACATTGTGGGTTAGAATGTCTCTATCTATGCTTTAAAGATACACTTGACAAACAAGAGGAGGCATGGTGGATACCAATTGATATTTGGTTGATATTATAGGAAAACAATATAATTTGAAGATGTGTTTATCAAAGGGGGATCTAACTTAGTTAGCTTTAGTGGCTTGAAGAGGATGTGCATGATGTGAGGGGGAGTATATATTAATATGTTTTAGTCATGATAAAAGAGTAAAAATATCTGTTATAGTTGTGATTTTAACAAGATTGATATTAAAATTTAATCAAACCAAGTCATGTGTTTTGATAAGGTATTTAATCTTCATTCATGAACAAAGAAAGATTGTGAAGTTTTGAAGGTAGACAGATGTAGGGATCAAAAAAGCTAAACTTTAGATTGGTGTATGTCAAATAATAGATAAAATGTAATAGATCTTGATGTTAGGGGAGATTTATAAGCTTTGTGAGGAGTTTGTTAGGTCTAAAGATTAAAAAAGCCTAAGTTTATAATGGTGCATGTCAAAGGAGGAACAATTGATTCATATGATTGAAAGTGTGTAAATATTCCTAGCTCTTAAATAGTACTTGAATGCATACATGATGTTGAGTAATATTTTTTGGCTTATTGAGGAAGAGACCCAATATCATTAATGTCCAAGGGAGAGAAAGATCAAAATGAAGGATCTTGAATGAGTAAGAAGTCATTATGAAGGTGTTTTTTCATCAATGATAAAGGGGGAGATTATTGATCATGGTCATTAATGTTAGTTTTTCATTGATGTCAAAGAGAGCATGAGTACTAGTACATGAATGACAAAAAAGTTGTGTTTGATAGATTGGAGATTATATGGAACATGTGCAGGTCTATAAGGACATAAAAGAAGTTTTGCGGCATCCATAGATGTATTGTTAAAGTTTTGGTGTCATTTTATCATTTATAAAGAGAAGCATACATCTTCTATCTTAAGAGAAGCCAGACCATTATTGCACATCATGTAGATATGAATGAACTAACAAGTTTATGCATATATTATAGGTAATCAAAAAGTCAATAATGGTCAAAGGTTTTCATGGATTTGTTTTATATATTTATAATAGGTAACTTGAAGATTTGGACTCTTGAATTATTTTATAGATCAAGTAATAAACCTTAAAAGTTTCTCTAAAAAGTGGTGATGGACTAGAGACCATCAAGTTTAACTATGTTGAAGTCTGGGGTCAAATAGTTAGGATAGCTATAAAAATGAGCATTTAATCATAAGATGAAGATATATAGTGATTCTAGAACCTATTATATGAAGATCCAATGGAGCACATGATCTTTTCATTAGTGATCTAATGATGTGTATTAAATCAAAATGTTAATAGGGTGCTCAGAAGACATGTGAGGGTGTGAAGTGTCTTAATCATGGATGCATGTGTCAAAGATCGATGAAGAGAACTAAAGAGTTAAAGACTAGTATAATTATAAATGATATTTATGGAGTGAATTTTTTCAAATTTCCCAAGGAACATGAGATGATGAAAAAGTGTTTGATGTTTAACTAGTGACCATTGGCATTTAATTAGCAAAGAGAAACACCAGTCTGTAGTATTTTGATAATATCCTTTGATCTAGGATGAATTTGAGGGTGATGTATAAATAAAATTTGAATAATATTTCAAGGCACATCTTTAAAATTTATATATAATGTTTGAGTATATTTATAGTTAAAGATATTAATCTCTAAATTTGACTATGTTTGACCATGTTCTGTAAGTGACCAAACAAGGATAATTTAAGAGTTATTGATTGTTTCTTGATGTTTCAAGATAAAATAAATATTATATAGTGTTTTATAATATATTAATACTATATTTATGGATTATGGAGGTTTGACCCATCCATATTTATTATGAACAATTTCTTATAAGTTGATTGTGTTTGTTGAATGCACTAGCAGATTGAGTGACCACTTTGTAGAAGTGTGTTGGAAGAGTTCTGAGAAAAATTGAAGAAGAAAATGAGAATGGAGATGCTATATAATTCTATCAGTCTTATGAGAAGGCATATTTTTTCATCTATTCTCTTGATTATATATGGAGAGTCAAAATAATATAACTATATTTTTGTTGTATGAGACCAGTTTGTCTGGTCATTCTGAGAGAGTTGAATTGAGTGCTTAGAGCCTATGTTGAAGTGTAAAATGCACATCAAGAAACAATCAATAACTCTTAAATTATCCTTGTTTTGTTAACCCATGTGATATAATAATATTTATATGTGAAATACTCAAGTGTTTGATTCATAACATTGAGACTATATTTTGTGTATATGAAGACCTAAAGAGCAAGGAGACATAATTGGTAGGTTCAAGTGTTGAGTTAGTGTTATAGGTGGCATGGACCCATAAGGAAGTGATAAAGGGATTATTATAGATATGTTTTATTTTTTATATGAATTATTATAAGATTAATGTGGTCTAATTAATCTCACATGCAACATGTGAGTATGAAGGCCTAATTATTTTAGGTCTCACCAAGACTTAATGGTGCTTTGGAGATAATAAGGTATTGGCTGACCTAAGAAGTGTGTGGTTATTAAATTTAATGTGTATGAGGACACATTTTAAAGGTATAATAAATATGTAAAACATATTAGCTAACCAAGATGGGTTAAAGGTAGAGATTGGTATAAGTATAAGGTTTAATTGGACTAATTGTGCTAATTAAGTTAGTGTGGATTTAAGAGAAGAGAACCTTTGAAATAGAAGGGTACATGAAATTTAGCACTATGAGTGTGAAAAAAATGTCATACATGTTTATACAATCATTTTTATATAGTAAAAACATAGGTCATTGGATCTAATGAGCCTAGAAGAGGCAGTTTGAGCAAGTTGGCCCTAGAGGAAGCTTGAGAGAGATTGAAGGTGAATAGTGCAAACAAAGGTGATAGTCATCAATTGAAGAGTAGTAATAGGTGTTCAAGGTGATATATTTAGGTAGCTAAGTGGGTGATTAGTTTCCTAGGGATTTGGTTCCTTATTTTAAGGTAAATATTTCTAAAGGTCTAGTTATTGTGGGTGCTTGAATAGATAGGGGAAGTAGCTCCTTGTGGGATTAATGTCTCACGAAACTAGAATATGGGTATTCCTTGATCAGTTAGTATTATTATAAATGTTTGATATTATTTTATAGGATTGTATTCAATCTTGTAGGGTTTAATGGGTTTTATCCCCTAAGAGGGTTTCCTACATATATGATGTGTTCATGTGATGTATGCTTTTATATATGCATTGGATGTATGGTCTTTCATGTTTATGTTTCTTGATCAAGTTGATTTATGTTGAATAGTTGAGAGTTGGGAATTGAATTGGATTATCTTTCAACATTGATTCATTCCCTCTTCTTCAATATTTTACCTCCAACAACATATACTCATATGACCAAGAAAAGCTTTCACGATACTTAACTAGTAATAAGCGAATTTTATCATGTTCTATTCACATGAGTTTTTTAGAGACAATGATGGTACTAGGAAATAATGGTGTGCCATATTCTATTATTATTGCTTCTTCAATGAGCATAACATTTTTGTCTTGGAAATGATATGGAGCATTAGGAAGGGAAGAAATAATATTTTCTTTATGGTCCACACAAAAAATGAAATTATTAACATGAGTATATTTTTTTTGAGGTTTCCAAGTTTAAAACATTATTATGGAAGTTGAGGTTTTGTAGTGTGGACTAACTCAAGTATGGCTTCACCACCATGGAACATGGGTAAGGGTCCATAATATTCCATGTCTACTTTGAGATAAATGATTTTATTACCATGGATATCATATTAAAAATCTTTTTTTCAAACATTTATTTATTTATCATCAAGGGTAATTTCAAATGTAGGTGGAATTAATGGTTGAGGTTGATTGCAATCGATTAGATTGGTAATAGGCGTATTA
Organism: Torreya grandis; assembly: GCA_037957365.1. Classification (NCBI taxonomy): domain Eukaryota; kingdom Viridiplantae; phylum Streptophyta; class Pinopsida; order Cupressales; family Taxaceae; genus Torreya; species Torreya grandis. The sequence continues at coordinate 447,155 of JARHVA010008137.1, read as the reverse complement.
TATTGTGTTTTAGACGTTAGTTTAGTTGATGTGTGCTAGTTATAATCAATGGTATTTATAGGATCGTAGGAGGGAATGCAATTAGGTATATTGGTTGGTGATATAAAAGGTATATATGGTTCTTAAATTTATGAATTTTATAGAGTTAATATTTGTTTAACTACCCAAGGGGTATCAATAAGTGGAGGATTAATGGGAGATGCATGACCTATGGTTTATAATTCATTATCAGTTGATATATGAATAAATATAGATAATGGTTGAATTCATGTATTTTGGATAGTGTTGTACATCTAATTAATGTGATTGAGCTTGATCCATTATCTAGTTGTCATCATAGGTGTGGGAAATAGTACATGCATTTTTATCTAAAGGGGAATCAAAAGTAGTTACACCAAGATCACTATTTTTTTAGTTCAACATTGTTAAAGGATTTTGAAATAATCTTACCACTCCTTATTCATTACATGTGAAGTCATATTCTATGTAAGAAGCACTATGTACATTACATGGAGGAGGTAGTCAGTGATATCATCAACTAGAGGGATGGTATGATCATGTGGTAAAAAATAAGGAGGAAGCCAATATGAAATATAAGAAGGTAATGTAGTATTATTATAAGTATTTAATAAGTCATTTGTTTCATCATCATAATCAACAAGAGTGTCCTCTAAATATGGATTCATGTTAATGAATTTAGGTAGAGATGCACCATTAATTCATGGAATGGTTAGAAAATAATACTGAGAGTTGGGGTTGAGTATTTGAATAATCCATGGATTATGATCATATTTATGTTTATAATATTTGAAATTATGGATGAATTTGATACATTTACTACTTAAGGATTCAATATCCTTCATACAATGTGTACATGGATGTCTTAGGAGTATATTTTAGGATAGTGTTAAGTCAAGGACTATGAGATTGGTATGTATGGTCTTGGGTCCAATAGTGGGGGGGATCCAAATACATCCAAATGATTTTTTATTTATTTTATCAAATACTCAACATGCGAGATGAGTTTGCTTAAGGTGAACTTTGGTATACCCAAGTTGTTGAATTAACCAAAAGGAGGTAACATTATTTCCCAACCCTTCATGAAATAATAATTTTATACTATGGGTGATATTGATTGTTATTTTAATGAAAATAGGTGGATCATCAGCTTGAAAAATAAATTTATCATTAATCATATCTTCTTCAAGGAATTCTATAAAGGGTTTAGAGAAATAGTTTTAATAGTATGTACTATTTTTGGTGGATGATCTTGAATAGGTTGTTTCATTTTAAGTGAATGTGGTTCTTCAATGTCTTGTAATTGTTGCATTAAGAATTTATGGTGATATGGAGACATAAAAACTAAATTCAGGATGGGTATTTTATAAGGCATGGAGTTGAGATCTTCTAAGAAATTCCAATGAAATTTAGAAGATGAATAACCAACATGAGGCTTAGAAGGTAAGATGTTTTTGGTAGGAAGAGAGGTAATTTGAGGTTGTAGCTGTAGGATGATTTCTTCATTTGTGTCAGAAGGTGTGGTAGTGGTAATGGTGTTTTTGGAAAGTTGTTCATCAAGTGATATTTTTGGCTTAATGATGGGATCTATGTGGGTGGGTTTACATCAATAATTGACTTTATTTGCATTCATATGTTGATAATTGGTATAATATTGGTCATAGTCATTGTCAATTATACAAACATCCTCATTTATATTTTGTAGGTTGGAAGTAGAATTTGTTTTGGATGTTTACATGAGGAAGGCTTGGTAACTTTTTTCTTTTGAGATGTGTAAACATAATCATGATGACATATTCTAATCATAGTGTCAAGATTGAATGTACCTCTTAACATTAAAATAAAAAACAAATTGTAAGTCCTTGACATGATTCATGGGAATGACCCACATCGGCATGACACCAACAATTTTTTTAGAATCATATAATATAGGTAGATTATTTGTGTAAGTGAATGTTTTATAAGGCGTTAATAATTATTTCATTTTTTACATAGCTAAGGGTGGCTGGGGATCTTGGGGATTATCCACTTTGACTGCTCCTAGTTTTGTTTGAGGAGGATTTTGAGTTATTACATTAGTGGTTTTTTATAAATATCACATAATGGTTTTAATATTGGGCTCAAACTATTTCATAAGAAACTCTTATCTTGTAGCTTTATCAATAACATCATTTAGAGTTTGGGGAGAAAAATATTCAACCTTATATTGTATGGAAGGTGTTAAGGTGGTTATGAATAATTTAAATAATTTATCATCAATCATGTTATGATTTACTTTGTGAGCCAAAGAATTTTATTTTTTAATGAAATAATGAGCTAATTTAGAAGGGGATGGTTTAGAATTGATGCAATGGCAGAGATAATTTTTAGGAAGATCATTGTGTCAAAAAAATTTAACTATAGCATTGACTAAATCCTTGAGCTTCCATATATAATGTTGAGGGAATTGATTATACCATTGTAATAAATATCTTGTGAGTGGTTTTACTAAAATTTTGGTAGTGGAAAAGGTATTAGTTTGAATCCACTCTTGATAAATATTACCAAATGGTTTAAGGAAAGATGCATGGTCTTTAGTCCCATCATATTTAATAGTTGGATAGATATTTCCAATATCAATATAAATGATGAAGGGGGTTAAAGGTTCATTTTGAATATTTTGGATCATCATGATATTCATATGTGGTTGGGGAATGATATTTCCTATGGCATCTCTAAGATGTGGAAGGATAAAATTTTGGTTATTTTTGGGTAAGAGAATAGGAGGTTGATTATCCATGTTTAATACATAATGTTGTATTTACATCATTTGAGTAGTATTATATATATTCTTAATATTCATTCATTTCACTATTTGTGCAAGAATTTGAGTGGTGTTAATTGGTCGATTGGGGTTAATAGTTTTTAGATGTGGGTTGTTAGGATTGGTAGGAGAAACATTCATTGAATTGGTATTAGGGGTTAGATTATTGTTAACAAGACTATTAGGGGATGAGTTTTTGGTGTTGAAAAGGTTTCCTATAGGGTTACTAGTTAATCTTATGTCAATTACCCATACAATGCAATAAGGTGATTTAAAGAGATATTTGTCTTGAGAATTTTTAAATGGATCCAATCCATAAGTGTCATTGGTTGGGTAATTTGGACCATATTACAGTTCAAAGATGAGGTGTGAGATAAAGTGCACCAAGAGTGATAATCCTCTTGGGTAACAAGGGTAAGAAGGAAATAACATCCCATATATCATATAAATGGATTAAGGTTATTTAAGAAAATTATGATAGGGTATTTAATGATGCTTGGAATAATAATATAAGATTAGATATCAAAGGTGAAAAGTAGGAGCAAAGTTAGCTAGATACAAAATAGTATAGGACATGAAGTGTATAGTTAAATGGGTCAATATAGGTTATAAGGAAGACTAAAAAATCTAGGAAAGGACACACTCAAATCATTTAATTATGTTTTGTGGGGAATCATTGAAGACCATCCTGTGTGAGACTGGGATGGATAAAATGACTATGTATTATAGAAAGTAAGACTGACCATACTGTGAGAGATTAGTTTGAATAGGATGATTTTGTCCTATAGAAAGAAAATTTTTATGAGACACAATCAAGTGGGTCAATCATTTTCTTAAGGTAGAGACATGTTTTGATAGTTATGAATCTAGATGATCTAGTGTTATTTTATATAATATTTTGAATAAACACATAGGTAACCAGGTCCATCTAGTCAATCTAGTTATGGCACATAGCACAAACTTAGTACCAATGTTGGTTCATATAATTTTTGTAATACAATATGTAATTAGTAAAAGATAAAAAAAAAAAAAAATGTTAATCTATGTGGTCATTCCTAAATGTTATAAATTATAACATTTAGAAATAAATATGATAGAGAGTTGGTTATAAAAAAGAACTAGAAAGACAATCTAAGGATGGTTTCAAGTAGTTAATGCTGAAAGGGGTTTATATTGGTGATGGTATTAGCTTGGTATTAGGGCCTACCCCCTCACTTCAAAATCTTCAAAAAATAAGGGTGTTTGTTTCTTTACCAATATATATCATTAACCACATATTTGTACTTGGATAGAAAACTGATTTAGTCTCCCCCATGGTGATGAAATCTAGGTAAGTAGGCCTTAGGTAGAATTTGTTTAATAATTTTTGATATTATTTGGTTTAAAAGTGTGTGATTAAAATAAAACTAGTGTGACTAAATCAATAAATTAAAACTTCATATTAAGTATATGTGTGCTACTCTAATCAAGAGAAATATGAAAAGTTAATTAATTACTAACAAGATGAGTTAATTAATTTACTTGAAGAATACATGGTCAATTTGGATGACTAGGTATGTGAATAATATATAGTAGAATCAATTGGATCAATTATATATATTGAGTTAAGATCCATAAAAACATGGTCAAATGAGTCGACTAAGTCTCTTGGGCAAAAACATAAGCTAAAAAGTTATGTCTATGCAATCAATGTAGTTGATTATAGAGTTAAAATTTTATAGACTAAAAACTATGAAAATTAGGACTGTAATGAAAAAAATAAATGACTAAGATAGTGAGAATGAACCTAATGATTTTGAAGGTACTAAGATTGTTGATTTTATCTCATTTCATCCAGATGAATATTTTAAGCCTACTAATAGAGTCAACTAGGTTAACTGAGTTTGAAAACCTATATGTAAAGTAGATAACTGAGTTGAGAAGATCGATCATGTTATGAGTGGTTGAATAAAACCTACATAAAAAAATAGAGTCGATTGGATCAACTATGTTAAACATGAATACATAAAGTTAGATTGAGTCGATAGATTCAATGCAATGAATTTAAAATGAGATAAATAATAAATGATAATAAATTAAGGCATGAATGAAAAAATACAAGGGTTAGTTCACATCAGGTTCACTAGAGTGTATAGAAAGGAAATTGAAGTTAATCTACAAATCAATCATAGCTCAGACAAGATAAATTACACAAGCCCTTCTTCTTGTTGATACATTTATAAAATTGGTATCATGACCAATATAGATCTACTAGACCTAACTAAGGGGTCTCTTACCACACAATATCACTAGAGATGATTCAAAAACATCTAGTCAAGCAATACCACACAATAATCCTATCTAGGTCCTATGCTTTCTTATCAAAGTAAATACAAAGTAAAGTCAAAACTAATCTATTAGTCACAAAATCATTTGGAAAAAAAATGGGGATACTAAACATTAAAATAAAAATTCTACTTAAGTTAATATAGAGGCAATCATAATGCATAGAGTGGAAACATATTCATAAGCTAACAAATGCAAATCTACCTACTTAATAAAGAGGAACAAGAGTTATGAATACTTACCTTGAGGATGAACCCACCAATCCTCAATCTCTCCCTTGTCCAATGGTGATTTGAAAGAGGGTTTTATGGTTTATAAGGATAATAAATATAGGTCAACTCTAGGCTAAATGATTTATATGCATCCAAAAAATGTTTTCCCACAAGATAAGATTCTCCTCTCCAAAGGAAGTATGAAACCCTAAGCAATGGATCCTTAAGTACAATGGTGAATAAACATATGCACAAATAAATGATTATTTCTATCTCTATCTAATGAAAATGGAAAAAATGATGTGTTTGTATAGCTAGATCTAATCCTAAATCATTCTAAATTTTTAGCTAATAGAGTTGGCCTAGTTGGCCATGTTACTTAATAAATAAATCAATTAGGTCCTATACTAGGTCGGTTGGGGCTGACCTAGTCCCATAACATGCTTATTTATAAGAATAGGGTTGACCCATGTGAATTTTACTGGTAAATGACAAAAATAGGTTTTGGCATAGGTAGGGTTTGTTTGACATGTATAATTATTTGTATGAGTGTGTAAGGGAGGTTTTAAATCTTAGGTAAATGTATAAAAGAGTTTTGTGTTGGTTTCAAGTGGTGGTATAGGGAACAAAAATCTTGAAAATCACCATTGGTCTACCCACCCATCTTTTAGTGAACCCTTTAAGGTGTGAACTTAGAGAGATTTAGACTTGACAGATTCCTGTAGGAGAAAAAAACATCAGCAATTGATAAAGTTTTAAAAATATTATGTGTATACACATGATTCTATAATATGTATATTATTCATTATGATGTATGTGGATATCATTCATAAGGAATTCAGAATTGATTTTCCATGCACCAATAATATTGATAAAATATGAGGCACTCGTGGCAAGGATTCATCTAACAATAAAGTAGAACATTAAATAATTGGTTGTTTATGAAGATTAATAATTTATAATCAATTAGGTTATAGAATAGTACCAAATGAAGGATGAGTGGAATTTTCCATACAAAGGAATGGTTGATAATCTCAAACAACATTTTGCATGTATTTAGTTTGAGCAAATACCAAGATTCAACAACATGTCCATTAATGTCGTGGCTAGCTTTGGGTCATTAATAGAGATATCTTCCAAGTGAATATTAGTTTATTATTGAAAAGCTTCTCATGTTAGCTTATGTTTGTCTAGAAACTAAAATGGTATGTGATATTTTTGGTCCCAATTCACCTTTATACGAAGATACATATACCTATCTCTAAGACCACATGCTCCTTAATAACCAATTTCATAACCAACATAAGTCCTTTATTCACAATTCATCTTATTACACCTTCCTCAGTGGTACACTCTATTTTAGAGGCAATGATGAGATGATACTTTGATGTTTAAACTTAGTTGAATTAATATTAGATATTAAATACATATATAGAGGGATTTTCATGGCCCATACAAGTGGAATGGTCCTTGCCCAGAAACACTTTAAGACAAGATACTATTGGACCTTAATGGAAGAAGATGCATTTTTTCATTTCAAGAAATTATTTTATTGCCCAAATATGGTGATTTAATTGATGAATGCATTACTTCTCCTTTGTCATTTTATACATGGGGAGTCGATCTTATTGGTAAGTTAAACCCCACTTCTTATAATAGACACAAGCATATCCTAATTGCCACCATGTACATTGTTAAGTGGGTTGAGGTAATCCTTCTCACATATGTAAATTGATATTATATTTACAAATTCATATTAAACCACCTCATCTTCCAATATGGAATTCCCTATCCAATTATATATAATAATAACAATTCATTCAAAAACAAGGACATAAAAACCCATAGATAAAGTTACATATTAAACATAAATGGTGTATGCCTTATAGCCTTAAATGTGATGGCCAAGTTGAGGTATCAAATAATATCATTATTAAAATTATGAAGAATACTATTAATATAGCTAGCCCATATTGGGACTTACAATTATTTCCTACCTTATGGGCCTACCACACCAATTCCCACAAATCTACTTGTGAAACACCCTACTCAATTGTTTTTGCCTCTAAAGTCATTATATCGATTGAGATATAGTTTCCCTCTCTATATATTTCATTACAAGGTATCATTGATGATTAATACTATATAGTATCCAAGATATAAGATCTTAAAACTTTGAATGAGAAATGGGTAGCCACATTGAGTCATCTCAAATCATATCATGATTGACTATTTTGTAATTATAGCAAGCACATCATCCTAAGAGATTTAAATTGGGTCATCTTTTATTAAAAGAGAATCAAAAAAATATTGTTGGAGTTAATATATGATTAGTTTTTTTTATGTATATTGTGAAATTTAGTCCCACATGTATGAGGATGGTGGGATTTGTCTACCTTCCTCATAACAATGTTCCTTTGTACCCAAGGTTAATATAGAGAACAATTTTAGCATTGTATAATCTATTCCTGTGAATAAATAGTTTATTACTTATGAAGAATACATTAGCTTCATGTCTATGGTAATGGATTCTTGGAGAGATATTGGTTGAAGAGTCTTATTAACACTATCATGATCTCATATTAGTATCTAACTACCATTTTTCACATTTTTTGTCCATTACTCAAATAAGTTGTATGGTTACTTTTCAGATCTATGGTTTTTAATCATATTAAAAACACCTATTTTGTGGAGGGTTTCTAGTTTTAACTATGATTAGATATATTGTGTTTAGATATAATAAATCATAATGATTTGCATTTGAGTTGGTTATATCTATTGTCTTTTCCATACATTTTTTTGGAAAAAATTCAAAGCTTTTTACATAAAATTACGACAATTTTATAGACCAGTTCTCACCCGACACAAGTGTCTAATTGAAAAAATATTTAAATATTGAAAAGAGGAATTACAAATGTTTCCATAAAGTGGTCATAAAAATTATTATGATCAATATACGAGATATTAGTCTCTAATGTTTACCCTACAAATCTCTTTTTTGAGAAGTTTTTGTGTGTTATCAAGGAAAAAAATTAGATTTTATAAGTGTGGAAGATTGATTTATGTTGTAGGTCACCCTCCAAAATCACTTGATATTTTCATTTTCTACAAATTTCATTCAAATCTTTTTTTTTTAAATACTCTAGAAAGAATTTAATTTTCTCCAAGTATTTAATATTTTTTGATACAATTTTCTATGTTTGACCCATTTATGATGGGAAAACTTGTAAAAACCATATCTTTTTATCAGTAACTCAAAATTGAGTATTATTTTATTTAAAAAGTATGTTATTTTTTCCATAATCTATTGGTGTCATTTATTTTATAAAAAAGCTCTAAAATATAAAGTGCCAAATTTAGAGGCGGGGGGATAATACAATAATATGTGGAGGGTTGTTTTTTATTTACTTTTCCTCTCTCATTGCAATTTTTGGATGCCGTTTTAGCTACGACCAACATCCTATTTGCATGAGATTTGGCCCATATTATTGTTTACATTGTACTTCTTATGCCACTATTACAATTTCCACTATCTCATATGCATTTACATATAAGTCTGACATCCATTTACATGTGATTTATAGTTTGTCATTTTTTCTAGCTAATCCTTTTGAGTGTGTTTTTGTATACATGATGGGATTTTCACCATTTTTCATACTCTTTCATTAGCCTATGACATGTTCTATTCTAGGTTTTGAATTAGAACTTTAGCACACTTGTAGTTTATGTCATGTCTCCATCAATGCCTCTTTTTTAACACCTTACATCTTTCTATGGAGATACTTTTTTTCTCCATTATTTTTTGGATCAACTATCATGATTTGTGATTACTTATATGATAGGTCAATAGTCTCCCTGTTTGGATCTTTTCTGGTAGAGCTCAGTGTCTTCCTTGTTTTTATTTGTTTTTTTATGTGTGGAATATATTATACTCAAACTAAATTATAAACTACCATGGGGGTTTGCTTTTACTTCCTAGTCTACCTTCACATGTGAGTACCTTAATTTTTTGCACCCTTTATTATTTTAGTTTACATTATCTTCCATCACCACTAAGGCCATATTATTGATATATTGTATATGTATTATTACACAACTTTTTTGATAGTTGATAGTCTCACATATCTTGAAGTGTAGCTATTATAGTGAATCCTAGTGTCATCTTGTCTTCTTCAATAGTTTGATAGTCTCTTCCAACATGATATGGAGCTATTCTAGTGCATAAAGGGTCATCTTGTTCAATATTGAATTAGTGTACTTAGATCACTCATACAAACCTTTTTTATTCCATTATACCCATTAGTATTATGGAGGGTGCATGAAATTTTTATCATCAATCCACCCAGTTGATAGTTTGAGGGGTGTGTTCCAGATCCTACTTATTAAGTTTTGAGCATCCCTTACACATGTATTACTCTTTTTTACTTTTGACATTACCGTCAGTCTTCTTGATTGAAGTTATTATAGTGAAGCCTAGTGTTGGTTGTTTTTGTGATCAAGCAGTTGATTTAGACCACTCATGTAAATTGAGTTCCTTTGTGACTTGTGAGTACTTATAATATTTATTGCTTTATCATCATATTTTGGGGATTTTCTATCTCTCTGTTCTTATTTTATCTCTTTTAGGTGAAGTTATTCCTATGAGTTTTCTCTTTTTCTCCACTTTATGAGAGTTATATATATATATTTTTACACTTTTTTAATGTTTTCTAGAGTCTTCCTTTATATATGGGTATTTTATTCAGTCACTTTGTTTATTGGAACCCATATGAGGATTTTTTACTTGTCTCCATGACCTTTTTGGTGATTGTTATAGTGACGCTAGTGTGGTATTCCATTAGTGATGCCAATGTGGTATCCCCACTAGTGACATCAGTGTGGTATCCCCAATAGTCTTTGTGCTCATTTCTCACCATATTCTTGGATGGTGTTCAGGTAATGCTTCCTTAAGTTTATCACTCTTCCTAGTATTTTGTATTGTAGTGTTTATGTTTAGTGATCCTCATATTCAAAACCATTTCTACTTTGAATTGGCATTTACATTAACTTGACATCCATGTACTATGTAAATATGGATTAGAGTCCATAGAGACACTTAGGTTAACACTACATCCTTTATTATACATGGCTACCTCATTAGGCCTTATTGTAATGACCCATTTTATTTTCATTTCTCTCTCTAATCATAGATTGAGGAAGGGTGCTGGAGTTAATTTATGCTTAAATCTATTTTTGTACATTTGGGAAGTTAGTCCCACATGCATTAAGATATTGATATTTGTCTACCTTCCTCTTATTAATGCACATTTTTACCTAAGGCTAATATGGAGAACAATTTAAGTATTATATAATCTATTTCTATGAATACACAATTTTATCTTTATGAGTAATGAATTAGCTTAGTGGTTATGGTAATGGATTCTTGGATATATATTGGTTTAATATTATTCTTAAATATATTAAATACCAATGTAGAACATGATACTAAGGGTAAATTTATGACAAATTGGTTAGGTCCTTTCATTGTCACTATAAATAATGATTTTGGGGCATACATATTGGCCACTTTAGAGTGTAATGTGATAAATGAGCCTATGAACAATATTCATCTCAATAATTTTTATGCTTGACTTGATTGAACATTATTAATGTGATCCCTTAATTGGGGACATTTTCATTTCATCATTTTCTATTTCTCTTCCTTTCAATTCCCATTCTTGAGTCCAAAATTATTTTTCTCCCATCTCCTATTATTAGCTTAATCTTTTATTACAACCTATTGATACTATAGGTAACTTTAAAATATTATCTAACAAGTAGTTCAAATTTGGTCCTAATTAGAACATCATTAAATGTAAAATTTTAAAATGTCATAATGCTCTAGCATGTTTAACTACTTTGTGGTATTTAGAATAACTTATTTTATCTCTTTGATGATATTATTCCCCATTCTATATCCCTTATTATACAATATACTTTTTTTTGAAAGATATTTCCTTCATGCTTTAGTATTATTATGGAATGGCAGTCCTTTCATAATCCCTAGGCCCTATTACAATCAGTTTAGATCTTGTTTGTAACCATACCAAAGGTTTATTTTAATTTTCTAGGTGATTCCTTGTATATATTTTAATATTCCCTTTTGAATTATAATTTCATAATAATATTGTATGTATATTATTCCAAAAAACCAAAAAAAAAAAACATAAATTCTTAAAATTCTAAAAATCTAATTAGAAACTGATAAAAAGAGATATAAATCTACAAAATCTTTTGCATAATTTCAAATATCATGGATACACATCCCATTTTACATTTTGAATATCATGGGTGGGAAATTTCTTATACAAAGCATGACTCCTCCATAAAATTCATCATGTCTAATCATTCAAACAAACATTTTGATTATCCCATTCCTCTAGGTATTTCCCTATGTCTTGGATGAGTGTATTTCATTACAACATGGTCATTATGAATCATCATTGTCATTCATTACACTCTCATTTTTTTGAGAACTACATTTATTCTAATGTCCACAATGGAATATGTATGAATCATCCACTTGCATGGGGCATTTGAAGATAGTTTAGATACCTCTTCCTTCTTATTATATTACCCATTCATCTAGTTTATCATGTTTTCCTACCTGATGTTTACTAGACTCAGGGGAAGACCAAAAAATTAATGTCTTATCATCCCATTAACACAACATTGATTACTTATTTGTTATTGATTTTAGTTATGTTTTATGTCTTTATTACATTTGATTGCATGTTTTTTTTACTTTATTTATCATT
>JARHVA010008137.1:427500-430000 GCA_037957365.1 Torreya grandis | reverse complement strand
CACTGAAACACACAAATTTTCCTACACACTTGATATGCATATTTTATAAAATATTGGGACATCCCTAGTTGGGATAATACACTATAACTAAATTACAACTTCTTCTAATTCTCCTTGAGTCAAATTATTGTTTTATAAGCAATGTTCTATATCAATTAACTAGAACAAATAATTAACTTTCAATTTTACATAAATCACATGAAAGATAGTGTAGATTAATTAGCCTATCAAATAAAATCAAATGGATAAGTAGAAAATACATAAAAAGTGTATTTTTTTTTAAATTATTATATATTCAAATATTTAAATTAGTATATCACACAAAAAATTGTCAAGAACATAATAATTGCAAGAAGATATAAACACAACTGCAAAAATATAAGCCATGCATAATAAATTTAGGCTCAAATCATAAATATCAATGAAATTTGTTATCCAATTTGGATTGATTTATATCCCATCATATTTATATTTATCTAATGGATGGTATCAATTTGAAAAGTCTATAAATAAAAGACCCATTTGACATTAAAAAGAATCTTATTAGTGTAAAGTTATTATTCAAAAATCAAGGAAAAAGATTCAACATTATTCATATTCAATCAAACCACTCATAGACAAGGGGACATTCCATTTTAAAAAAAATGACATTGATAAATATTAGTATCTCTATAATCCAAGCTCAACACACCTACAATCTAGCTTGGACAACAAATCCATGATAAAGGTATATCTTCTAGTTTTTGTCTTTCTATTTGTTTATATTCTCCTTGACATTTCCCCATTTGAGGGATCATAATTGAAATGTCATGTTTTTCAATTTTTTTGGTTTTTAATCACCAAAAATTTAATAACATCTCTTTTATGCTTGTCTTTAATAAGTATATTAAAGGGATAAGTACTTATATTTTTCTAACTAATTACCTAATTGTGACTATAATTTGACAATAGAAAACAAATTGAATAAGTTTGTGGTTTGTCAAGTTGTAGAACTATGTTTTCATCTATAATGGGTTGGTTCATTAAATCTAGGTCAATATCAACTATGCATACTAACCTTTAATGGTTGATAGTGACATGTGAATAAAATAGGATCTGTGACCATGTTGTTCTCATCATCTATCTTTGAAAGTTTTATATGTTTAATATTGAACCATATTGATGTGTTTAACTCTATATATCATCCTCCTTCACCTTGAAAATTTGGGTGTGCTTGTGAATCATATAAACCTTTAAAACCCTCAAAATTTTAATGCATTTATCCAACCCAAATCAACTATACTAATAATTGATTGTTGCCTATGTATTAGATACTCTACGGAGGGAAATAATGACTTGCATATTTGTCCCACATACTATATTGTGAAATCACTTTCATTCACTATATTAACAGAGATAATGATTCGTAATTGATACTTGATAATTCTTGATTTAAATTGGATTTAGTATGATTTAAACTTGGCTTCTGTACTTAGAGATTGATTCAATATTTAAAAATAATATGGACTATTTTCTCAATGTGCAATAGTTTATATATGTTTAATAGATAAGTGTCAAGTCCCCTATTAAATGAGTCCTTTATTTACTTATATATTATTCTAATTTATTGTTTTCACATACATAAACACATTAGATAAATTGGATAAATGCTTGATTTCTAAAAGTAGCCATTATTGGGAAATGGTCACTATCAATAGAATTAGGACAATATCAACTAATGATATTAAAAAAGTTGAAGGTTAGTGACATGTACATAGGAGGACTAAATTTAAGTTTTGTTGTTATTTTTATTGCATAATATGCAAGTTTAAAAGAAACATTGTGATTCTTGTAGATGTCTAAGATCATAATAGAATGTTCCAAATCATAAGGTATCATGATGGTGTGAGAGAATGGTATGTTATGATCATATTTTTGTATACAATTCATGCATGGTAAATGTGTTTCAATCTTGTCATTGTCAAGCACTTATACCATATTTTCATAGCACATATATAAGATAAAACATATACTTTTTATTAATATCAAAAACCAAAACTCAATTTATCTAAGTAGAGATTGGGAGTGTATGTGATCTATTTATTCTATAAAGTGTGACACACTATTATGATGTGTCCTTCTCATCATCGTTATAATTAATATTTCAATGTGATTTCCAAGTAGTGACTAGATCATGAACTGAGTCTAACCTTAGGATATATTTTGTATTTATATTTGATTATATGATATTTAAGTAATGCATGACCCATGAAACATGTCTAAGACAACCTAATATAGACTTTCCAATTTTATAAATATCCATTGTGTGTTTCTAGACACTACATCTAGAGACAAACACTTATAGTAAACTATAATTGTTAACTATTTCTAGTACTATCCAAGAGCTAAAATAATTAATCTAAGATATGAAGATAGTTTGTTTAATATTATGGAAGGTTATTACATAGACTAGGTTGATCATTAATATGTGCATCTATTAAATTCAGCATGAGAGTAAATA
>JARHVA010008137.1:385000-422500 GCA_037957365.1 Torreya grandis | reverse complement strand
ATCTATAAATAATTAATTTTACATTAATATATAAATGAGGAAGATGAAGTGTCAATTATACTACTATAGTGGTTGTTAATAATTACATCACAACCAATGATTAAGGTGATGAATTATGTTGGCATTAATTTTGAGTTGTGTTCTACAGTGTTTACATTTTATGAGTTATGGAGTATGGTTGAAGAGGAGTAGGACTTGAATTTTTGAAAACATGTTTTTGAGATGATGTGTAATTTATCTTTAAAACCATAATATCTATCAATAAAATACAAAAAATTGAGTTAATTTGGTGTCTCAAATCCTCCTAGATCAATGATACAATGCCATTGAAGGGGCAAAGAAGAATTTAGTTCAAAAGCATGGAGTAATAAAAATGATTAGGAAGGAAATTATGGAAATGATAAATTATGTTCAATTAATATTCAAGGAGTTAGATTAGTAAAACAATGGTAAAAAATTAGATGACACTATTGATAATACCTCTAGTTGAAGAAAAGGAATAGATGACATTATCAGTTTCAAATAGTGAGTAAGAGGCTGAGGAGGAAAATAAGATCATGAAACTAAGAAACCTAACCATGGGATCTATTAAATCAGTCATTGTAAAAATATAAAATAAAATAAATGTTTTGACACTCCATTCATGTAGGTTTTAAAGAAAGTGCATGTAGGAAATAAATTGAACACAAATATTTAGGATTGTGTGATTAAAGACATTTCATAGGGAAAGGGACATTTTTAAGGAGATAAATGCATAATTTAACATTCCAATGAGTTTTTAAAGTAAAAATAATATAAAATAACATTTTTAAGGAACAAGGATACTATAGTTATGTGAAAGTTACCTTATCTTGTTAAGCTAAATGAATTGACAAAGTGGTAGCTAGCCAGAATGCATGATTGGAGACTCTAATATACAGGGATAAGTATGAATATCTCACCTACATGAACAAACTAGATTACATTCTTATAACATGAATGATATGATATACACATGAAACTAATGGATAATAACCTTATTGATGTGTTAGTATTATAGTTGATGTTTCACAAAGGGGGTTACACTATACAGTTTAATAGCATCACAAAATTTTAAAAAGGAATAAGCATGCATACATTTATCCCAAAGCTTACTATTTAGAAGTTATGGTGAGATGCACTAAATCTCATAGTGTATGTGGATTATTTAATTTTCAATTATAGGGTTAAATTAAATTTTATAAAGTATATAGCCAATGAAATCAACCAAGTGGTAAAAGATGCACGTTATATGAGAGGAATATTTAAGTGGGGAATTTATTTGGGTCTAATTCTACTTGAGAATGTTGGTACCTATGATATTTGGTTATTTAATATTTTTTAGGAGAATACTTTTTAATCATACAATTATATCACAAATTAGATCAAAGACTAAATGAATGATACCTATAAGTTAAATATGACTAAGTGATTCAATAATGTGAACATAACATTTGGTTCAAGACTCAAGATACACATGAGGTTTTTGATGCATATAATGTGTATGGGATTTTTTTTAAAATTTACATCACACTTTAATGAAGATAAAGTGGAAATATGGTAAGTATAACCTATATGAAGTTTTATGTTGACATAAAATCTGCAACTTTGGTTGTATGTGTTTATGTAGTTAAAATTAAACTTCAGTTAAAGCTAATATGGTGTAGATATTAGTATTATTTATAATTATTTATCTTATGAATTTTTAAATTAAAATAAGTAGGTTTACTCATTCAAATTAATTAGTACCCAATGTTTCCTAATCTAACTTAGCTTGATCTATATAATTATTATAGAAACAACCATTACAGTTTCCATAAATCTCTCTATTCTATACCAACTTACTCTTTACATGGTTTCCACTCTTCTCTAAATATTACAAATTTTATTATGTTATATGACATCTTAACTGACTTATACTTTCACACTTCAACTTTCTTAAGCTATATATACCATACAAAAATATTGTGGTATACATATCAACTAGGACCTTTATAAATCAAGTCATGTATGTGCAAGATACATATTTTACTAAATCAAGTCATCTTATGTTATTGCAACAATATAATATTTAATACCTTACTTAGGTATATAAAATTATCTATCTCATCAACCTATATATGTACACTATTATTGTGGTAGAGTTGGAGGTTATATAGTAGTCATATTTTGGCCCTAACTATTGAATAATACTACCAACATTTCCTCGTATTTTATTCCTTTGACTCATCTTTGAGACAACTTATGAAAAAATTAATAAGTACAAAAAAATACACTTAAATTAATGCCAAAAACCACATATCAAAAATTTGGTTCATCATGTGGATTCCCCCTTAGGTAAATACTTCTCATACTTTTTCATCATTTCATTAGAAAACATTTCCTAGTTTAGAAGTATAGCTTTTGCATCTACAATGTTATGTGTTATAAATACCAAGTAGATACCTTTACAAATAAATATTCATGTATGTAGGAGATATTCCTTTTAATCAATCAATTCATCTTGTGTTACCACATGGATAAAATCTTTACTACCTTGCCTAGGTACAAAAAATTATCTACTATTATTATAGTAGAGTTGGAGGTTTTGAAGTAGTCATATTTTAGTCCTAACTATTAAATAATCCTACCAACATCTACTCAAATTTTATTCCTTTTTATCATCTTTGAGACAACATCTAAAAAATATTGATAGATAAAAAACAATACACCTAACTTAACAATAAAAACCTAATTATAAAATAATTGGCTTATGATGTGGATTACCCCTTGGGTAGATACTTCTCACACTTGTTCTCATTTCTTTAAAAAAATCCCAATTCAGAAGTATAGCTTCTAACATAACATGTTCTTTGGAAATAATTTCTACCTCTTTTAAGGATAGTGTCTTATATAACATATGTAGGTATGCTTCATGACCCTAAATCTAAATTTCCATATTTTCCATATGGGTACTCAAAAAATCCCCATAGTATTCCATGTCTTAATAAATAAGTATAGATTGTGATTGTATTTGTTTTTAATATTCATCCAAACTTATCCCTTTGTCCATTTATACCATAGATGGAATTGTATTTATCTATATTCCAATTTTATTATACTCTTATCTATTGTAAATCATACATGATTGATGAATTTTCCATAGTTTCATCTAATTGTCTCTCTATTGACCATGTTACATTGAGATCATATTGATGTATGTCCATGGTTAGGTAGTTATATATTTTTTATTTCTTCTAATTTGACACACTGCATAATCTAATCTACCTTAACACTCTTTATAATAGTCTATCTAATTAGTTATTTTATATTGGGGTTAATTTTTATAAAGTTGTTTTAATATGTCCTCCTATAGTATGATAAAGGAAACTTGATGCTACCATAATTATATATTTTATATTTATGTCATGCCAATTCTAATTTTATCTATATTAGGGAATTCATGGTAGTTAGACTACTCCAAACCATTCCTCTACTTATATGGAACTTTGCAATGATGTCTTGCTAGTGTTTCATGTTTTTGTAGAGCTTAAAAATTTGTTGGTAACTTCTTTTCCCTTCTTCTACTTATCTTCATATTATGCCTTTTATTTTTATTCATTCATTTTTTTCTCATCTCCTTTTTATTTCTCCTCCTCCTATTCTTTTCTCTTCTCCTCCTCTCATTTCCTTATTCTTTGTTCCTTTGATTTTATTTTTTCTTCATATTTATTTTCTTCTTCCTCTTATTTATTTTTTTATTCCCCTTTTTTTATTTTTATTATGTTCCTCTACTTTCCTATTTTGTTTCACATCTTTTTCATTTTCTTCACCTCTGCTTTACAAATTTCTTCCTCTTCTATTCTTAATTTCTCATCATCCTATGATTTTTGTTTTTCCCCTTTATATTTTTCTATTTTTTCTTTTTAATATTTTTCTTCCTTATCCTCTTCCAAAATTTATTTGGAATGTTTGGTTGCCATATTTGTAATTTCACATATTTTCCTCTCCCCGTCTAGTACTTTTTCTAATTCTATCATCTATTGTGCTTCAGACTCTTCTATTAATTTCATTATTTAGAGTTTTTTATTTTTTCCAAGGTACCATCTACCAAGTCCATTTTTTATTTAGTCCTCAACTCTATTGTTTGGATTTGTCTTGTCTTAATCTTACCATGTCTACAAAACACATAGTTAATTCCTATGCTTCCTTTTTCAACAAATCATCTTAATATTTTTCCATTGGAATATGGGATTCTCTAATTTTTTATTTATTTTTAATTATTGTCTCATGTAAATAAGTAGGGATTCTTACTATTTTATCATCTATAGTGAATGGACTTAGTTATGTATAATCTATAATTATTCTAAGTATTATATATTGTCCATATATATTGAAATTTTTATATTTTTTTCCTAAGCTAGGTACACCTCTCTTCTTTGTGCATATCCCTATTATTGTGCCCATATCTAGTACTATGATTATGGTTTACCTTTGCTCACTTGTCTATGTTTCTACATGTCCCCGTTCTTATAATGATTATGTTTTTGAATAAGTAACTAATGTTTGTCTCAGTATTTTTTTCCCTCTACCCATTATTTTTTATTACCATTTTATATTATGTATGGTTAAAGAATTATCTCTCTTTTCTCCACTCATGTATAACAATGTTTCTCCATTTGACAAAGATAATGTGGGAGATGTTTCTTGTTCCTCCTTTGTTTGAATTTTTATTTATTTTCTTTAGAGGTCACTTTACCATTTTATATGTATGTTACCTATAATAATATGAGTTATTGTCTTCAATTGTCAGTTTTTATTCCTCAAATATCTTACCAATAGTGAAATATTTGACAACAAAAGTAGTAATCTTCTCCTTTTGTTCCTAAATGAGTGGTTCTAAACTATAAATTTATTTTTTAAGCCAAGATTATCTAGGAACTATAGGACTTATCTATGAAGGTTTTGTAGACACTTTTGGTTGTGTTATCTCTTATAATTAAACCAAAACTACTATTTTTGATTTAATGGATACATATTCTACCATAGATTAGGAACTAGACCCTATTTCACTCATGAATTGCACTATTTGAGTATTCTTTGGTAACTATCTAGCTCCAAAAATTATTGCCTCAATTGGGTCATCAATAAAATCATAATAGAAGGGTGGAAGTGGTTCAAATGTTATATATAAGAATTTTATGTAGATATTGTCTACATCTACTATAAATTTTACTTTTTTGAAATATTTATGGACTATTCCTATGGATATTTCAAAATTTCGACTACCATGTTTCTAATCATTATTTCCCATGAAATAAAGTGTCATGTCTCCTCCTCTATTGAATATATGGATTCTAATGCAATTTTTATTTTTGATCCTATCGGGGTATTGGGGTCCCATTTGCATAATTAATATTGTACCATATATTGGGAACTAGACCATATTTCACTCATGAATTGCACTATTTGAGTATTAATTAGTAACCCTCTAATTCCAATAATTGTTGCCTCAATTGGGTCATAAATAAAATAATAATGGAGGGGTGAAAGTGCTTCAACTTTTATATATAAGAGTTTTATGTAAATATTATCTACATTTTCTATAAAGTTTAATTTTTTGAAATATTTATAGACTATTCCTATGAAAAAATTTAAAATCTTGACTACCATGCTTCTAATCATTGTTTCTCATGAAATAAAGTGTCTTGCCTCCTCCTCTATTAAATACATGGATTCTAATGAAATTTTTATTTTTGATCCTATAGGGGTATTGGGGTCCCATTGAACTGACCCTTAATTTCCTAGAATGATATATTTAAAATACATGGCTAAAACTAGTAGGAAAAATCCATAAAAAATATGTATACCTTGCTTGAAGTTTTTATATGTTTTCTTGATATTGTTCTTAAAGTATGGTAACGAAGTTGTATTGTGATGCAAAAGCATCATCACATTTTGTAAATTTTGGTCTAATTCAAGTGTCTTGATTCTTTATGGAGTCATTATAGTACTTTTAGATATATTTGAGTCATTCATGGGTGTTAGGTCTTTTTCAAATTTGAATTTGTTTCATTTAGGAATTTTCTCAACTAAATGGTCATTTCAAGTATTTGAAAATATTTGTGTTTTTTATAAATATTTGTGATGTTTATGAAAGGTTAATTTTTATGACCTTATTTTAAGAGGTATTTTAGCATGATTTTGGTGGTTTATTACTTGTTAGTAATGATGTCATGTTTAAGTCCTAACTATAGTTAAACATACAAATGATATGTCTTTCCTTAGTATGTTGGAGGACTAAAAAGGTAGTTAGGGTGGTTGGAACCTTTTTGAATAGGTATTTGTTTTTATTAGTGAGTCATTCAAGGTAGACGATAATTATGAGGAAAATAATGGAAATGGATGTTTGAAAGAAGAAAGGAGGAAACTCAAGAAATTGGAAACTCTACCTAACATGCTTTGTCATGTAAATATTATTCAAGAATCCTTAATATAGAAGGCTAAACAATACCTTTGAAAAAATGGGTTAAATGTCATGATTTGAAAATTATAATTTAAGGTTAAAATGTTTTTTTAATGAAGATGGTGTGTTAGTTTGTAACAAGAAAGAGTAGCCTTATTTTCTTTGCCCTGTCATAAGGTTGAATGTTGTAATCAATGAGAAAAAATATGCATACCTTTTGGAATGTGTAACATAAATGAAATAATATTGATTTTTATTTATGATAAGATAATATTTAAATATCCAATAAACCAAGAATAAAATCCCTCTAATTTTTAGAAAGGATATTGTGTACCCTATATGCCTATGTATGATTATTGTCCAAGAACTATGTATAATGTAGCAAAGAAAAGCAATATTAATAAAGATAATTTATGACACTTGATAATACATTGGTGAGTGTGTTCCTTTTATATTTAAGGTTTATTAATAATTTTATAGAATTGATTTCATACTTCTTGGTATAAAACCTGACACAGTCTTATAACAGTCAAACAAAACTGCACAATCTAACACAAAAGTATTTAGAAAGGTTTATCAGATGTGTTGATGGGATTTAATAATGGTTGTTAGACATTTACCATAATTAATAGTTCCTTGAAATTACCTATAAATTTCAAAATCTAAATACAAACCCTCTTAGGCCTACACAGTCACATAGAACCTTGTGCTAGGGTTTCCTAAAAATGTGAAATGTAAAATATTATACTAATGAAAAATTCCAAAAATTTGATATGTTTTGCATAATTATTTTGGATAAAAGATTTTATGGGTTTCAATTTGATCTAGTATAATAATGTATGGTTTTAGAGGACTAAGTGTAAGACATAGTTTTAGGAGACTTAAAAGACCTAAATAGAGTCCATGAAGTGCCTATAAAATTGGTCTAATAGAGGAGTTAGGTTATAGAAATTTGTGAAATAAAATAAGAGGATAAAATTTACTATAAATGGTTGTATTTTTCCAATATGAATTTGTATTAATATGTACATTATAGAAAAGACCAAAAAAGGCTACTAAGAGAACCCTATGATAGAGAAGAAAGTAGTGAATGGGAAGGAGTTGTAAATAGAGGTTGTGGAACATGGTAAAGAAAATAATAAGGGAATGAATGATTATATTAGTATTATAATAAATTTTTTAATGTATTATTATCTATTCAAAAGCTAATGGAACCATAGATAAGTGAGAGATGGTAAGAAGAGGATGAGAAAACAAGAAGAGGTATGTTAAGATTTAATTAATGCAAAGTGTATAAGTGGATTATAAAGTGAGAAAGAGTTAAAATATGTTAATTTATGATCAAAAGTGAAGGATTTTCAAATATTAAGGAAGTTGATGATTCAAGAGTGTCTAAATAATATTGTACCTCGATAATACAACTTGCAAATGGATTGTAGATCATAGATAGGTAGCATATGTAAGTGTTTGTGTGAATGTGATTTTATACATTAAATAAAAATTATTGATGACCTCTCCATCATTTGGTATCAGAGCAGGAAAATTATATGGATGATGTAAGTTATGTGTTTTGAAAATGGTATGTTGTTTTTCATGAAGATATGATGAGTAGGTAATGATGGTCACATTGAGATTATTTTGGACATTATTGGAAAGGTTGCTTTGAGATTTTATTATGTGATTATTGATGAAATATTTTAGGAAAGAAGTTAGAGGAAAAATAGTGAAAGGTGTGGCTAAATCCCTTAAGCCACATAGGCTAAGAGAAAGAAGATCTAGTCAAATCTCTAAGAAATAAGTTCTAGAAGAGATTAAGGTAGAGAGATAAGTCCCAGGTGAGGACATTAAATAAGGAAATTTTAAGAGAGAGATAGAGAGAGAGAGTCAAGTGAGAGAGACCTAGGTGAGGTAAAAGAGGGAAAGTAGTTAGGATTGTAAATAAAAAGAGATAGGTCAAGATAAAGACTTAGAGAGAGAATGAGATAGTGAAGAGTAAAGAGTGAAAAAAGAATCATGAAGGGCTTAAAGAGTCATGAATTTCATAAGAAGATGGAAAGACAAAGAATTAAAGTAAATAATACTAGAGAGAGAAAAAGAGATTATTAAGATGAAGGAGGTTAGAACAAGTCTTAGAAGAGATGAGACCAAGATTCCATGTATGCATCAAGAGGAAAGTGAGATAACCTCTCAAGCAATTGATAGAGAAGAAGAAAAAGACAAAATATGAAGATGATAACAAGGTAGCCTAAATGGAAAAGCAAAGGGTAAATCAAGCCTCAAATTTTTAAACTAATGAATTCCTAGAATGTGTGTATATAAGTGAAGAGTTGAAGGAAGATGAAGAACATTGGATGAATGAATAGCATGTTAAGGTTAAGGAACAAATTTATTGGATATCTAAGTATGGTGACATAATTATATGCTACATTAAATAAGGTGAACCATTTGATGATGATGAATAAGAGAGTTTGCATCAGCACCATGCCTCATGACAATCATGAAAGAATGAGATTTTAGTCAAGAAAGCCTTGAGGAGAGTAAAGAAGTACAAGGGAATGTAACAAGTAAATAAAAGAGGAATGTAAGCCACACATCATCCACACATATCCCTAAACACACCAATAGTTAAGGGCATAACAAGCCCTTACCCTTCAAAACAATGTTGTCCTCAACATTGTGGCAACTCTAAATGCTATTGCACAAATGCTTTATCCTCCCAAGTGGCATCTTCATATGGAAAATTCTTCTATTTGATTAGGTATTTTGTAATTTCTCTAGAATGTAGTTGTTTGGCGAACTTTTGAATGATCACCTCAAGATCAAAAATAACTCTACCTTCATCATCCAATTTTTGCAATTCTATTTGAATGGTTACTCTATGTCTAATTAATTTCCTCAAGCATGATACATGAAATAATGGATGTATGTGAGTGGATGAAGAAAAATATAACTTGTAGGCCACACTACCAATTTTTTGGAAGATTTGATAAGGCCCATATTACTTAGGAGATAACTTGTTATCCTTTTTTTGTTATCTCAATGAAATTTATTTGTATGGCTGTAAGAAAATAAAAATCTAATCACCAATGTCAAAATTTCTCTCACTTCTATGTAGATGTGCTTGTTGCTTCATGCGATTTTGGCCCATAGCTAAATTTTCATGTAAACTTATAAGGACCTCCTATTGATGGTCAATATGTTCTTCAACTATAAAAACCTTAAGATGGACCTTCAAGGTTGAAGTGATGGATAAAGGGTGGTATCCATATATCACCACAAAAAGAGACATTTTGGAGGAACTATGAATGCAAGTGTTATATCACCATTCAACAAGTGGCAGCCAATGAACCCATTTATTCTATTTATCAGAAATAAAATAATAGAGATATCCTTTCAGACATTTGTTGACTACCTTAATTTGTCCATCAGATTGAGGATGATAGGATGAACTATGAGCCAATTGCATTCCTAAACAAGTAAATAACTTAGTCAAAAAATTACTATTAAAAATGGCATTTCTATCACTATCAATGTTTTTAGGGGTCCCATGTAGTTTCTAAATTATATTGAGAAAAGTAGAAGCTACTGTACTAGAAATAAATCACTCAGATAATGAATAAAAATGAGCATACTTACTGAGATAATATAAAACAACCATGATAACATTTTAACCCTCAGATCTTGGTAACCATGTAATTAAATCCATAGATACCTCTTCCCAACATTGGCTAGGGATAGATAAAAGTTGTAAAAGACCTAGAGTTTTGATGGTTTTTCCTTTATTTTGTTGACATATCATACATTTAGCCATGTATTTATAGACATCCACCTTGAGACCTTCCTAAAATAAATCCTACTTTATTCTATGATAGGTTTTCAAAAATATTGAATGACCCCTAATTAGAGTTGCATGAAGTTCTTGAAGGATATTTTGTTTAAGAAGAGAATTCTTACACAGGTACAATCTATCTATATATAATAATGCATTTCCTTTCCATGTGAATTTTTAAAATCCACATAAACCTTGCTAAATATTTTGAATCAAATCATGAGAAGTACTATCATGTTCCCATTTTGATCGTGCTTCCTCTAGCTAATATGCCTACAAAATTGTTATGGTATATAACAATGCCTCAACTGATTCATCTTTTCTAGATAGTGCATCTGCCACCACATTGTCCTTGCATTTTTTGTAGGCTATTTCAAAATCATAGACTAACATCTTAGTTACCCATTTCTATTGTTCTTCAGATGATAACCTTTGTTCTAAAAAATATTTAAGACTATCATGATTAGTCTTTACCTGAAAGTGATGACCCATCAAATAAGGTCTCCATTATTTGATTGCATGTAAAATGACCATCATTTCCTTCTCATAGTTGGGTTTGTGATGATTTTCACCCTTGAGTTGATGAATTTCAAATGCCAGTGGTCTACCTTCTTGCATGAGTACAACACCCATACCATACCCAGATGCATCACATTCAATCACAAAAGTGCACATAGCCAATTTCAATTGTTCAAATTCTTGGGTAGCTACATCATTCCATTGAAATGAGTATTTATTTAACAAAGAGGTAAGTGGGGATATAATACTACCATAATTTTTGACAAATCTATGATAGTAACTAGTAAGCCCCAAAAATCCCTAAAGTTACTTGAGTGTCTTAGGAATTGACCAATCCACTGTTACTTCGATTTTTTTAGGATCCAATTTCACTCCATAAGACACCAAATGACCCAAATATTAAACCTCAGTATCCCCAAAATTACATTTGGAAGGTTTTGTATATAATTGATTTTGCTCCAAAATGAAGAGTACCTATTTCACATGTTGAAAATGGTCTACCCAATTTTTACTATAAATGAGGATATCATCAAAGAATACCAAAATAAATTTCCTAAAAAATGGATAAAAAATAGTATTCATCAAACTTTGAAAAGTATATGGTGCATTTTTTAGGCCAAAAGGCATAACCAAAAACTCATAATGTCCTTCATGAGTCTTGAAAGTAGTTTTGGGTATGTCTTCATCACAGATCCTAATTTGATGATACCTAGAACACAGATGTAACTTTATAAAATAAATATCACTATTCAATTCATCTATAAAATCATCAATGATAGGAATTAAAAACTTGTCTTTGATAGTGTACTTGTTGAGTTCTCTATAGTCAGGGCACATCCTCCAAGTGTCATCTTTGTTTCTCACCATGACAATTGGTGAAGAGTATTTTCTTTGGCTATGGAAAATAATTCTTACATCCAACATCTCTTGTACCATATTTTCAATTTCACTTTTTTAGGCATAGAGATACTTGTATTGCCTAATGTTGGGTGGTGTACTACCAAGAATAAGTGTGATAACATGATCATGCATGTAACTAGGTGGAAGTCCTTCTGGCATGTCTCCAAAAAAAACTAAATGAGCATCAATTATTTATTACAGATGAAGAGGTGGAGATGGCTAATTTGGCTATACTTCCATAGAAAATAAGCAAGCTACAAATCCCTCAACACATTTATGAAGAATATTTATCATTTGATGGAAGCTAACAAGTTGAGTAGATTTAGCCTTTGATGCTCTTAGCTCAAATGTCATTTCTTTAGAATGAAAATTCAACAATAATTCTTTAAAATTCATCTCAACAGTGCCTAAAGTGGTGAGCCACTAGACTCCCATAACAATATCAGCTCCACCCATTGCAATATCAAACATAAGAGAATCCAATAAGTAGTCTCCCATGGCCAAATTAATACTATGACATTTTCCTAGACAATTGATAGTACCACCATCTACAATCATAACTTAAAATTTTGGAGCTAGATAAATGAAATAGTTTAAATGAGTAACCAACTTACTATGAATGAAGTTGTGTGTGCTCTCAGAATCAATCAAGATAGTGACCATCTATTTCTTAAGGAAACCCATCACCTTAATATTTTGGGGAGTACTAATACCTAATAGGGCATGACATTAAATGTAGGCTAAAAGTATTTAGATTCCTCCTCAAGATCTTCTACATCTATATCATGTACTTTTGCATCATCTTAATCATCATTGGCACCTTAAATGAAAAATAGATTATTTTTTTAGCATAATGATGATCTTTGCTCCATTTATTGTCATAACCATAACCCAACCCTTTGGATCACTTCTCCTCAATTTGTCATTGTGTTAATCTAGTGGGCTATGGAAATGATGGTGCTGAAAAGTTGTGATCATGACTAGTAGTTAAAGTTTTCCTTTTGATCATCTCATTTTCTTCTATCATGCATGCCTTAGGGATATATTTTGATATAGATGTTTGGTTAAACATTAGAACCTCATATTAGATTCTATATTTGAGGCCACCAAAAATAGATCCATCAAATTTCTCTCAGTGGTATTTTCCACCCATAAAGAGAGATGTTTAAATTGATGAATATATTCCTTCACAGTTCTTGTTTGCCACAACTTGGCTAATTAGCTAAAATAGTTCTCAGAGACATTATTATGATACTGAGCTATCAAATCCTTATTAAAAATAGTCCATGTAATATGAGCACCACTATTTTTCTTTTGAGCACATAACTATTGATACCAAATGAATTTCTCATGTTTCATATACAGGGATGCCACCATCACCCTCTAAGAACTAAGGGTTTGATGTAACTCAAATAAATTCTCAATTTGGCTAATCCAAGTGAGAGGATCCTTAGCATCAAACTTATGCATGTCCACTTTTGGCAACATCAGTTTCATACTAGCATGGGAGTTGTTGAGAGGAGGATTTGAATACTAAAGTGAAGGGTTATTAAGCTAAAACTAAGATGTGATGGTAGATAATTTCATAGTGATATCTTACAGTTCACTGTGAACCCAATTAATCTCTTTGTTCATCCCTAAAACATTAGTTTGGATTACAACAAAGTCATCATGCCTCACCAAGTTTTTTATGTCCTCTTGAAGATAATAAATCACTAGATCTAAAATTCAAGATTCAATGTCATCGATAGAAGAAGTCTTAGGAGTTTTTGGTGCCCCTTTTCTTCCCTGAGTTGAAGGACCTACCATAAACAAACCCTATGAGGGTTTTGACCTTGAAAAAAAGTGTAACAAGAAATGGTGCCATTGTGATCACCTTGTCAAGTTGAATCCAATGATTACCTTTGTGCACTAGAGTAAAATTTTTGATAGAAAAAAAGTATAGTGATATAATATACCATTATAATTATCTCATCAAGATGAATCCAATGACTATTAGTGTGCAAGGGTAATTTACTTTCCTAGACTTGCAATATTATGCTAACAAAAAAAATTAATTCTTCTTAGATTGCAAGGTATGTTTTTTCACTTTCATTGCTCCCAAAAGCCACACCTCACTAGATCTAAAACAATACAACAAGAAACTTGTCCAAATCGAAGCTCTGATACCACTTGTAATGAAATTACTTAGATATTCATACAAAATGATTTTATATTATGTAGAATAAGAAAATATGAGAGATTACATAGTGATAATTGATAATAGAGTAGAATACTGGATAATATAGCAAAGCCACTTCAATGGGGAAACCTCTACAATAATTCACTAATAACAAAATACTTTATATGATGATTAAAGACTAACCACTACCTCCTATATATAGTCTACTTAGCCAAGGTTATTCCATAGGCTGACCTATCTAAGAACAGAGAGAAATGTAAAAAGTAAATAAAAGAGGTATGTAAGCTATAATTCAGCCACACATATCCCTAGACACACCAATGGTTAAGAGCATAACATTCAGGCTTGTACAGTCAAGCAAAACCCTATCCTAGGATTTCCTCACAAAAATGTGAAATGTGAAAGATTCTTCCATTGAAAAGTGTCCAATATTTGATATTTGTTGAATAATGATGTTGGATAAAATATTTTATGGGTTTTAAGTTTATCTAATATACTAAAATATGGTATTATAAATTTGAGTGTAAAACAATGTTTTAGGAGACCTAAAATACCTAAACCAAGACCATCAAGTGCCTAGAAAAGTTGTGTAATGGAGGAGTTAGGGAATATGACTTTGTGAAATGAAATAAGAGGATAGAGGGTACCTAGAAAGGTTTTTATTTTTCCAAAGGGAGGTTTTACTAGTCTATACATTGTAGAAAAGATTAAAAAAAATTACTAAGAGAACCCTACGATAGAGAAGAAAATAATGAATGGAAAGGAGTTGTAATTAGAGGTTGTGGAACATGATAAAGAGAATAATAAGGGAATTAATGAGTATATTAGTGGTCAATTTTTTTATAATGTCTTATTATCAAAGGAGAAGCATATGGAACCATGGATAAGTGAGAGATGGTAAGAAAAGGATAGTTAAATAAGAAGAGGTAGTATAAGATGATTATATAGAAAGAAAGAGTTAACATATGTTTATGTATGGTAAAAAGTGAAGGGTATGTAAACAATAAGGAATTTGATGCGTCAAGAGTGTCTAGAGAGTCTTATACCTAAAGAAGGCAACTTGTAAAGAGATTGCACATCAAAGCTATGTATCAAAGGTAAGTGTTTGTGTGAATGCGATTTTATACATGAAAGAAAATTTATTGATGACCTCTATATCATATTGAATCCTATTTCTCAATATATCCAAAGAAATTTGTATACTCTTTAAAATAGATTAATCCTCCATATTTTTGTAATAAACCTTCCACATAATTGACTTTATAGCATATAATACTCTAGGTTTTATAATTCTTTCAATAGAGAAGAATTATAGATTGTAAACTATGCCTATGATTTTTTCCATTAATTTAATTATGATTAATTTTTTCCATCACATTTGTGGGTATTATGCCCATAATTCAGCAATCCAAACATGGTATGGATGATTATCAGTTTAATATAGTATGGTCGATAAAAATATAGGTCTTCATTTTATCTACTAAGTAGTATTTTTATTGCCATTTCCATCAATTTTAAGTAATATAATAAGCTCAATACATGCAATTGATTCCTTTGGAAAATGTTATTATTCATTGTGTATTTTCATTATTGTGTTTTTGGATTCTATAACATCATTTCCTTCCTCTCCAGTTCCATATCTTGGTTATTTATTTCTATTAAATCTAAATGGATATATTTGTGTATATCCTCATAATGCATTGCCAAGGATGGAATAGTATAAAATGCACCCTTAGGGTTTAAAGTTTATAATTTCACTAAGTGATTATTTTATTTTATTCACTTAATAAGTTTGACACTCAAAACTTGTGGAACCTCCATCTCTCATTTTTATACAAAATAAAACTAAACAAAGTTTGTTGTTTTGCATGAAATCTAAGAAAAGTGTCATTATTAGAGTATTTTATAATTTATTGCTAAGAAAATCCATACCTTTATAATACTTCTAGTTTAGACATCAACAAAATTTATTCTAGTTGTGTATTTATTAGCATTGATAACTCCAACCCATTTTTATCTACTTTGTATGCTTTGTGTCTTAATATTTTTATTTTCCTTCTTTATTTATTTACTTTCATCCTTATTCTATTACATCATCATATTTGATTCTTAAATTTTTTATAGTTCCATCCAACCACCCATTTGTATTTAGTTATGTTTTGGATTCCAACTAAATAAGGAGATATATCCTTATATGGAGATAAGTGTAACTACACTTTTTCACTCAAACCTTATTTTCTTTACCATGTTAAGAAATTATTTATACAAAAACATGTACTCATTTTCATGTTTTCAAATATTCTTATCTACATATCTCTTTACTTGAGGTTCTAATTTTATTTATAATAATTTATATTTTTTTCTGAAATAGTTTTTTTTCTTATTTATATGTTTTTTTTATGAAACTTGCTTTTTTATTTTTCACCTTTTCAATTTTTTTAAAATATTTTTCCATTTTATTTTCATAATTATTTTTATGTTTTTCCTTTTTATTCCTCATTTCCCATTTTATATTTAATACTCTTCATATTCTTCCTAATACTAGTGTACCATAGTCAACAACTAGTACTTATACATCTAGAAAAATATACCAAAGTATCCTCACTTTACCTGCTATATTAGATTTATAGGACAGTGTTACCCCTAAAGCTTTATTATTGCCTTTCATTGTATTTTAACTCAAGTATTTTTAGTAAATAGTTTCAATCAAGCACCATTTACAAAACATTTTCACAATATTCATGCATGTGTTTTATATTTTATTTCTCTAAAATCTAATTGTAGATAATAAAATTAGATATTTATATAATCTTATTCTTGTACATTTGACAAATATAAATCAAGGTTTTACCATTTATTTCTAGCCCTATTTATAAATGAAAGGCTGGCATTCACCATCTCATTATACTTATATTCTTAGATCTTAGTCTGAGCCATATCATTTTCATGAGCCATCTCTTGAACTACACAAAAAGCTTAAATTTTGATTAAAAAAACCTCCACTATTAGTTTCATATCAATATCTATTCTCTAACCCTCTGGACACTAATTATCACAAAGGGTTACTACCATTGATGATAGTGTCAAAATCCATATCTAGTTATAGTAGCCAAAAGTCACCCAAATTTCAAGATGATCAAAACCTATGGGTCAACATAATTTTCTTATTAAAACCTATCATGAGATATTTTCAAAGAGTGTGGTATAAATACAAATCTAAGCCTTATGATTCCTCATCTAGAAAATACCAAATAAACACCTACTAAATCAAAATGAATCAACTACACAAGCACTCTATTCTTACCTATTCATCCCTATTTTCATATGAAGCATCGAATAAATGATATCATAGGTTTGAACCATTCAATAAACATCTTGTGAGTGTTATTTGTGAAAATACAAGC
This sequence comes from Torreya grandis, assembly GCA_037957365.1. Lineage (NCBI taxonomy): Eukaryota > Viridiplantae > Streptophyta > Pinopsida > Cupressales > Taxaceae > Torreya > Torreya grandis. The sequence goes on along the minus strand of JARHVA010008137.1, from coordinate 405,203 downwards.
TAGATGACTACATGCATGTTCATATATCATATTTTACCCTTGTGCACACACTTACTCACACATAGGGATAAATACATAATTTTGAGTCCCTATTTAGAATATTTTTATGTAGGTAGTACCTATTGGTAGAGGGGTCTTTGGGGCATCTCAACACTAAGAGCCCACTAACCCATTTTTAGATAATTCATTCAAAGGGTGAAGAAGGGTGAAGAGATAGGGTTTTGATCAATTAGTAAATAAGGATATCCTGTATCCTAGATCTGAACATATTACCATAAACATGATTGAAAATTTATAATGGTGATTTTTTTTGGATCTATATCCAATCATTATTTTTTACTAGACACATGTATCATAGTCAAACACTAGCATTATTGGTAGTGTCTATATCTGATCATAGTGTCAATAGCTACAAAATTATAATTTTTGTAAATTTTTCACTAATTTAGAATACTAATCCTCCATATTTTAAACTTATTTCTAGTCTAAATCTACCTGCACACAAAAAACTAAGTACTATTATTCCTTATTTATTGTAATATCTTTTAGTAGTTGTACTTTACTATTTTTTGCAATCTTAGTTATATAAATTTAAAACATTATTTATCTATGTTATATATTAATTATAATGCTATATGTTGGTTAATATCCCTTGTGTTAGAATTAATTTTATATTTTTAATCCTATATCCCCCATATCTACAAATTTAGGGTTAAATATTTGGTGAAACTGACCTTTAGTCTCCAAACCCTAGTTTGACCTAGAGTTGCCTAATTTACTATTATCCTGATTATGACTTATGATTTCATAATATTCAAAACATTAAAATTAAAAAATTCTTTTCCTAAAATCATTTTCAATATGGATACATCTATAAATCAATTCATTATATAAAACATAATGATATCATTATTTATTATGTTAAATTAGTCAAAGACATCATCAAATGGAAAAAACAAATCCATCAATATAAAGAGATGTTATTAAAACAAGATAAATTATCAATATCTCTTTACAAATCTTTTTTTAATAATATATAACCAATTTTAGAAATCCAACAATCTTGTTTCCATACCATTTTTCCTCTTAGATACTATTCAAGTGATAGTTTCCATCCACTCCCATTATTTTCCCATTACTTATATTGGATTTTATAGTCCACATTGTTACTACTTTGAGGCATAAGGTAAAGCATTCTATTGTATGTATCCTTTCTCAAACCATCCACCTCCCACATCTCTTCTAGATGGTGTGTTTATGTATATTTAATTTGAGGCACCTAGGTTTTGTGCTTATGAATCCCTCCAAGATCAAATCATACTTATGAGCAAGTTAATAAAAGAATTACAAAATCCAAATCAGTATTTCAATGCAAATATCATATTATTGTAAAAAATCATATCACTTATGAAAAATAGATAGAATGTGGTATTGTTGATCATGTGTTTACATGTTCATCTAGTAATGTCATAGCCAACAAGTTTTTATATCAGAATAATAATCTAAAATATAATTCATCTACAACTAGTGATTTAAAATGAGAATAAAAGGCTGATAAGAGTCCATGTGAAATCCTAAGAGAAAAGCTTTAAAACAAAATCATCCAAATATCTTCTCTACATCCTATAAGGAGATCAAGATAATATTTTGCATATCATAGAATGCATGGACATTATATAAAATGCTTTTTTACTAAATAAAAATACAATGTATCAAATATAGTGGTGATCATATAATATATACATCAATCAAGAAACACACCCATATAATGAGTAATTCTCCTAAAACATAAGTGCCTAAACATAAAATATGGTTACCAAAGGACAATTTAAATAAAAACTAGTTTCAAATGAACAGACTAGAAAAATAAAATATTCAAAAAGTAAATATAGAGCAAGTAATTTTATAAAAATATCAAGATGAAAAATCTAAAGTTGTAAATCTAGTTACAAACAGGGGAAATCAAAATCCTTTCATCATATCAAAAGCCTTTTACTATCATTATTTGTGTAGATGGAAAAAAGATATCAAGGCTATAGACTATCAATATACAATCTTTTATTATATGCCATTTCATAACTCTATTGAGAATAAGTTTCAAAATGTGCATGAAACTAATGCAAGTCCAACAAGTATTGGATAATTTTATCTAAGAGTTTCATTTGCTTAAAAATAATGCTTTCTTACTTTTTAGGTTATTTATAATCCAAATGCTTACAATGTTGTTCTTGGAAAATCATGGTTACGCTGAATATGAGCAATGGTTGCTAGAAAAAAGTGTTTCATATTATTTGATCATCAAGGCAAGCTTACATCCTTTTCAAAAGGGAAAATATCATTAGAGAAAAATCAATATAAAAAATTATATCTTCAGCTACCATACAAAAAAATACAAGTAATAACATATTAGTAAAGGAAAATGACATAGGTCATATTTGATAAGATAAATCAAAGGCATTTTGGAAAAACATATTTTTTAAATATATCATTAACTAAGAAAAAGAAGAACAATAATATTGCTTTGGAAATAATTCCTTCTCATTTAATCTAAATGTCAATGTTATTCATAAAATTGGTAATATATAATCCATTAGTACTATAACTTCCAAAACATGTACTTTCTAAAAAGGGTAGTATTTAGTTAACCTTTTGTATGTGGTGTGGCAAGCCCATAGTACCAATAAAATTTTACTATCCCAATATCCATTATTTTTATCACACACCTTTGTTAATACCTTCTCCAACACCTTGTTAAGTGCCATGATAGTCCCATTTTCTTGTGAATGGTATGGACTATACACACACAATATTTCTAAACTTTATCAATTAATGATACTTTCTCTCTTGGAGGAATTAGTAAAGATTCAATATCTTTAAGTTCACACCTTAAAGGGTGTACGGTAAAATTGGTGGGTAGAATATTGGTGATTTTCAATATTTATATCCCCTATACCACCACTTGAAACTAGCACAAACCTCTCCCATAGATATCCCTAAGATTTGAAACATCCCTTACAAACTCCTCAAATAAATTCACTACCTCAAATATCCCCTACCTAAGACAAAACCTCTTAATTAAAAATTTAGAACAAAGTTGGTTGTGGATAACCTTGTTCTTAATATATAGGTGTGTTATAGGATTAGGTTGGCCTCAACTAACCGAGTCTAGGACCTAACTACTTTATTTATTAAATAAAAGGGTTGATTGGGCCAACTCAATTGATGAAATTTTTTGAAGAGTTTAGGGTTAGATTTGGCTATATAGACACATATTTTTTTCCATTTCATTGAGAGTGACATTTATTTAATAATTCATTTGCAATTGTTTATAATCTTCTCTTTTGTCATTCTACTTGAGGAGTTATTGCTTAGGGTTTACATTTAGAGAGAATAATTTTATCCTATATAAAATTCATAGATGCTTAGGAAAATTCATATATCCTAGATCTATAATATCTTAGTGATATTTACAAAACACAACCACTTTTTGCAAAACACCATCAACCAAGGAAGAAATTGAGTCTTAATGGGTTCATCTTCAAGGTAAGTATCTCTAACTCTTATTTCTCTATTTGAGTAGATATAAGTAGCATAAGTAATGGATTTTTAATGTGTTTCTATCTCCATGCATTAGGGTTATATCTACATTAACTAAATTATATTGTTTCATGTTTGATGATAAGCCATGAATTCATATAAACTAGAAGATGTTGGATGCTCCACTAAATTTCAAGTTTTAGGCCAAAATAAGAGATTCATATTCTAATATATTATTGGTAAAATGAAATCCTATCTAAAATTATTTAAAAACAATATTATCATGAGGAGTGATGATAAAAATACTTGCCCTCGAGCCATGACTTTTGAGAAACCCATCAAAGTAAAACTGCCTTTCTAATTATTATTATAAGGACGTGATAGCTTCATATGGAAAATTCATGATTAGATGTTTGATATTTGTTAAAGGAGATTTTGGATATATATATACAAGTACTTATCCTTTGATGAATTTTTGGTTGATATAATCTATATCAAACTCACTTAGAATCATAACCCACTTAACCATTCTCTTTGTTAGAGCTGATTTGGAAAGGAGATAATTAAGTGGATTAACTTTAGCAATTTTTTTGGATTGATTATTAAGCATGTAATGTCAAAGTTTTTTAGAAGGAAAAAAAATACTAGGATACCAAGGTTTTACTTAGATACTACACTAATATTTTTATTTCATGTTCATCATAATATGCTAACAATGTCCCCAATACATACATTGTTGATGAAACCTATAGAAATAGAGCTTTGCCAAGAGTTGTAGGCATTAAGGCTACTGAATATTATAGATAGTGTCTAATATGTGTAAATTATTGTTTGCATTCCTCATTCCAATGAAAATCAATGTTATTTTTTGTAATAAATGTGAAAGGATGACATATATCTGCAAGTTCTGATATGAATCTACAAATGGACTAAATTTTATCTTACAAACTATGAAGCTAATTGATGTTTGTTGGCGGGGAATTTTTTTTGATAACTTTAGTCTTTGCAAGATTCACTTTTATTCCTGGTTATGATATAATAAATAACAAAAGCTTAATTTAAGGAACCTAAATCACACATTTATTTATATTAAGATGAATCTTATATTCCTTCAACTGTTCAAAAAAATTAAGTAGTACCATAAGATGATATTTTCTAGTTATTGATTTTGACAAAATATCATCTACATAGTCTTTAACATTATCATGAAGCATAGTGTGAAACATAACTATCATTATACATGGATAGTTGGATATAAAATTATTGAGGCCAAATGGCATTACATGATTAAAAACATGCCCCAAAGTTTGATAAATTATATCTTATGTTGGCATTAATTAGCTATTTTGATTTGATTGTACCCTAAAAAAACATCCATTAAGGAAAACATCTCATGTCTATCTGTGGAATCAACAATCATTTGTATGTTTCATAAAGGAAAGTCATATTTAAGACATGATTTATTTATATTCCATAAATATATGCAGACTCTAATCTCTATTGGTTTCTTAGTGAGTGGTAATATATTGGATATCCACTCTAAGTAGTCTATTAGTCATATGAATCCAACTTCTAACCATTTTTATAACTCTTCCTTCATAAGTAGTTCCACCTTTGGATGCATTTTTTTTGAATTTATGTTTTACTAGGTTTGAATCTTTATGTATAAGAAGGTGATGAATAACTAGTGAAGGATCTAACCCTGACATGTATGCATATGACCATGTAGATAAATCTAAAATTTTCTTAATGAGTAGAGTCAAATGGACTATTCTTCTAAGTTGAGGGAAACAACAAGTTTCATAATCTTAGGATTTTATTTGGTTCTAATAATGATGTAAATTATTATGATCCTTTTCAAAGTCCTAGTAACCATGAATGTCCTTATCTGATATTATAGAGGATGTAGCTACATGGATATGATGGTTTATATCTAAAATCTCCCCAATGTATTTATAATCATCTAACCAAATTTAAAATTCGTTATTTTGATCTCCTATTGATATATGATCTATAATTATAAAAAATTTAGATATGACCTCATCATTTTGAAAATGATCAAGCAAGGTTAGTTATTATTGGTCTCATAGGGTAAAACATGGAAAGGTTAGTTTGAGGGTCAAAACGATGTTGTCATGAAATATATTTGTGATGGATAATTCCTAAAACCAAATATAATTGGAACTAATTTTATTGTTTGAAGAGGCTTCCTTAGACTTGGAAGAAGAGTCACTATCATAATTGGATAAGTGTTGGAGTATTGTTAATGATGTTACGGTGATGTCATGGAGGTGTCCAAGTGAGTTGATGAAGTTCCTTGATAGTCTAAGTGACAATGACAAGGTGTGTAATATGATTATCGTAGTATGCTTGAAATTGGCTTGGTTGATATTCTATTTTAGCATGATTAGAGATGTTCACAAATGAATATGGGTTATTGAGCACATGAAAGAGGTACCATAATAAATTTTATTTGATTTGAGTGTTTTTTGGTATGAGTTGAATTCATTTGGTAGTCCATAGTTTTCATCTAGACATTTTGGGTCTAGTGGAAAAAAATTTGAGTAGGTAATTTGCTAACATCGCCATTACCATGTGTGAATGTGTTAGGGAGAGTTGGTCATATGGTTTTGATTACATTTGTACCTAGTTACTATGTGCTGAATTATAGGTCATGAAATGAAGTGAAACATAATATATACAAGTGTACAGTTGGGATCCTAGGTAGTTTGATAGTGTTTTCCCATACTTAGCCAAATTTGCATGAGGCAAGAAAGAGCTAAGTAAGCATTTTGATATTGTTATATTTAACATGTGTGAAGGTTAAAAGAGATAATATTCATATGGGTTTGTTTATTTTTGTGCCTATATGATTTTATCTAAGTTTTAGGTCAAGTGATGAATTTAATCAAAAGATATGCTTGTGCAAAGTTGGAATTCTAGATAAGTTCTTGACATAGTTGGATTTATGTTAGAAAAATCTAAGAGATCAGATTAATGGAGTTATATCTCACATGTGTGAAGTTTTTATGATAATTTTGACACGTGGTTTGATTATCTTATATGAGGATATCATATGGTTCAAGTTTTAGGTCATGAGATTGATCGAGGCAAAAGTTATTAAGGAGTAAAGTTGGCCTTTTAGGTAGTTTGCAAAGGTCCCCATACTTGGCCAAATTTGTGAAGGGTAAAGACCATGGAAAATTGGAGATATTATGGGTTATGTGAAATCATACATATTGATCAAATGGTTCATGTTGCATAATAATTACCTGGAAAATCTCTAGAGATCAGCAGTGTGCATTGAGTTAAGATTGAATAAGATGAGGTCAACTATTTAAAGTTTAACATCAAGCAAAGATAAAGATCTAGCTTCTTCTAAAATATAATTGTGAGATAATATTAGTACACACACACACACACACACACACACATATATATATATATATATCAATGGTTCATATTGAGTGATATGTTTTCAATTTGTCCAATGATTAACAGAAATAAAGATTGAGCTACGTATAGAAGATCGATGGTTCGTATGTGGTTAAGATTGCAAAATTACACATGATGAGGTCAACTATTCAAGGTTTAACATTTGGAAATTGACATACTATGAATTAAATTTAGAATAATATTGATGTTTCACATTTAATATGAATATGCAAGGACATGAGATGTGATAAAAGTGGTCAATGTTTAACTGTGACTATTTGAATTCAAATATTTGAATTTAACAAAAGAAAGACCATCTTCTAGTTTTTGGGCCATATCCTTTAATATAGGTAGAATTTGATCATGGTGTAAAAATAAAAATTATAAAGGAATCTAATTACCATCTATAAATATAAATTATAGGATCTGAAATTATGCACAAAAAAACATATTGAGGTTCAAAGTTGACTATGTATTTGACGTTCATCTATGAAAGACCTGGGAAGGATAATTGAGCTTGTATTGATGTTTTTTTAGATGTTTCATGATGAGTTAGATATTGGAGAGAATTATGGACAATATTAGTATAATATATAAGGATTTTTAAGGTGTGATAAATCTATATTGAGTATGAACATTGATGAATAAGTTGATTGTGTGTTCATTCATGGTGTTCTTGTGTACAAGGTCATGTTATGAGTTGATTGAGCATATGTAGACATGAGACATATTGATTGTGATCATTTTAGGAATTTTAAAGGGTCATGTGGAGTGGAAATATGAACTTTAAACTGGTTATGTGTTCTTAGTTTGCTCATATAAGTATCAAATAGGTGAGTGGGTCATCATAGGACCTAAAACGTGACTTAGGCTTATTTGAAATAGAGTTGTGATTAAGTGTGACCCATGTAAGATGTCATAAGGGTGAAGGAAAGTATTTTAGACAACAAGGAATATTTTGGACTTTATAATTAATGAATGATTTATAAATAGTGAAACAAAATGTGATACTTTCTATACTTGTGGAAGACTTGAAAAGAGGCTTGTCTGAGAACAGTATGTGTTGAAGTGAAGAAGAGAGGATATGTTATGTGTTAGTTAATATGTTGATGAGAAGAATATGTGTATGACATGTACATAATATTTATAATGTCATAAGATTTCTCTTGTATTTTAAATAAATACAATGAATTTAGAGTGTGAATATGAGGATAATTTGAGTGAAAAAGAAGAGAGATTATGGCATGCCTATGTGAGAGTCCTATATGAGATATAAAGGGAGTTTATGTAGGGGTTAGATAATCATATATATATATATATATATATATATATATATATATATATATCATCATCATCATCATGTGTTGAATACATTAGTATTAAGGCGTAGTTATTCAATGGAGGGTCTAAAGCACTTGATCTTCCTTAGGGAAAATTACTCCTTGTGAGATAGGTGTTTCACTAAAGACCTTTCGTTAGGAGGATTTGACCAAGGTTTTATATTCTAAAGGAATTGACTAGTCTCTTGTTTTTAATTTCTTAATAGGACAAGTAGTCCATGTGTTGTAAGCTTGAGATTGGGTTTTATTCTCCATGAGAGTTTCCCATACAAACTATGTGTTATATGTTTGATCTTGTGAATGTTGCTTGATCAATTTGATATATGGTGGTTGTCTAATAGTTTGAAAGGTTTGGAATTGAAATTCTAATATTTAGGTTTACTGATTCAGCCCCCTCTTTATGATTATACCTTAAATAATAATCTCACTCTTTATTATTTAAATCCAATACCTTCAAAGTCTTCATTTGTTCAGGATAATATAGGCTCAATGAGACTTTATTTGTGGAGACTCTTAGGAATATATATTTGGATTTTTAAGGTGTGATAAATCTATATTTAGTATGAACAATGATGAATAAGTTGATTGTGTGTTCATTCATGGTGTTTTTGTGTACAAGGTCATTTTTTGAGTTGATTGAGCATATGCAGACATAAGAACTATTTATTTTCATCAATTTATGAATTTGAAAGGGTCATGTATATTGGAACTATGTATTGTGAAGTGGTTATGTGTTCTTAGTTTGCTTTTATAAGTATAAAATATGTGAATGGGTCATCATAAGACTTGAAAGGTGAGTTAGGCTTATTTGAAAGAGAGTTGTGCTTAAGTATGACCCATGTAAGATGACTTAAGGGTGAAGGTATGTATTATGGCTAACAAGGAAGATTCTAGACTTGATAATTCATGAATAATTTCTAGACATGTGGAAGACTTAAAAAGAGGCTTGTGTGAGAACAATATTTGTTGAAGTGAAGAAGATAGGATAGGTTAAGTGTCAGTTAATGTGTTGATGAGCAAATTAGTTTTATGACTATGTGTATGACTTGTACATAATCTTAATAATGTCAAAATAGTTATCTTGTATTTTAAAGATATATGAAGAAGTTTGAGTATGTATATGAGGCCAATTTGAGTGAAAAAGAAGATAGATTATGGCATGCATATGCAAGAGTCCTAAATGAGATATAAAGGGATATTATATAGGGGTTAGATAATCATAGATCTATCATCAGGTGTTGAATACATTAATACTAAGGTGGAGGTGTTAAATGAAGGGTCTAGAGGGCTTGATCTTCTTTAGGGAAAATTGCTCCTTGTGAAATAGGTGTTTCACTAAAGACCTTTAGTCAGGAGGATTTGATCAAGGTTTTCTAGTCTCAAGGAGTTGACTAGTCTCTTGTTTGTAATTTCTTAATAGGATAAGTAGTCCATGTGTTTTAGGCTTGAGATTTGGTTTTATTCTCCATCAGAGTTTCCCATAAGAACTATGTGTTATATGTTTGATCATTTGTATGCATTGAATGAATGAGGTATCTTGTTAATGTTGCTTGATCAAGTTGATATATGGTAGTTGTCAAGTATTTTGAAAGGTTTGGAATTGAAATTGAAATGTTTGGGCTTAATAATTCACCCCCTTCTCTATGATTATACCTTTAATAATATCTCACTCTATATGGTTTGAATCCAATACCATCAAAGTCTTCATTTGTTTGGGATAATATAGGCTCGATGAGACATTATTTGTGGAGACTCTTAGGATAATATATATGGATTTTGAAGGTGAGATAAATCTATATTGAGTAGGAACAATGATGAATAATTTGATTGTGTGTTCATTGATGGTGTTCTTGTGTACAAGGTCAGTTTTTGAATTGATTGAGCATATGCAGACATGAGAAGTATTATTTGTCATCATTTTATGAATTTGAAAGGGTCATGTGGAATCGACCTATGTATTTTAAAGTGGTTATGTGTTCTTACTTTGCTCATAAAAGTATAAAATAGGTGAATGGGTCATCATAGGACCTTAAAGCTCACTTAGGCTTATTTGAAAGAGAGTTGTGCTTAAGTGTGACCCATGTAAGATACCTTAAGGGTCAAGGCATGTATTATGGCTAACAATGAAGATTTTGGACTTGATAATTCATGAATTGTTTATAAAGAGTCAAACCAAATGTGATGCTTTCAATACTTGTGGAAGAATTAAAAAGAAGCTTTTCTGAGAACAATATGTGTTGAAGTGAAGAAGAGAGGATAGGTCATGTGTTAGTTAGTGTGTTGATGAGCAGAATAGTTTTATGACTATGTGTATGACTTATACATAATATTTATAATGTCATAATAGTTATATTATATTTTAAAGATATATGAATATTTTGAGTGTGTATATGAAGACAATTTAACTGAAAAAGAAGAGAGATTATGGCATGCCTATGGGAGAGTCCAATATGAGATATATAAGGAGTTTATGTAGGGGTTAGATAATCATATATCTATCATTAGGTGTTGAATACATTAGTACTAAGGTGGAGGTGTTCAATGGAGGGTCTAAAGGGATTGATCTTCCTTAGGGAAAATTGGTCCTTCTGAAATAGGTGTTTAACAAAAGACCTTTGGTTAGGAGGATTTGATCAAGGTTTTCTAGTCTAAAGAAGTTGACTAGTCTCTTGTTTGTAATTTCTTAATAGGACAAGTAGTCCATGTGTTGTAGGCTTGATATTTGGTTTTATCCTCCATGAGAGTTTCCCATAAGAACTATGTGTTATATGTTTGATCATGTGTATGCATTGAATGAATGAGGTATCTTGTTAATGTTTCTTGATCAAGTTGATATATGGTGGTTGTCCAAAATTTTGAAAGGTTTAGAATTGAAATTGAAATATTTGGGCTTACTTATTCACCCCCTCTCTATGATTATACCTTTAATAATAATCTCACTCTATATGCTTTGAATCCAATACCTTCAAAGTCTTCATTTATTTAGGATAATATGGGCTCGATGAGACTTTATTTATCGAGACTCTTAGGATAATATATATGGATTTTGAAGGTGTGATAAATATATATTGACTATGAATAGTGATGAATAAGTTGATTGTGTGTTCATTCATTGTGTTCTTGTTTACAAGGTCATTTTTTGAGATGATGGAGCATATGCAGAAATGAGAAGTATTAATTGTCATCATTTTATGAATTTGAAAGGGACATGTGGAATGGACCAATGTATTTTAAAGTGGTTGTGTTCTTAGTTTTCTCGTAAAAGTATAAAATAGGAGAATGGGTCATCATATGACCTAAAAGGTGACTTAGGCTTATTTGAAAGAGAGTTGTGCTTAAGTGTGACCCATGTAAGATGCCTTAAGTGTGAAGGCATGTATTGTGGCTAACAACGAAGATTTTGGACTTGATAATACATGAATTCATTATAAATAGTGAAACTAAATGTGATGCTTTCTAGACTTGTGGAAGACTTAAAAAGAGGCTTGTGTGAGAACAATATGTGTTGAAGTGAAGAAGAGAGGATAGGTTATGTGTTAGTTAATGTGTTGATGAGCACAATATTTTTATGACTATCTGTATGACTTGTACATAATATTTATAATTTCATAATAGTTCTCTTGTAGTTTAAATATATACGAAGAAGTTTGAGTGTGTATAGGAGGACAATTTGAGGGAAAAAGTAGAGAGATTATGGCATGCCTATGGGAGAGTCCTAAATGAGATATAAAGGGAGTTTATGTAGGGTTTATATAATCATATATCTATCATTAGGTGTTGAATACATTAATACTAAGGTGGAGGTGTTCAATGCAGGGTCTAAAGGGCTTGATCTTCCTTAGGGAAAATTTCTCCTTCTGAAATATGTGTTTCACTAGAGACCTTTGGTTAGGAGGATTTGATCAAGTTTTTCTAGTATAAAGGATTTGACTACTCTTTTGTTTGTAATTTATTAATAGCACAAGTAGTACATGTGTTGTAGGATTGAGATTTGGTTTTATTCTCCATGAGAGTTTCCCATAAGACCTATGTGTTATATGTTGGATCTTGTGTATGCATTGAATGAATGAGGTATATTGTTAATGTTGCTTGATCAAGTTAATACATGGTGGTTGTCTAATAGATTGAAAGGTTTGGAATTGAAATTGAAATATTTGGGCTTACTAATTCAACCGCCTCTCTGTGAGTATACCTTTAATAATAATCTCACTCTATATGGTTTGAATCCAATACCTTCAAAGTCTTCATTTGTTTGGCATAATATAGGTTCGATGAGACTTTATTTGTGGAGACTCTTAGGATAATATATATGGATTTTGAAGGTGTGATAAATCTATATTGAGTATGAACAATGATGAATAAGTTGATTGTGTGTTCATTGATGGTGTTCTTGGGTACAAGGTTATTTTTTGAGTTGATTGAGCATATGCAGACATGAGAAGTATTGGTTGTAATCATTTTATGAATGTGAAAGGGTCATGTGCAGTGGACCTATGTATTTTAAAGTGTTTATGTTTTCTTAGCTTGCTCATAGAAGTATAAAGTAGGTGAATCAGTCATCATAGGACCTAAAAGGTGACTTAGGCTTATTTGAAAGAGAGTTGTGCTTAAGTGTGACCCATGTAAGATGCCTTAAGGGTAGAGGCATTTATTGTGGCTAACAAGGAAGATTTTGGACTTGATAATTCATGAATTATTTATAAATAGTGAAACCAAATGTGATGCTTTCTAGACTTGTGGAAGGCTTTAAAAAAGGTGTGTGTCAGAATAGTATGTGTTGAAGTGAAGAAGAGATGATAGGTTATGTGAAGTTAATGTGTTGATGAGTAGAATAGTTTTATAGCTATGTGTATGACTTGTACATAATATTTATAATGTCATAATAGTTCTCTTATATTTTAAAGATATAAGAAGAAGTTTGAGTGTGTATATGAGGATAATTTGAGTGAAAAAGAAGAGAGATTATGGCATACCTATGTGAGAGTCCTATATGAGATATAAAGGGAGTTTATGTTGGGATTAGATAATTAGAGATCTATCATCAGGTGTTAAATACATTATTAGTAAGGTAGAGGGGTTCAATGGAGGTTCTAAAGGGCTTAATCTTCCTTAGGGAAAATTTCTCCTTGTGAAATAGGTGTTTCACTAAAGACCTTTGGTCAAGAGGATTTAATCAAGGTTTTCTAGTCTAAATGATTTGACTAGTCTCTTGTTTGTAATTTATTAATAGGAGAAGTAATCCATGTGTTGTAGGCTTGAGATTGGGTTTTATTGTCTATGAGTGTTTTACATATGAAATATTTGTTATATGTTTGATCTTGTGTATGAATTGAATGAATGAGGTATCTTTTTATTGTTGCTTGATCAAGTTGATATATGGTGGTTCTCTAATAGTTTGAAAGGTTTGGAATTGAAATTAAAATATTTGGGATTACTGATTCTCCCCCTCTCTTTGGTTATACCTTTAATAATAATCTCACTCTATATGGTTTGAATCCAATACCTTCAAAGTCTTCATTTGTTTGGGATAATATAGGCTCGATGAGACTTTACTTGTGGAGACCAAGACCTTTTGCATTATAGTCAATACTATTACATGTGATGGATTTGGGTACAAGATATTGATTAATTTAGATACACATAACTCATTCATTATATTATAACCAAGTTGACTTGTTCATAAAAAAAGGAACCCACATTTAAAAAAAGAATCTTTACCAAACATACAAATCACTCATCTTTATTTTCTATGATGGGGCCTGCCATGATTATTGGGGGAGATATGGAATTTTCCTAGATATTAGGCATCATGAATTTCTTATTCTCCCATACCTAGATCCATAATTAAAAATATTGATGGTATAAATGCGTACTTAGATGTGGATGGTTGCTTGTAATATGTAGATGGGTGATTGGTGGATGTAGAGATAAACTCATCAGGATGGATATAATTAGAATGATTTTGTGACTATTAGGCATGTTCATAGGTATCTTTAGTAATGGTAAATAATTGTAATTTTGGTATATCCCTTCCAATATTTTATGATATCAAAAGGGTTGAGGATCACCTAAGATAGTAAATTACATACCATCATGAAAAAAATATGGAGGGTGGATGAAATGGTATTGATATCATGTATCCATGGAAGGCCAACAATTACATTTTATGAGAGATATAGATCAAGAACATGAATGAGGTTTTATTTCATGACAATCCCATCATGTTTGGAAGGTATAAAGGGCCCATTTATTGGAGATCATTATTATCATATACCTTTATAGTAATAGGTTTATGATATAGTGTTATTATATAATATCAAAAAATGTCTTATCAAACTTAATGTGAATAGATTTAATCTTTACCCATAATATATAAATAACATTTTAACTTTATGCTTGGAAATAAATAGTTCTATGTAAAATATCAAATTATGATATGAAACCAAGGGTGGAATGTTTGAATGATCAAAAGTCACCTGATTATTGGATGACAAGTGTCTTATGAGTGCTTGGAATTTGGATGGATTGATTTCATTTGAAACTTTGGATTCTTTAAAGGTTTTGTATAAAATGTACTTATAAGTTAGAGACATCTTGAGAAGGTCCAAAATTAAAATTTGGGTTGCAATTTTCTCAATTTGCTATATGATGTTATATTTTCTTTCAAGGGTGGATAAATAGACACTTGGAATTGTAATCTTTTCATGTCCAATGGTAATGTTTCAATCTTGGTATTTAATTTTATTAACAAAAACATGATGATCTATATGGTAATTGTGATTTACTATATAATCAAGGGATGGGTAGATTGGTTGACATTATTCATTTTGTTTTGACTTTGGTTTTACTTAGTATGTCATTTCTCATGGTTCAGGAAGGGATCCTTATATATCCATATTTTTTTATTGTTATAGGTTGATGCATGATTCTCTACTTCTATGTTACCATGACCAATTAGATATTGGACATAGTTTTTGAGTCCCATTAAATAGTTGGTGGAATGCCATTTAAATTTTTGTATAGTGTAAATATACATTATCTCTATACCACTTGGGCTTTGGAGTGTTCTCATCAAAGGTTTTAGTGTTTGTAAATGTGATCATGTTTGTGGTGACCAATTTTGGAAAGACTACATTGAGTGATTATCCCAAAGGAGTGAATGTTCATTTTCATTTTTTTTGTCAAATTTGATTGCTAGGTATGGTAATGTTATTGATAGGATGAGTGATTTGGATTTGTTTAAAACAAGTTACACCATCCACTACCATTTTTTATTTGTATAAGACTTAGGTTTTTCATTTTTACTCGAAGACGAGTTGTCTTGTTTGAATATTTTGACCATAACTTTAGAAACTAGTTCTTTTTAATATTTAACTAATTTTTATATGATTTAATCAAATAATGTATTTGAATGGATTTATAATTGATAGGCCAATTTTGAATTGAGATTATTTGTAAAGATAAATATATGTTTTTTTTGGGATGTGACCATGAGAACCAAATTGCCAAGGCACATCATATTTGTAAGAAAGAGGTGAAGATATCCCCATTTTTAGTGTTGTATATATATAACATGGTCAATTAATGTTTGATATTATAGGAAAAGTGTCAATTTTTTTAGAAAGGTCCTCAAATGTTATGATGAAGCCTCTAGGTAAGTGTAAGAATGACTCTGATGCTTCACCCCCTAGGTTGCATAGAAAGATTCTTAATAGATAATTATTTATATAATAAACATATGAACATGCCATATATAAATATTTAATACATTCTTTAGTGTAGACACCTAAAACTGGCCACCGATAACCTCCAACCATGCTTTTTGACAATTTCCACCCAAAATACATAGTTTGGCCTAAAAACACTAAGACATGCTAAATGATGTGAAACTGACATATTCAAGTGCTGATTTTAGCTAGGGTATCCCTAAATGGGGCAATACAATTTATGGGCTAGCTAACTTTGATCAATCCATTTCGAATCAAAATGACAAATTTATACCTGCATGCTCTGGATTTCTCTTTCTTATCAAATATTTTACACAAAATTTGTGTCTTTGTTATTTGTTGTTAGAAACATCCTAAATGGGAATATAGTTCCAATGCATCTGACAATGACTCCCAATTACAATCCAATCGAATTTAGGACTAATAACAAGGCATTATGATCAATTTGAGTAATTTGTGCATAAAGTGCTTAATCATGTTTAAGAGGTAATTAACCCAAATCAAGGCCTAATTAATAATTCCATGGAAACTTATTGAATACTTATTTTTGGAAATGAATATGGAATATCTGCATCATCAAGTGACCTCATTTCTTAGGAAGACATCCATAGGCCATAAATGCCACAAATATTAGGATTCATAACCTCCATGCCTCATCAATGTCTTCCATGATGCCCTCCATGCCTCTTAATTGTCCCTTATTCAAATGCCATGATGAGGATAATTACAAAATTAATTCCAAAATTGAATTAATCCTCAACCAAACATCTCAATCTTGAGATGGATGGTTGAGGTTGATTCTAATCAAATCCAAAAATTTATAAATAGGGGACCTCACAACATCATTTTTAATCTTAATTTGTCCAATGTTATAGTGCAGGATTGGTTCCAAAAGCTTCATGAAACTAGTGTTATAATGCCAAATTGATTCCAAGCTAAGCCAAGCCACAAGCCAAAAGTTCCAAGAGGAGATGAAGGTAGCCACACTCCATTGAAGAAGACCTCTTGAAGCATAAGCTGCGCAAGCTACCATTACAAAGGCATTTCGAGCATCCAAGGAAGGTGAAAGGAATTCTTGTGTTTTCATTCCTTACTTTTTAGTTGTGCTTGTCATTTTCTTTTGTTGACTAAGCTCTCCCTAGTGTCTAGGCTTAGATATTTTATGTTATTAGTGTATTTATTTCATTTTGTTTTCATTTTGGAATTAACACCATACTAACCATCCTCTCTTGATTCAAATTCCTAGATCACATAATGGAACGCCCAGTGTGATAAGATGCATCCTACACATGAAGGAGATCCTTTTGTAACTTTAAAATACATATTTGAGCACTTAAAACTCTTGAAAATTAATATTATAACTTTATAATACCATTTTTGGTTGCCACAATCTTTACACAATAACCGATGTTGGCATAAATACCAACATTGGTTACTTGGCCTAACCAATATTAGTCTGAATAACTAACATTGGTTAGATCTTGGTTACCCATAATTGATTTCAATGGTATTGACCAACATCAATCACTATGTTTTTCTAAAAATAAAGACCCAAGACCTACTTTTTCAAAGTTTTTTGTTTCAAACTCAAAAGGGCTTTAAAGCTAAAGGACATGCTAACAATTTTGCTATAGGACCAAGTGAATATTTGCTCAAAACATTTTAAATCACTTTTGCATGCTTAAAAAATGATTAGGAACTTTGTTTTGGTGTTTAACAAAGAATTTATGTTTTTTAGTGAATTTTTTTCAAAGTTTACAACTAAGACTAAGGGGTCAAATCAACACCACAAAACATTTCATTTGGGTTTAAAATTGAACACACTTGTCAATTCTTGTTTCCAATAGTTGTTTAATTAGATTTTTTTTAGCAAAAAGTGGAATGTTGCATGTATGCTCTTCCATTTTCCCCCTATAGCGAGCCATTGGAATCAAAAGTGCCATTGATATTACAAGTAGCCTAGTCCAAAGTTTAGAAAGAAAATCATCTAAAGCACTCCCCAAAAAATCATCAAAGTTTGGGTGATAGTGAAAGTAACCCTAAAGTCTTTCTATTTTCATTATTTACTTATTTTTATGCATCTTTAGTTGTAAGGGGGACTTCATCACCTCCCAAAAGTTCTTTAGGTAAGCTTTGACCTAGGGTTTCAACTCCTAGCATTGAATTCATTTGGCTCCTTTAGAGTTGCACATAGGACATAGAGGCACTTTGGACATTGTACTACACTGAGAAAATAGTAGGATGTAGTGGTTGTAAAAAGGACTAGACCTTTTGCACCAATCTGAGTGATACAAACCCAAAATCCATGATTTTCTTTTGCATTACTTGGCATGAAAGTCATTATGTAATCGATTCCCCTAGATCATTCAAAAACTTGTTCGTTCTTAGATAAATCCCCACTTTCTATAAAAGTATTGTTGGTGCAAGGTGTACCTCAAGGTCCATCTTGTAGTTCTATCATTTGAGAGAAGGGGTCGGGTGTAAAAATTGTACTATATAATGTGCATTTACTTTTGGATGAACACTTAAAATCCTCTCAAATGATGTATATTGATGGATTCCAACATTACCAAGCAACCTTGTCAGTTTAAGATCTAAGGGTGATTAATTAGTTGGTCTTGTCCAAGATTAATATCTTTTTTGGACTCAAAACTTAGTGTAAACAAATAATACAAACCAAACACATAGTACTAATTTTCCTTTGAATAAAGAGGCATTATGCTACCCACATGAGATTGTCCATTTGGCTTGTTCAAAAGTTCATCAAAAGCTTGAGAGTCATATCATCCACTTTCATGCAGTTATGCTAGCCAATTAAGTATATAACTTTACCAAAATTGTTTAAATCCTTCGCTTATAATCTAAATTCATAATTACACCTTTAAAAATTCATAGGGTTGATGTGTTCTGTGGGTTTGCCATTTACACTAAACTTGAGGGAACTTAGTTTTAATTTCCAATTTAGGTTGAAGGCCATTTAAGACTCATAATCATTGTCCTCACTTGACAAAATTAAGCCATTTTGTGCTAAACACTTGTCATTTAATTATATGTACCACAACATTTTGAGTCAAGAAAGGTAGTGTTATTCTGTCAAAATTGTGGAAAAATGTCTTTGCCTTAGAGAGTATTTGAAACAAACTATTTTATCATACATTTTAGGTAGTATAGCATCATTACACTACCCAAATAATTTCAAACTTTATTTCATAGCCCATTTTTCATAGAATTTCAAATCCATTTCTATATGTTTAGACTGATCCAAGTGTAATTTTGATCCTTTATGTAAAACATAGTTATACTATTGACCTTTGTCTATCTTGTTTGTCAAAGGAACCAAGTTTTTACCATTATTTGTGACAAAATAAACTATTTCTAAAAGTACCTTTTGATTCATACCTTGTACCTAGTTGACCAAGTTCATGTCCAAGAATCAAATGCCTATTGTTTGTTAGAAGTGTTTCATCTATTTTTAAAGTCTAGATTTTGATGTTGTTTGGCCAAGATTCCTAGCACATGCCTTGTTTGAGCCTAGATTTTGACATCGTGTTTGGCCAAAAGACCTAGAAACTTTTAAATTCCTAGATTAGATTGATTTGAAACACTTCAACCTTAGAGTTTAACATTTTGATTTTTGGTCTATTTAATTACATACATTTGTGTGAACAGTGAAATTTTAGATACTTTATGCTAGCTTATTTCCTCAAAAATATTTGCATAAATATTTTGATCCTTTTTGAAAAATCTAGACCAATTTGAAGGCATAATTTTTTTTCAGATTTTATTCTTTTTAGAGTTTGTAGAGCTCTTTGACTAATTATCACCAAGCATTGACTATGGATCCCAACATGTATTCCTACACTCATAGTGGACTCATGTACAAGTATGATATATGAGTGATTTTGGTATGATCACATCAAAAGTAAATTTTAGATAATGTAGTGGGTTCCACAAAAACTAATGGTGTGGTCATTGACACACATAGTTAGTTATTATCTATGAAAGATAAGTTGGCCTAATACTATAAAGTTAGCCTCTATTTTTTTAAGGGGGTTATTTCCCCTAGTGGTTACTTTAAATGATGATTATGTAAGATGTACATAAAATTAAATTAAATTAAATTATGTACAAAATAGAAGTGGCCTATATTATTTATAGTTGTTG
>JARHVA010008137.1:285000-377500 GCA_037957365.1 Torreya grandis | reverse complement strand
CAATCCTTAAGTCATGTCTTTTCTAGTTTTCTGACTTTTGATTATGGCTTTGTTATATATTTGAAAATTTTTGATCCAAATTTGAGTTTCTTATATTTTTAAATCTTTCTCTATAGACTCTACTTATGTATTAACATTTTTAATATAATAAAATATAATATAATATTATGATGCATAACATCCTTATAGGAAAAAAAATACTATTATAAAAAGATATAACACTAGCATACATATCCTCTACACCATCATGTATATAATAATAAATAGCATATTGATTTCCTTAATTAATATAAACATGATAATAATTCACATCATAACTCCAATTAATCACACAAACATGAAAATCATTGAAATAAGATCCTTAATTAATCACACAAACATGATCATATACATCAAGATTTTACCACTCAATTTTAAAATAATAAGGGACAGCATGGGTAAATTAAAGAATCCAAAAGATTATACATAGTAAGGTTTGGTTTATTCCCACAAATAATTTTTTTTTAAAACCCTAATATGACAAGGAAAACAAGGATAAGACCTATTGATAGGATAAACACAAACATATAAAACTAGGGTCTGTAAATATTGTATATCAATAATGGAAACAATAAAAGAAATGGAGATCTATGAGAGGGAAATAAAAATTAAAATCAAAATTAAAATATTATTACAAAAAGTCTGAAACACTAAGGCAAATAAGACCTAGGGATTTTTAGTGCTCAAGGCAATAATTAGGTTCACAAAAATATTTTATATGTTTATTTCTTAATGAAATATAATTAACATTAAATTATTAAAATTCTTATTTTACAATATATGGAATTTATCTTACAAATATTAATTTAAATATCAAATTTAAATAAAATTTACCATTTATAATTTTGATGAGATAATGTATAATAAATGCACTTAATAGTTTATTTTCTAATTTAAATTGCTCATTTTTAATGCTATAGTCCTCAAAAGGAATTTATATCATCTCTATGACTATTCATATTAGAAAACAAACTATCCAAGACTATAAAAACATCGTTGATGAATCTTAGAAGATTAAGAAAATAAGTATTATATAGAGTTTCTATGTAATGCCTAGGATTGTTGTACTTATTTTTTATAATTTATATCACTGCACCTATGCCTATAGATATATCTCATGTACAAATTAACCTTCATATTTTTCTATATATATTTTTTTTTCCCTTTAACTTTAAAAAATAATATGATTTTAAAATTGGGTTATAAATTTAAGATGGAATGACCTTAGCCACTCCCCATTGGATAACCAATGATTTTCCTGCATTCTCATACTATGAAAAGGGATCAAACCACATGTAGTTATCCCACTAATGTGTGTGTGTGTGTTCCAAATCATGTGAATACAAGTATAAATGGAATTTTTCCTAGATCATTTATTGTTACAAGCATGTAATTGATGTGTGCAATCAAAATTTTCCTTTAAAAAATTAAAATATATGTTAAAGAAAATAACAGTAAGTTATATGTCTATATTCGCTATGAATGCATTTATATTTAAATCAATGTTTTTCCTTCAAATTCTCCTAAGGGATTTTAATTTATAGTGCTCTCAAATTTGAATTATGGAATTATTATCATATATAATCATACCAAAAAAGACACCAAAATAGATAAAATAAAGTGACCTAAATGGTGACATACTCACAATAAACTCATAAATTATGGTATGATAATGCTAGTAACATTAGAATCTATCATTAATCAACATAGTCATGATCTTATAGGCACTATACTAAACATATATAAAAGTCAAATATTAAGTAAATGGTACTAAGGATCCCTATGATAGACTCAAGAAGTATTAAAAAAAGGTTCAAACATAATAATTTACAATTAAAACCAACTAGACAAGAAGGTGTGAGACCAATAAGAATGAAGTGATAAGTACCCTATTCATAATGAAAGTCCATATATGTAAATTCACATAAATATAATTTTAAAAATAAGGCTCATATCATATTTGTGTGTCTAAAAATTCAAACAATGGAATATAAATACTATTTCAATATTAACACTTGAAAGTAAAAAATAAAATAAAATAAACTAACAATAATTATTCAACAACCAATTACATTATGTAAAGTGGTCCTTTATATAATTAAGATGCAGATTATTTTACTCTCTAACATTTAAACTATATTTACTCAATATATTTATAATAATAATTATGTTGGATGACAACTATACCTCCACTCTTTTCTAGTTGTTCTTTTTAATATCTCACTTTGTGCTTTACACAACCAAACTCTTGATCTTCATGCAATTACATAGTGATAATAGACCTTCTTATTTGGGAAACTTCATGTTATATGGATCATTTTCCTTTACTTCATGAAAATTGATATTATTCTTTGTCAACTCTATGCCTTTTGCATTCCCATAATACCTAGAGCCTCTTCTTTACTTTCCTACATGTGTTTTTGTCTGATTCTTACCACCAAACTTCCAATATACTCTTCATCTCTCCCTTAAATCCTTTCTTATGAATTAGTATATATACACTCATGTCTTATATATATTTATATAATTTATTAATCCTTATGGATATAATAACACATTTTGACTAACATAGTCAATGGGAGCCTCTCATGTTGATGTTTCCATATTTGCACTCCTAATTGTGTACTAGTTTACTTACCCAAAATTTTGGGTCAACAAGAAATTTAAATATATAGTACCTTAAAACATGCACAATATTAATAATTTTAACCCATTATTTCTTTGTGGAAATTTTTAATTTTGGATTTTGATATAGTAACAAAAATCAATCATCCTTTATTAAAAAAAAATAGTATAGTTATGGAATATTTTTTAAATGGGTTTAAGCTATTCCTTTAGAATGTACCAAGGGTGAATAAATATGTATCTTTTTAATGAATCATATTATTTATATATTTGGACTTTAGTATTTTATTATTACTAATAATGGTTCATTTTTTTTTAAAAATATGGTTAATAAATTTTGTGTCAAATATAAGACTAGACATACATTTTTGAATATTTATTACCCTCAAGGGAATAGCCAAGCTAAGGCTGAAACCAATACAAACATAAAAATTAAGATTAAAAGAGTTGTTAAACATGTTAAATATTATCATAATCAAATAGTATATACTTTCTGGGCATATAAAATGAGTGTCAATATATTTACTATGGCTTCCTAATATTCTCTTTCCTATGGTGTAAAAGTAGGGTTTCCTTAAGAAATTCATATTTTTATTTTCATGTGTCACTTAAAGGTACTTTTTAAGACAATGAATATAAATAAAAATGTATACATTAATTATAAATGTTAGATGAAGTGCATATTGATGATATTCAACACTGAAGAGTTCATCAAATTTTCCACAATAAGGTTTATAACAATAAGATTCAGTCAAGATAATTAAATGTGGGTAGTTTGGTATTAAAATAAAATTTAAAAAAATATATATTTTGATAAATATAGTTGATTTAGAAATTAATTACCTAGATCCATTCATTATTACAAAGAAACCTAGGTCAGAGGCTTATCCCATAGCTACATTAGAGGGAAAGCCTTTTAATAATGCAACAAATAATATTCACCTGAACTTATTTTCCACTTTAGTCATTTTATTTTATATTTATTTATGGGTATTTTTATTTTTTTTCATGATTATTTGTGATGTATTTTATGATTGATTAGGTCATTGAATTTTCACACTTTTGCATATTTTTTATTACATTTTTATTGATTATATTTTATAGGCATGTGAACATGTGTCTTATATTCTAGTATTTATGGAACTGCACATATTATATATTTCTTACATTGTGCAAAATAATAAGTGAACTTGTATTAATCACCACTATAAGGTCATGGTATTATTATGTTTTATTTCTTATGCATTTCCATTATGGGCATGATACACTCATGTGTGTATATATTATACATATATTATGTTTGAAAGGATATTTCCTTATTTAATGTTATATATCTTATTCACATTATGATTTACTATTATTGGTAAATTATTGTTATGTGTTTTTCATATTAGGGATAATTTTTACATTGGAGCATATCATTTATCCCTATTTTCCTATTCCATTGGTACATATTACTTAACCCTCCATTTTCATTCCATTACTTATATTTCTTATAATTATATTATTATTGGTTTATCCATAAGATTTGATGATGACATTTTTCTATGATCATTTATGTTTGACAAGTATTCTTTCAAAATTATTAAAACTTTTTATTTTCATTTATGTTATACATGGTGAGCATAATAATTTCCTTTTGAGATAAGTGATATGTAGGAACGAACCTTAACTCAAAATGGGGGCATGTAGTTGGGTATATCTCTTTTTAATTACATGATTTCAAGAGGTTAAAATATGTGATGAGATTACAAAGAAACAACATATCTTTGATTCTTTAGTTTGGAAGAATGTTTTGTCAATTGTCAGGTTTAGTAAGATCAATGCTTTAGATATTTCACTATGAATAAGGTCTAGATTGGACCCACGATAGTTTCATTCTTTTTAAAGATGACAACATGGTTACTATACTATAAAGTGTATTATTTCCTATTGATTATTTTGATTTTTAAAATGTATTATTGTTTATATTATTATTGATTTATTTATAAATTTATCTTCTTGTATTAATTCACACAAGAAACATGAATATCATATGCATTCATGTAGATAGTGATGAGACAAGGTTTATTATATTTAATAAGTTTCTAGAGATATACACTATCAGAGGTTAACATCTCTCCTCATTTTGAATTTTTGATGAATTTCATATCCAAACCTAAAATTAATCATGTCTTACATGTAGTAATATGAATTAAAAAAATTATAATTCAACCTTGTTTGATTTAATTCTATATATATGTGTGCACACACATTATAGTGGAATAGTATGTAAACACCTATTTTTAGTACAATATTTCTAATTGTAATTTTATTACCATTTTGTCATGTATATCGATCATTGGTTCAAATTAGGATCTTATTATAACCTTGTCCTTTGTGATGGGATATTTTTACCCTTGCCTTATCCTTATTCATTCCTAAATACATTATGATTTATCTCTTTTTTGCATCTATATCTTCTGAAGTTTCATTTAACACTACAATCATATATATCTTTTTTTCATCCATATCTTCCGATATCCTTATTAATTTATAATGTTCTCAATTTTTTTGACACTAGAAGGATTGAGTTACTATAAAAACCTAGAGATATATTCTTGGAATAAAGTACTAATTATTATCTATAATCTACTTATAGATAAGTAATTGATCCTAGGTGGTAAATAATTCTATATTGATCAATGAACCTTAGATATGGTGTGAAAAAGAGGGAAGATATTGAATAGATGTGAGTCATGGATATATCTTTTCTAAATATTTGATGGGGTTAAAGAGGAATAATCTATAAGCAATAAAAATAGAAGTATAAAAAGAGAGAAAAGTTGAAATAAAAGGTTAGAATAAAGAAGTTAAGAAGATAAAAATAGAGTTAGAAAAAATGAAAATACAAAATAATAAGAAGAGAAAGGAAGAAGAGAAATAAAATTTAGAATAAAATATATAAATATAGATTGAAGAGAGGAAAACAAATATAAGACAAATCAAGAAAGTAAAATAAAATTAGAAAAATGTGTCACATAGATCCTCTCATAACAAATACAAGTTGTATTAAATAAATAGAAAAAAATGTAACTAGTATTGATAGCATTTGGGGAAGAAGATTAAAAAGAGGATACAAAAAAGTATAATGAAGTAGATAATATACATCAAACCACTGAAGTTAATGGGATAACTGTAGAAAAGAATTCCTTAATTATCCACACAAATGGAAAATTTTAATCTTTTCCAAATTTTAGGAGCATAATCTCATAAGGATGAAGAGGATACTTCCCATAGTGGATGAGGAAGAAATGGGAGAATAGAAGTATCAAAATAAAATTAATATTAGTATATGAGACATAGTAGAGAATGACAAAGAAGAGAATCTGGAATAAAAAATATTCATAGAAGAAGAGATAGCTATAGAATAAAATACCAAATGGAAGGAAGTAATAGATAATGATGGAGAAACTATAAAAAGATAAATACACTATAAATTATAAATAGAAGAAGATGAATAAAATTAGAATGTTAATATAAGAGGGATACGATATCAAAATTAAAAACTAGAATATAAGATAACATTGATAAGATATAAGAAAATAATGAAGAAAGTAATGAAAGGAAGAAGGATTAGTTAATGAAACTAATGTAATACGAGATGAAGAAATTGTAAAAGGATGAGTTAAGAATGATGAAAATAAGGAAAAAGTGATAAAAATGATGCCTCATTTTAAAACTCAAACCACAAAACACCATGTGTGGAAATAAAACCATTAGACCAACTACCATCCCTTGTGCCACATCACATCAAAAGAGAGAATCTATTTGAAGGATGAGAATAAATTATTGGACGAGATTCAACATAATATAAATTTATTCATTAAATAAAACATTAAAATTGGTGGAATTTGTATTCATATAACTCAACCAATAATAGCTCTGACAAAATATGATATCAAACCAATATCCACCAAATACTATATTTTATGTGGTTTGTTGAAAAACCCCAGAACTACTAAATACTATAGAATTATTCCTCCCAAAATATAATAAGTTAAAATTATATGTGAGTATATTAGTCACTTAAAATTATCAAAAGATGAGATAAATTAGTGAGTAGATAATTAATTAGTTAATGTAATTAATTATTTATTCTAACATTCCCACATTAGTTTATCACCATCTTGAGAGTACAAGAGATATAAGTTATGAATGACTCAAACATCTCACATGAATGTGACTTGCTGAAGACATCTACAAAATAACATTGAGAGAAAAAAATTATAGCTAAATGTTGTGTTGTAGACATGCTCACATAATAAATGGTCCTAAACCTAGATGTTATTTGTACACTCACAAAATAATAAATTATAAACAAGGTTAAAAACATACTGATTATCATTATATAGAATATTACGTTATATTTGTGGTACTCTTAGTATTAAAAATATGTAGCATACCCATATCAATTCGTAATCAACTCCTATTGAAAAATTTGTTGCCTCAGTAGAACATTAGTAAAATTATTTTTCTTATTTTCCCCCATGAGATAGGATCATATCTCAGAAACAATAAAATCCATGTTTATTTCCTATCATGAATTGAACCTGCATGATCTAAATCTATATAACTTATCACTAATATATTAGCATTCTTCTTGTATTATAGTTCATATCCATAGTTGCTTCAATATATCTCAATATTCACCTTGTTTATTTCTAGTGACTCATCTTTAGCTCCTACATGAACAATAAAAGATAGATAAAAACATACCTAATGTATAGACTAGTATATGTTCAGTAAATGGGAATCCATATCTATTATTGACATAAATTGGTATTTACTAGTGGTGGCGAACATGAATGAGATAATTGAAGGCTTATATTTATAGGTATTTTAATTGTTTTAGGATCCATCATCAAAAATTTCTTGAATAAGGACTTAAAAAATTCATTTGAGAAACAAAGATGTAAAACTCCATTTTTAATACTTCCAAATGAAAAAATTAGTATAGTACCATGACATAATTCATGTTAAATGATCATTTGAGATCAATATTTTTACATCAATCATATTTATTAAGATGCTAATAGTACTTAGATCATTGAAATATACAATTAAGATAAACAACTCTACCCTTTCTCCATGAAGTCAAGGTTTAGATCATATGGAATCCTATAGAATCCATGCTAAATGAAATGTTCATCAATATTTATTAATGAGACTCAAGGAGCTTGTTTGAGACCATATAATGATAGATGAGTATACAAACATTTATTTTTTCACCAGGTGTGACAAAACCATATGGTTGGGTCATATATACATATTATTGTATATCATCATTCAAGAATGAAATTTTTACATACATTGTATGGACATTCCATACAAATTATGAAACCATAACAAATACCAATCGATAGTATTTATCTTGGTTGTGGGAGAAAATGTCCTCTTGTAATCAATGCCCTATTTTTGTCTTTTCTCTTTGATAGAAGTCTTGTATTATATTTTATATGTTTATTTCTACCTTTTACTTGGTATTTAATATCCATTTTTAACTAATGGTATTATTCCTTGCTAGAATATCAACAAGCTACCATGTATTATTATTCATCAATAATTAACATTATACATCAATGGTCTCATTTCAAGGCTTTGAATACTATACCTTATAAATTATATATCGCTCAAATGATTCTATAAATATGATCATTAGGGACAAATTGACCTATAAACAAGCCATGATACAAGCCCTTAGTCCTAAATTTTATGTGTGTAGGACTATATCCAATTTTTCATTTCATATGGTGTTGGTATACCACTATTGCATATGTTGAATTATGGGTGGTTGAGTTGAAGGACCTAGTTGATTGACATCATTTTACTTATCCTAATTACCACTATAAATAATATAAATGTTTATAGGTCTAATGGATGTTTCAAGTGACTTTATGGAGGTTGAATTGGATGCACCATTCTTATCCAATATAAATCTTTATTGATATGTATATTCGTAATTTTTAGATCCATGAGTGAATAGGCCTTTGAATCTTCATTTTAACTAAGAAACTTCATATCAATGATTTTTCATCTCATTTTTACTTTAATTTTTTTTGACATACATATGTGCTTTACAACAAAAAACATTAAGATATGATATATAAATCTTATTCCTCATCCATGCTTCCTCTAAACTATTAGGACTGAGATCCTTAGTGGGTGCTTCATTAAGCAAGTATACTTATATGTGAATTTATTCTAACCAATATGCACAAGGTAGGTGTGAGTACAAAATAACATTTATTACCATTTCCATAATAGTGTGAATTTTCCATTGTTTAATGCCATTATGTTATGGATTATAATGTGTAGTCATTTTTTGATGAATTCCATGTGACTTCAAGAATTAAAATAACTCATTACTAGTGTATTTCCCACTTAATTTAGTGTAGAACATGAATTATAGGACTAAATATGCATTACAAAAAGGATTTAAATTATTTAAATACTTCAAATTCTTGATCCTTGGTTTTCAAGCAATATACTCACATTTTCCATGAGTAATCATTAACAAAGAGATGAAAATAATGGAAACCATTAGCAATCAAGTGCATGGACCTTCATAGGTTAGTGTGCACTAAAAATAATGAACTATGAGCCCTTTATGTACCTATGATAAATGGAATTCTATGTTGTTTCTATCTAAAAAAATGAAACATGAACAAATTTTATTCATGAGTGAGGGAAGGCCTCTCATAATTTTGTGTTTATTGAGAGTAGTTAGGTACCCGAAACATTAGTGTCCATACCTTATGGGTTATAAATTATCTAATTTTATATCTTTTACAACTAGAGATTGATTTGATTTATCAAAAACAATAATATGGAAAAAAAAATCTACTGTATAATATATTGTAACATTTTTTTAGCAATGATAATTGTCTCAAATAAGATAACTTTTTACCATTTTTTATAAAATGCAATTATGAGGTTGTGATCAAGAAATATAATTATAGATAATATATTTATGTTGAGTCTTATAAAATATAGGATGTCATTGATTATACATCCATGATAATGAAGAGGTAATGAAGCATATATTGTACCTTAGACACTATAGCATGTATCATCTCTAAGAGATAGATTATCTTGACAAGATGAAGACTTTAGAGTGGCGAACCAATTATTAAAAAATTTCATGTACGTTATGGTACCATAATACATTTATAATACCTAATTTGGAAGAGGTATTTCCTTAATTTTTTGTTTAGTATAGACATAATCCTCGTCTAAATAACTATTATCTTCAACAACGTTCCCATGATGTTTTGATGAAGAATACACATGTTTCCAATTATCTGTAGATTGTGGTTTATTCTTATTTTTTAATTATGGATATTTTTTGGGTTTATGCATCATGTTGTTGAAGAATAATTATGTAAGTGCATTGTACTATTAATCTTCGATATCATGGCTTTATTTTTCATAGGTTTGATAGACCTTCTAAGACCATGGTTTGTTCCTATGTTGATGTTTGTAATTATTATATTGAGGGGATTTGTTTGAAGTATTAATGGGAATATTTCCATTTTTATGTAATTCTAGTTCATGTTATTATTCATCTTCCTTGGATGTGTGCATGTAATCTTCCTATTGAAACATATTAAACAAATTTCCAAATTTTGATTTGCTCTTTGATATATTAAGAGATGTCACAAATATATTATAGGTTAGTGATTGTGGTCCCATGACAATGGATACTAGTGATTTATCTAAAAATTTCACACCCAATGCTATAGTCAAGGTCCATAATGTTGTAACATGGGGATGAAAGCGTTCAAATATTTCACATGTTTAACTTGAGACACTAAAGTTGGTTTTGTTGATGAAGGATGTTATTTTGGTTCTTAGCCTCATAAATATTATTGAGTTCATCCTATGAATTTTTTTTTATAGTATCATCTCATATATGATTTTGGACATCATAAGATACTGTAAACATAATGATTTACTTCACCTTCTAGTTCACTTTGTCAAAGTTTCATTGTTCATCAACATTTGAGGTGTGTTAGGTTAAATTATCATCAACATCTAGGGAAAGATAATTAAATTATAGGTGAGCCTTTACCTTATTTTTCCATAAAACATAGTTTACACCTCAAATAAGTTATGTCTCTAGTAAAACAAGTCTTAGGCCATTTCCAGCCATTTTGTACAAAATTATATGTGAGAGATACATTAGTTCCTTATTAATTCAATAGGTTTTATTTTTGATATAATATTGGAATGATATACCAAATATATCTATATACTTAAGCTTCAAATATACTTGGTAGTATGTGAAATAAACATGTCCTTTATATATACCTAATAATACATGAAGGAGATCTTAAAACACTTGAGAATAGAGTGACATATGGTAATTATATATTACATGAAAGGTAGTCATCCTATCAATGGAACCTCGATAGAAAAAAATAATTACTCATGGGCATAGCTTCCTAACATAATATAATTTTATAACTATTGTAGAATCAATTTTCACCTTTGGGGGGAGTTCTTTGGGCTCCCTCTAATTCATGTACACTATGGGAAAATCCCAAGGCTATGGGTCACCTATGGTGGGGTTGAAACTCTAGATAAGGCTAAATTCCTATTGATGGATCACCTAAACTAACTCCTTACACTAAGAAAAGGGTTAGGAAGGAAGAAAAGCCTCCTAAAAAAGTTAACCAGATGATGCACCAGATTAAAATGAGAACTCACATAAGCATAAAGTAAACACTAAGGAAGTTTAAGATAATGTTAACAAACATAATCTCATGGAACTTAGATAGTTTCATGAGTGTTTCATAAGCTAGGTCTAGGAAGAAATGAATGAAAGTAAAGAGGAGTTTTAACTATCATTGAGAACTTGAATCAATTATAAAAATAACACTAAACTAGACCTAAAACTAACTTGAAGACACCTAGAAATGAGAAAAAAAGGACAATGGTCATGAAAGATTATCCTTCACAACTCCATAATGCACAAGATTTTTTACACACAATTTAGTGGGGAGAGATAGGTAAATAAAGTCTTTATTTCTTCAATAGGTATTTCATACAAATATTGATAGGGTCTAGCCTTATCAAATGAGATTCACTACTCTTACATAATTGAGAGAGAAAATCTTATCAAAAAGTGAGAGTTTTTTCTTTTAAAATCTAAGAGAGAGATTAAAAATGGGAAGAATGGGTAATATAGAGAAGGCAAGAAGAGAAAAGAAGGGGATCATGAGTATATAAAAGAATCAATGAACTACCACCTCATTTCTTAAATTCTAAACCATCTTTAATTTGATCAAGACTATTTCATCATCAATAAGCTAACCTTCATTTGTCCCAATAGCTTCAGAATCATCTCATTGATTGATCAACACACTATAAGACAAGAGTGTATCTAAGGTGGTAAGTCATGATCTTGTTTATGAAGTAATATCCTTAATATCTAAACATCATTTAATGTTTCAATTATTACTCTCCAATTCTTAAATCTACTCCTTAAACTTCTAGGCCATCTCCCACTTGATTGCATTATAAGGACAAAGTCCTCATACCTTTAACTTAACATGTCATGTCTACTTTGGGTGGTTATTTGTAAAATCTATCACCATATTGGAGGATGAGACACTCTTCCATATCCTATTTATATCTTTACCTACCTAAAATTGAATATAGATCCACTATAGATTGAAAACCAATCTCATTTATTGGTTTTTCTATAGCTATTATGTCCATGAAAATCCTACAAGCTCCATAGTTTTGTCTTAAACTATATTAGGTTTTAAATAGACCTATTTTGTTTTAAAAACTTTTGAAATCTAAGGACTTATGTACATGACATTGAAAATACAAGAAAATTGAGTCCACATGCTCTAGATCCTCCAACAAAGGTCTCGACCAAGCTTTAATGACATCCTTTGAAAAAATTACCTTGGTTATACTTGAGTCGAAAAAATTCTTCATTTGAAGTCCCCTAGCTTTGAAATTTAATTTCAACCATCAATCTTTAATCTTCATGATCCCACATGCTTTGTCAAATCTTATGGACCCACTAACACTATAAGGTCACCTCTCACCATTAGATCTCCTATAAGCTTCCATGATTTATGCACTTGTCTTCAATACATTCATCCTCAGGATTCATTTACTTGTTGACATCTCTCACCATTATATCTAGTTTATAGGAGTGATCACATACCATCAATCTTCTTTAACCCATTGACATTCGTGATCATCACACACCATTGGATATTTGATTAGGTACCTGATATCTTGAAACTTGTAATCCATGCATTTATGTTGACCTTTTAACTTGATCCTCATCATTGATCTT
This sequence comes from Torreya grandis, assembly GCA_037957365.1. NCBI lineage: Eukaryota > Viridiplantae > Streptophyta > Pinopsida > Cupressales > Taxaceae > Torreya > Torreya grandis. Next base: position 364,473 of record JARHVA010008137.1, on the reverse strand, counting down.
GTGTGCATGATTAAATGTGTGCCATTGGATCTTTGGGACCCACTAATTTTGTCCTCACCTACTCACCATTGGATCTTCAGTATGATTGAATGTTGACCATTGGATCTTATTTTTGAATCAAAAAATATATTTTAAAATTCTCAAATTTGAATTCTGTGAGCATTTTTAAGTATTTTTAAATCCAAATATTTAATTGTTTTAGTTTTAAATTGATTCCCCCATGTATGTTTCATTCTGCAAGTCTAACTTTAAAATTTTATATCTTTAGATAGATAACTCATCAAGACATGAAATTTTTAGATAATGTTTAAGGAATGAAAAAAACCATGTCCATGTGGTCCTTTGTCTTGAGAGGCTTTCCCAAGTTTATTTATTAAATGCTTAATCAATTTGATCTGTCCATTTCTACATGACATGTTGTTGATGATCTGGTTCTTCTATACTTGTTCAAGAAATTTTTATCTCTTTAGAAGGATCCAATGAAAATTTAAGACTAAGTGAAACCTAATTCATGCATTTGAATACTTGAAAAACCATGAGAACCTTCTAGTATTTACACTTTTCAATCCTAGATCTATTTCCAAGTCTATTTTCTAGAGACCAACAAATTGCATTTTAAGCTTGCTTAAAGTGTTTCAAAATATTTTCAAGAAATATGTGATCTTATTCTCTTACTTTAGGTATGATCGTTCCATCTATAACTCTACTTAGTTGATCACTCCATACCAAGACCTCTATGAATTGATCTATCTAGGAAAATTTCCTTATATAGGCCAAAATTTGCCAACATTTCTAGTGATATATTGGGATTACATGTCTACTATGCAAGAGACTAGTAACCTTGAACTAATCCATTAGGCATGGAGTCTTAAGATTTATTCCCAAATGAAACTATTGTGAGATTCATATAAGGTTGTCTCTTTCTAAAAATTTCCTTTTGAATCAAAAATGAACAAAGAGCAAAACAAACAACTATACCATAGGCACTTATTAAAAGGGAAACACATAACTAAAATGAAATTTGCATAAGGAACTTAGAGGAAAACATGAAAAACTACTCTAATATGTTAAAATATTGTATATAGATACAAACTATTCTAATAACAAGGCTTTAAATTAATTACATTGACTATGATGGGTAATACCTCTCCATCACATTAGGCAAGCTAAAATTCATTATGGTGTTTGCATCTATGAATTAAATAAGGACCACTCCATAATCTATAAAACTATCTATGGTTATCTAGATTGGCCTTATTTGAGTCACATTCGAGGACTATGTCCCCTTCCTTGAAGTCCCTTATTGTGGCTCTCTTATCAAAGGCTTTCTTGACCTGAGCTTGATATAACTCTAATGTCTTCATTGCAAGGTCCCTAGTTTTTTTAAGCTCCATGAGCTTTATCATCCTTATGCTCATAGGCTCACACTCCATCAACTCAAAATGATGGGATAAGTCAAATGTATGTAGTTCAAGAGAAATGGTTAATTTAGATTCCCTTCCATATACAAAGACATATGGAGAGTTGCCAATGGTAGATTTTGGAGTCACTCTATTAGCCCATAAATATGTCCTTATCTTTGTATGCCATGTTCTCTAATTTTCCTCCACATTTCTCTTGATAATCTTAACAAGTTATTATTTGTATACTTTGTGAGTCCATTGCCTTAGGCGTAGTAATTGAAGGATGTACTAAGGTAGATGCCTAGCTTAAGTACCCATTCACTTATCTTCATACTAATAAATGCTAATGCATTATCTAAAATTATATTAGCTGGGACACCAAACCTAGTTCCTATGTTGTCATATAAGTCCAATACTCCTATTTCATTAGCTTCTTTCAAGGTAATTGCTTCCACCCACCTAGTGAAGTAGTTAGTTGCATTAATCATCCATTTATGCCCTACACTTGAAGGTGGATTTAACATCCCTATGAAGTCAAACCCTTATTTCATGAAGCATTATTCCACCTAGATTTGCTTGAGTGGAAGAGTTGTTAATATTTGTTTTCCTAAAAATAGAGCACACTTATGACATTTATAGACCCATGCATAGGCATCTTTAAAAAGGTTGGGCTAGTAATAACCATCTCTCATTACCTTTGATGATGTTTCTCTTAGAGTAAAATGGGATCCTCTAGGTCTATCATGAAACTAATCCAAGAGCTTTATCTCTTAATTATCATCAATGCACCTAAGATTTACCACATTGAGGTCCCTTTTGAAAGGAACACCATAAATTAATGAATAAGGTATGGACTGAATCCTAAAATACCTTCTTTTTGCTCTATCTAAACCCTGATGGCATTTTCTTATCATCAAGAAATGTGTCATATCTTGGAGCTAGTTATCATGAATTGGAAGTGCATCTATTTGTGAGTTATCTCGTGTCACTAAAACAACTTACTTGTCTTCTTGAAGGTTATCTACCATATGGTCACACAAGCCTTTTCCTCTTACCATCTTGGTGACTTTAATCTCCACATCATAATCTATGACCTTGGTAATCTAACCAACTACTTTATCATTCAAATCTTTGTTAAGGAAGAAGTCCCTAACTCAAGGATGAGACACCATAAGATGAGCCTTATTTTTTGAGAGCATTGGTCTAAATTTGTTTAGGCTCTTTAGAGCTTTTAAAACCTACTCTTATATCAAAGTGTACCTCACCTCATACCCCTATCCCCTGACTAAAGAATTCAATTGGTTTCTCAAGTCTTTCATCATTATTCTACATCAGCATAGCTGATATGTTGTCAATATTAGCAAAGGTGTACAATATGAAATTCTTTGAAAATTTAATATACATGAGTGAGGGTGCTTGGGCAATAGCTTGTTTAATGGCCTCAAATGTTACTTTACCTTCATTTTACCAAGCAAACACTTATCTCTTATTTAACCTGGTAGTGATAGGTTTGACTAGGTTTGTAAAACTAGGCATAAACCTTATCACAAAGTTTATCTTCCTAAGTAAACTTTGTATTTATTTCTTGTGCTTTGGTAAAGAGAGTTCTAAGCTGGTAACTATTTTATCAAGGTTAATGTATAATCCTTCCTTTAAAATAATATGACCTAAAGGTTTTCCTTCATGACCAATAAACACACACTTCTTCGGATTTAAAGAGATCCCATAATTTATCCATCTTTCAATGATCAACCTTAGATGATCTATGTGCTCATTAGCCTTCTTAGAGGAAACTATGATGTCATCCAAGTAGACTAGTACCATTTGATCTAGAAACCTTTGAAAAACCATGTCCATATATCTTTTAAAAGTTGTTCCTTCATTTAATAACTAAAAAGTCATCTTATGGTAAGTATATGTGCTCCTATTAGTACTAAAGGTAGTCTTATACTAATCTTCTTCTCTTACCAGCACCTAATTGTATCATGAATACCCATCCAAAAAGGAAAAACATTCTAAACCAACAAATATCTAAAGGATTTTCTCCATGGATGGTAAAGGGTAATGATATTTCAAGGAGACCTTATTGAGATCCCTAAAGTTAACACACAATCTAATTTCCCCATTCTTCTTCCTGACAAACACCAAATTGGCTACCCATGAGGAGTGCTTAATGGGAAATATGATCTTGGATTTGATTAATTTGGTTAGTTATTTACTCATAAGATCTTCAATTTTGGAGTTTATAGGCCTCTACTTCTACCTGATAGGCTTGGCATTATCCTCTAGTTCTATAGTATGCTGGGCTAACTTGGGATCAAAACCACTCAGGTCACTATACTCCTAAGAAATGATGTTTGCAAATTATTTACAAAGCTCTATGAAAGAATGCATTTCAGATTTAGTGCTTACCTTCCCAAGCTTATGGAGCTTGTCCTTGAGGATAAGGACTCTTTCATAGTTATCTTAACTTGTTCACATCACTACATTGTCTTGTCTCATATGGTCTCTTTCATAGAAAAGACCTTCAAGGGTGATAAGCCCTTTAGGAATATTATTGGTTCTCAATTGAACTATTTTATCTTCATAGTGATGTTGAAACTTATCTTGGTTTATTTAAGAGAATTCTTCATCTTGATACTATAAATAAGGATTTTGTTTATCATTTTCAAAGACATTGTAATGAGTTTCATTATCTAACACTAATGGTCTTACTGCCACTTTGGCATGTGGTTGCACCTTTGTCTTTATTAACTCATTATAGAATTCAAACTGAGCTCTGATAGTTTCCAACTTATCATCATTTCCATTTTGGTTATTTGGCACTACTTGGACGTTAAAATCCTCAAAATCCTAAATTATGGAGGCACAACTATACTTTGAGTTTGTGAGTTTTGGGGAACAAAAACATTCCCATAGTTTTAATTCCTTGGAGATATATGAAATTTTTGAATAGTATCATGTCCATTTGGATTTGATATTTAAGGAAAAATGGTAGGAGTCTCTTTACTACTTCCTAGTTACCATCCATGTTCTTTCTTTTGAACCTTATATTATCTACCACTAGAATGTATGTTTAGCTAGAACTAACCTACCAATTGAGTGAATAACATGTTGGAGAATTGTCAATGATGTCATGTTTATGTCATAGAGGTTTATAAGAGAGTATATTCAGTGCCTTGATAGTCTAAGTGATAGTGAAAAAGTGTGCAATGCACTTGTCCTAGTATGCTTGAAGAAAGCTTGGTTGATCTTCAAATTTTGCATGGTTTGAGATGTTTAGAGATAACTATGATGATTTTAATATGTGAAATAGGTCCCTAAGATGTTTTATAAACTTTTATGTCTTGTGTGCATAAGTGAAATTCATATGATAGTCTATAGTTTTCATCTAGACATTTTGGGTCCAATGGAAGAAAATCTGAGTAGTCGATTTGATGACATCATAATTACCACATGTGAATGAGTCAAGGGGAGTTGGCAATATGTTTTTTATATAATTATTACCTATTTGATGTGTACTAAATCTTATTCCATGCACCTAAGTGTAGTAAAATATAAGTTGGTGGAAAGTTGGGCTCTCAGGCATTTTGATAGTGTTTTCCCATACTTAGCCAAATTTGTAATGTGGTAAGAAAAGCTGAGTAGGCATTTTGATGATGGAATATATCATACATGTGTAAATTTATAGATAAGGTGATCATATGGGTTTATTCAATTTTATTCTTAGTTTATTTTTTTATATTTTTTAGGTCATTTGCTTGAGTGAAGAAAAAGATATGGAGGTGAAAAGTTGGCCTTTCAAGTAGATAAGCAATGGTCCCCATAGTCATTTCTAACCAAGGGTAAAGACCAGGAAAAAATGGAGATCCTATATCTCATGTTAGTTAATACATATTGAATAAATGGTACATAGTGCATCATAAGGACTTGACTAATCCACAAAGATCAATGGTGCATAGGATATCATACATCTATATTTATGGTGTGCATCATGTCAAAGAGATCAAAGTGTTTAAAGTTTAACATCAAGAAGATATAAAGATAAATCTTATTATGGATCAATGGTGATTGGGTGTTCATTCTAATTGATATAAATGGTTTGTATTAAATACAAGAGGTAAAAGTGATAGTTCTCTAGCATGACTAAAGTGAGGATAATTTTGAAGAGATCGATAAAGCGTATGAGGTCAAAGTTACTAGATTGCACAAGATGAGGTCAATATGTTCAAGGTTTATAATTTGGGATTTGATGCACTATGTCTTAAATATTGAATAATATTGATGATGCATGATAAATATGAAGCATCAAGGACATGATATGTGAGCATAGTTTTCAAGGTTTAACTATGACCGTTTACATTTGAATATTTGAAATTATAAAGGAAACACTAGTGCCTTATATTTTGGATATATCTTTCAATCTATGTAGAATTTGCTCATGGTGTAAAAAATTACTTTTATAGGACTATAAGGTTCATCTAGAAATATATATTGAAGATATGAAAGTGTGTACATGCATAATTATGAATATTCAATCATTTGACTATGTGTTCATGTGTATTCTACAACTAACCCAAGAAGATTGTTTGAGCTTGTTTTGATATTGTTTAGATATATCTTGATGAATTGGATATCAAGGAATATTTTAAAGTATATAAGGATTATCTATGTGAATTATTAAGTTTTATCAATTTGTATATAGTATGAAAAAAAGTTTATAAGTTGACTATGTATTCATTTATGGTAACTATGTGCATAGAATGTTGTTTGAGCAAACTATGTTTATGTAGAAGGGTACTATGTTTTTTTTAATCACTTAAGGGGACATAAAAATCATATGGAATGGTTCCATGCATTTGGAATTGATTTTGTTTTACTTTTTTAATTGATGAATTGCTAAATGGGTGAATAGGTCTTTATGATACCTATAAGATCTACAAGGGCCTAATTGAAAGGTGTAGTTGATTAAGGGTGACCCATAAATGTTATACCCAACCTATGAATATTGTATTGAGATGTGTCTTTATATGTGAGATATTTATTAAGGGTCAAGGCATGTCTAATGTCCAACCAAGGTGTTTTTAATCATGATTATTCTATAAATAGTAGAACCAAAGATAGTTTCTATACTTGAGTGAGATATTTGAGAGAGGATTATGAATGAGGAGATAAGTGAAGGTGAAAACCATTGAAAAAGATGGTATAAGTCAATGAGGAAAATTAGAGAGAAAATAGGATTAGATATGTCTACCTAATCAAGGTGATGAAGTGGATCACATAATTCATTAGACCTAATAAGCCTAGAAAAGGTAGAATGAGTTAGTATTCTCAAGAGGATATTTGAGAGAGTGTGTATGGTGAGTGAAGGAAATGTGAATGTTGTGTGCACCTAGTGGATGGGTTGAATGGAATAATAGGTTGATGATGGTGTGTATAACTATAAATCATATTTTGATGTCATAATAGTGCTCTTGTAGGTCTGAAGATTGAGTGTGAATGAAGAATAGAAGAGTGGAGTTAGTTGGGATATGTAAATTGTCCTAATTGATATTTATGTGTTGGTTCAAGTACATAATGTGATTTGGCCAATAGGGAGAACTGAGTAAGAGTGATCAATGGATGAATTGTTGATGATATCAGATTAAGGTCTACGTGTATGACCTTTTGGTCATGTTTTTTATGTGGTGATAGAGTTGTTGATAAGTTGAAGAGTGATAATCAGATGTCCATTATTTGATATTAAAGACATCAGTTTAAAGGTGGAATTGTTAATAAGTGTTGTTTTGGTTGATCAACATATAGGGGGTTCAAGCCTCCTTGAAAGGTGAAACTTTATATAAGTCTAGTTATTATGGTTGTTTAGGTATACAAGTATGGTAACACCTTGTGGGATTGTAGTCTCACTAAAGAAAGGAAGGTAGTTGCTTGATTACTTACAATTGGTCTAAATTGGATCTTGTCATTATAAGACTATAGTTCATCTTATAGGGTTCTATGGGTTTTATTTCCCAAGAGGATTTCCCATGTCGATTTTGTGTTGATGTGATGTATAGTCTTGTTCATGCTTTGGTTATATACGTTTACATGATTATGTTTCTATATCAAGTTGATGAATGACATAATGGTTTTGTAATTGAATGTGTATTTTTTTATATTGATTTAGGCCCCCCTCTCAATATCTACTTTGGAGGAATTGTAATAGCTTGAAGGAGATCTTAAGTAGCAAAAAATGGCTAAGCAATTGAAGAAAGCAAATATTGAATTGAGATCAATGGTCAAAAGTCTTGAAGAATAGATTATTTATATTAAAGAGCAAGCATGTATAATGATGGATGAATTGTTTAAAAAAATTAAGAGGGATAAGGAGACTATCCAAGTTCTTGGAATTTAGTTAGAGGTTGCATTTTCAAGTTTGACAGCTAAAGGAGATGAATATGTATAAATGAGGACTAATGCTTTTTCCCAAGAAGATGAGTATGAAAAAGTCTTAATCAATATAGCCAAGCCTAATAAAGGAAAAAATGAATTAGAATAGGCCAAAGAGTATGTAGAGAAGATTAGTATTATTAAGGATTAGTTAAGGACTATAAATTCAAATTTGAAATAAAAGGAAGACAAGTGATTTCAATTAAATGTTGAAATGAGTCATTGAAAAATGAACATGATCTTGTTATTTTTAAGTTGGATAAGATAGAAGAGAAGCATGAGAAGCTTGAATATTTCAAGGAGAATGAAATATTTGAAAGTAATATAAGAAGGTATGTTCAAAAACCAAATGATTCAAAGTATACTAGTTTATTTCATGATCATTGTTATACATGTACAAAGTATGGTCATAAAGCTAAGGACTATAGAAAGAAGTTAGTCAAGAATCAGTCCTTATGGAGCCTTAGAAGAAGAAGCTATTGATCTTATTTAAATCGTAACCTAGATCAATCAAGAAGTATGTTGAATGATGGTTTTTATTTTAGTAATAATAAGAATGGACATATTGCTAGATTATATCCAAATTGTGTAAAGAGGTCTTCTAGGTATGTCAATGGATATAGATCTCCTATAAGGTTTGAGAAAGGACAAACTCAAGTATGGAAACTGATGTAGAAAAAATAAGGTAGCCTTCTGGAGGCCATAAATTTTGACCTATAGCTCCGTTTGAGCTCTTCCACATGCCAAAATGATAGTTCTTCAAATCGAAGACTATGAAAGAAGACAAGAAGGTAAATTTTGCATGCATGAAATTGAAGGGTCATGCAATGATTTGGTTAGATCGCCTACAGAAAGAGAGATAGATAAAATGTAAAGGGAAAGTTAATTCATGGAAGAATATGGAGAAGAAGCTAAGGGATAAATTTCTTCCTGTGGATTATGCACAAACCCTATATAGAAGATTTCAAAATTAAAGGCAAAAAGATCCAAGTATACAAGAGTATACAAATAAATTTTAAAAGCATCCCATAGGAGTGGAACATTATGAAAAAAAAGATAAAATGGCTATAAGGTATGTAAATGGTTTGGAATTTTTTATTTAAGATGAATTAAGCATGCATAGAATACTTAACATAGAGGAGACTTATAAATTAGCTTTGAAGGCAGAAGACAAATAAAATAGACAAAACTTCATAGCAACATCTATTGGTGAAAAAAGATGTGGGTCCCCTCTAATAAGAGGATGAGGTGGGTTTAATACCACCAGAGGTGGATTTAATTCCAATAAAGGTAAATCATCATGTGGTGCAAAAAATCAAGATGATAATAGATAAGGGTTTCAATACCGATAAAGAAGAAGAGGATTTTAGAGAGGATGAGGTTAAGGAGGTGCTAGAGGATGGTTTCTAAATCAATGTAGATCTTATGTCTATTATAGATGTGGAGAAGAAGGGAATAGAGAATTTAAGTTTCCAAACTATCAATATCAATAAAGGAGGCAACAATATCATCCAAGAGTAAATTAGTTGAGGTTGAAATAAAAGAGCAGAATATTATAGTTGCACCAATTGATGTTGGAGAGAATCTCATGATGAGAAGAACTATGATCACTCCAAGGAAGGATCTAGTGCAAAATAAATAATGTGGTGATCCATGGCTATGATTAAATATTTGTCAAACAAGATATATTTTAGGTGGAAAGGTATGCAAAGTAATTATATATGGTGGTAGTTGTGAAAATATGGTTTCTCAAAAAATGATAGAGAAACTAAATCTACAATGTGAAAAGCATCCTAACCCTTATCGGATTTCATGGTTTAAAAAAATATGAGGTTATAGTATATAAAAGGCGATTAATGAATTTTTCTATAGGAAAAACTTATAATGACAAAATATGGTGTGATGTTATTTCAATGGATGCATGTCATGTGTTATTGGGTAGACTATGGTAATTTGATAGGAAATTAGTTCATGATGGAGCAAAGAACACATACAATTCTTGGAAAGGTGGTACAAAGGTAGTTTTGTTACCTCTTAAAGAGGAAGAGAAGACATAAAGCATGCTCTGTACTAAAGAATTTATCCAATATATGAAGGTAGTAAGTTGATGTTATGCATTAGTATCAAAGAATGAAGAAACAAAAATAGTGGCAATACCAATAGAAGTATCAAGAGTGTTGGAAGAATACATGTTATACCTGACGAGTTACTAGATGGTTTATCATTGAAGAGAGATATTTAACATCACATTGATTTTATTATAGGATCATCTCTACCCAATCAAGCATCTTATAGGATGAGTCCAACATAACATGTAGAATTAAATAAATAGGTTACTAAATTGCTAAAGAAGAAAGTGAAAAGGGAGAGTATGAGTCCATGTGCACCACCAACACTACTAACTCCAAAGAAAGATGGAGGATGGAGAATGTTTGTAGATATTAGAATAAATAATAAAATTATAATAAACTATAGGTTTCCTATACCTCATTTATATGATATGATGGATGTGCTTGTAGGAGCAAAATATTTTACCAAGATTGATCTAAGGAGTGGTTATTATCATATTCAAATTTGTGAAGGAGATGAGTGGAAAATTGCTTTCAAGACTAGGGATGGCTTATATGAGTGGATGGTGATGCCATTTGGATTATCTAATGCACCTAGCACATTTATGAGGTTCATGAGTACAATGCTATGATAATATATTGGTATGTTTGTGGTTGTTTATTTTGATGATATTTTGATATTCAGTAAGACTAAAGAAAAACACTTATATAATTTGAGAATGGTAATGTGTTTTTTAAGAAAGGAGAAGATGTATGAAAATCTAAAGAAGTGTAAGTTTATGCAGAATAGTTTAGTATTTTTGGGATTTGTAGTTTTAGTAGATGGTGTGAAAATGGATGAAGAAAAGATAAAGGAAATTGTTGAGTGGCCTATTCCAAAAATCATTACAGACGTAAGAATTTTCCATGGTTTAACAACATTATACAAAAAATTTATCAAAAATTTATTAGTATTGTGGCACCAAAAACATATTGTATGAGAGGGAAGGAATTTACATGGACTAGAGTAGCTATAGAAAGATTTGAAATTTTGAAGAAGAAGATTATAGAAAGGCCAATTTTAGCATTACCATATTTTAACAAAGTGTTTAAGGTTGATTTTTATACTTTATTTATGGGAATTGGTGTTGTGTTGAGTCAAGAAGGAAAGCCAATAGCATATTTTAGTGAGAAATTAAATGAGGTAAGAATAAAGTATTGTACTTATGATGTTGAAATTTATGCAATTGTACAAGCATTAAGACATTGGATGCATTATCTAGTGCCTAACAAGTTTATAATATTTATAGATCATGAGGCTTTGAAGTATGTGAATACACAAAAAAAGTTGAATAGTAGGCATGCAATGTGGGTTTATTTCTTGTAGGGGTATACTTTTGTGATGATGTATAATTAAAGAAAGAAGAATTTGGTTAATGATGCATTGAGTAGGAGGGTAGCATTATTAACTACTATGGTGACTAAAGTAGTTGAATTTTAAGCTATCAAAGAATTATATGATACTAATCCATATTTTGGCAAGATAGTTGAAGACTACAGGAATCCATTAACAAGTGGGATAGATATTATTCATTATTATAATCGTATATAAGAAGTTTATCTCTTAAAAGGGAAAGAATTATGCATTCTAGGTGGGTCTCTATGATATAATATAATAAGAGAATTACATAGTGGTGGTTTGGCTATACATTTTGGTAAGATGAAGACAATATCTTTGGTGGAAGAAAAGTATTTTTGGCCAAAGATGAATGGAGATGTGACAAGGTATGTTTCAAGGTACATAATGTGTCAGGTGGCTAAAATACATGCACAAAATACTAGACTTTACATGCCATTATCAGTTCTAAGAGGACCATGGATATATTTTAGTATGGATTTTGTGTTGGGTTTGCCAAACACATAGAGAGGTGACGATTAAATTTTTGTTATTATAGAATTTTTTTCTAAAATGGTTCATTTCATTGCATGTAATAAAATCAATGATGCCACTAGAGTTGAAAAATTATTTTTTATGGATATTGTGAGATGGCATGGTGTTCTAAAAACTATTACTTTAGATAGGGATACAAAATTTCTTAGTAATTTTTAGAGAAATTTATGGAAGAAGATGGGTACTAAGCTATAATTTAATAGTGCATATCACCCACAAATAGATGGAAAAATAGAAGTTGTGAATAGGAGCTTGGGAAATTTTATTAAGATGCATAGTGGGAGAGAAGCCAAAGCAATGGGACCTCACTTTACCATAATCTGAGTTTGCATATAAGAGGTCAGTGAATAGATCAATAGAGAAGTCACATTCTCAAATAATATATGGGATAAACCCTGTAGGTATTTTATATTTGGTATAATTTCTATTTGAAGATCGAATTAGTGATGATGTAGAAGCATTTGTAAAGAATATGCAATGGTTGCAAAGAGTAAGAAGAAAGTTGTAAGAAGGTAATGAGAAATATTAAATAGTCGTAGATGTCAGAAGAAAATCCAAAGTATTTGAAGGAGAGTTGGTAATGGTTTAATTTATTTAAAAAACATTTCCTAAAGGCACATACACATAATTAAAGTATAATAAAATTGGGCCATGTAGCATTTTAAAGAAAATAAATGATAACTCATATGAGGTGAGTTTACCACATAATTTTGATATATCTCCAACATTTAATTTGTAAAATTTATATGAATTTTTTGGAGAAGATGAAGAATTAAATTGTGAGAAGCAAGTTCCAAAGAAGAAAGAAAAAGTAGTGTAAGTTTAGGATATGAAGATAGTGAACATAAGGAAAGGGAATTATAACAGGTATTTGGTGTAGTGGGAAGGATTGCAACAAGAAGATGACACCTGGATTATAGAATGGGAACTTAAAAATATTGATAAGGAAAAATGGTAGCAATAAAATTAGTCCAATTCATAGGAGCTGAGTTGTTTTCAACCAGAGGAGAATGATGTAGAAAAAAATGGCAACCTTATGGAGGCCATAACTTTTGACCCATAGCTCTGTTTGAGATCTTCCACATGCTAAAATGAGCATATCAAAAAGTATATTACTCTCCCTAGGAATTTATACCTACTTAATAATATTTTTGATATCTTTTAGAGGCTATATGTGATCATTTGAGGGTATGAAATTGTGATTTAATTATTTTTTTAGGTTTTTTCTATTTTTAGAAATTGTATATTTTTAGAACCAGACATAAATTTTAGTTGAATTTTGTCCCATAGTCTAATTATAGTGTTTAGGATATTTCAAGAGCTTTTTAAAGTTGGTGTTTTTTAGATTTTTTTTTTTTCAAATTTTCCATGTAAACTCTAAATTTTGAGTTGAGGACTATTTAAACATGGTTTGGGTTTGTAATTATTTCAATCAATCAATACAAATCAATTCTAAGTATTGTTTTAAGATCTTGTCCTATTTGTAATTTTCTTGTTCTTGTAAGTTTTTAGGTTTATTATGAACTAAAGGTAATCATTCCAAATTCTTCTAGTCATAGGGTTGATAAGAAAGTTTTTCTAGAAGGATATGTTACAAATCAAGATAAGATCAAAGATCAAGTAGATAAGATGGCTGCAGAAGACAAGAATAGTCAAACTATGGTATGGATACTTGAGGTAGTAAAGAATAAGGATACTAACCCTATTGAGTTAAAGAGTCTTGATGGATTGATTAATAATGTATAAAAATAATAAGAAATGAAGGAAAGTCAAGAGTTTATGTTGTCAACATTTATTGACAAATATGAAGGAAAGAATGAAGTCAAGCATCCATTCAAAATCAATAGGATAATGAGGTAGGATTGCAAGTTAGAGAGAGATATGTAGATATGGGAGTCTCCTAAGTTTTCAAATTTTTAGTCTCATTATGTCAAAGGGGTGTCTATATCTAGGATTCAAGGTGACACTTGTTAGTCAAAAGAAGCTTGGTGGTTGTCAGTTATTATTTAATGAGATGGATTAAAAACAAGGTATGTCAGTGTATTCTTTTTATATATTTTTTGGAGAAAATAAGCTTGTGAAGAATCTTTGTGGTTCTATCTTGAGAAGGAGTTATCTTGTTGATCATGGTTTGGATGCTCTGGTATATATGTGTGTTTAAAATATCTATCTTCATATTAGTTTATGGTAGACATCTAATGAGCCTATAATTTGAGGACCTTTCTTCTAGGATTATGTTCTAAATCTTCCTAAAGCATGTTAAAGGTTTGTTGAATAGTTGTGTATGCCAAGGAAGTTCATAGTGTTCTAAAGATGAGGTGTCTCTTTACGAGTATTGATTGTGATTGCATAGTATTTGAAGATATATTAAAGATGTCATGATATATGTTAAGCATGGAGTTAGGGGATACTTTTAATTGGTCAGGTCCTACGATTAGAGGACTGAATAGTTGAATCTAAGAAAGAAGGTATGGAGGTATTTTATATGCTCTTAGGTTTATCTATCTTGTTGTAGATTAAAATCCATGGGTTATAGGAAGTTTATGTTCCCAAAGGTATGGAGGCTCAAATTTTGGTCCATAAATATGTGATGGTTGTCTCCAGGTGTACAAGATTTTTTAGAGAAGGATGCTAACCAAAAAGAGGTTTATTAACTCTATCTATTTTGAGTTGTTTGGGCTTTGGGCTTTTTTAGAAAAGTGGTTTGCCTTATGAGTTGAGGTTTGAGGATTCTTAATAAGTTTAATGGGCCTAATGGTTTGTGATGAAATAGCTTATAAATATTAGGGGGAATTTCTCTTAGATATTTCTTGATGAGTTCCATCAAATTATAGTGTTTTTTGCATTATTTATTCATTAGTTGCAATGCCTGGATGAAGAGAGTATTGGCATGGAGCAAGAGGATGTTGGCAAGGAAAAAAGAGGTAGGCCCAAGATAAGGGGAGTTTATAATATCTTTATAGTATGGTATTCTCTTGTTGGTAGTATTTTTAGGTCCTTAGGATCAATTGGTTCCCACTTTATCATTGTGTCAAAAGGGGAAAATGTTCATATTTTGGGAGGGCTTGAAGAGAGAGAAGAAGGATGAGCTATATATTATTATATTGATGGGTGTTGAAATCAATGATAAAGGCAGAGATTGTTGGAGAGTTGTAAATTATAACATGTTGATGTTATGGAGGTATCCAAGAGAGTGGATGAAGTACCTTGATAGTCTAAGTGAAAATGACAAAATGTGCAATGTGTTTATCTTAGTATGCTTGAAAAAGGCTTGGTTGATCTTTAGAGTTTGCATGGTTTAAGATGTTTAGAGATGAGTATGTTCATTTGAGGACATGGAGAAGGTCCCTAATATTTTTTATAATCTTTGAGTTCTTGTGTGTGTAAGTGGAATTCATCTAATAGTCCATAGTTTTCATCTAGACATTTTGGGTCCAATAGCATAAAATATGAGTATGTAATTTGCTGATGTTATAATTGCTATATGTGGGTGATTCAGGGGGAGTTGGTCATGTGGTTGTGATATTATTAGTCCTTAGTTACTATACACTAAATATTAGGTTATGCACCTAAGTAAAATCAAATATATGTGGGTGAAAAGTTGGGATCTCAAGCATTTTGATAGTGTTTTCACATAGTCAAATTTGTAATGTGGCAAGAAAAGCCAAGTAGGCATTTTGATGGTGGCATATATAACACTTGTGGATGTTTCAAGAAAAGGTGATCATATGGTTTTGTTTATATTTATTCCTAGTTTATTTTTATTGTTTTTTAGGTCATGCACTTGAACGAAGTAAAAGATAAGGAGGTACAAAGTTAGCCTTCCAAAAAGATAAGCAATGGTCAACATACTTAGTCTTTTTTGAGAAAGGGTAAAGACCAAGAGCAAATAGAGATCCTAAAAATCATGAGTGATCATAAAAAATGTTTTAATGGTGTGTAGTGCATGATAAGTACTTGGATGATCTATAGAGATTGACAATATGTAGAGTTTGTATATTTACATCTATGATGCGCAACAAGTCAAAGAGGTCAAAGTGTTTAAAGTTTAACATTAAGTAGAGATAAAGATAAAGCTTATTATAGGATAATAAGTGAGAGGTTTTTCATACTAATCAATATCAATACATTTAATTAAATCTAGTAGGCCAAAGTGATAGTTGTCTATCATGAATAAATCAAGGACAATCTTGAAGAGATCGATGGAGCGTATGAGGTCAAAGTTGCTAATTGCACGAGATGAGATCAACATGTTCAAGGTTTAACATTTGGTCTTTAGATCACTATGAATTAAATATAGAATGATATAAATTGTGCATGATCAATATGAAGCATGAAGGACATAAGATGCAAGCATAGTGTTTGAGGTTTAACTATGACCGTTTGCATTTGAATATTTGAATTTGTAATGCAAAAAACTAGTGCTCTGTATTTTGGCTACATATTTTGATATATGTAGAATTTTCTCATGGTGTAAAACTATTCACTTGTATAAGACTCCAAGGTACATATATAAATATAGATTTTAAGATCTGAAATTGTTTACATACATAGTTATTATGGTTTAAATTTTACTGTGTGTTCATGTATATTTTATATGTAACTCAAGAAGATTGTTCAAGCTTATTTTGATATCTCTTGATGAATTAGTTATTGGGGATTGTTTTAGACTCCATGAAGATTATATATGTGTATTATAAATGTTTGAACATTTGTATATAGTATGAACAAAGGTTTATAAGTTGATTGTGTATCTGTTCATGCTAACTGTAGAGTAAAAAATACTCTACGTTTCATTATGATTTTTAGTTGTGCGCTACAAAATTTTGTTCCCACATACTTTGGTCCGAGATGGAAATTTTTTGAAATAGAGCACTGGCTCTAATTTCCTTTTGATTCATTTTTGTCTAAGTGTCAAAGTCAGGTGGAAGTTGCCAAGTGTCATCGGCTAAGGCACCTTTTACAATTTTTATAAGTAAAGCATAGATTGCCACGTATCTCATAGTAACTCAATGGAACGCGACAAGTGTCAACATCCATGTTTCATATTGGCATTCATGTTTCAAATCTCTTTTGAGTAGAAGGTTTCAACAAGCTAAGAGTCAGGATCAGGCAGAGGGCACCAAGTGGCAATCACAGAAGGTTTCAATTTGCTTTTCTAAAAGTGACAGAAGATGCCACGTATCCCAAATAAAGAGAGCAAAAACCACTATATGTCAAGATTTGAATTATCTTCATTTTGTTTCACTAATATAGCAAAAACTATGGTGGGTCTCAGGTTTTGTTTTTGAAGCAAGCAAAAGCTACCAAGTGTCATTGTCCGTGTAAATATGAAATGAGGCCCAATTGTTTCTATAATATAAATAGAGCGATGCAGAGAGGAGCACGTGTCACCTTCTGTAGGTTTCTCAAAAGGTGGCTAAAAATAGTAGAGATTGCCACATGTGTCCTTTGTTGAAGCAAGCAGAGATTGCCACCTATCCCTATGCTCCTTTTATAGTTGCTTGGGCAAGAAATGTTGTGGATCTATTTTTTGTTAGGCTATTAAAGTTTCAAAGATGCAGATTGTGATAGGTGTCAAAGGTGGAACATTCCTGAGCAAAGATATAGTAAGAATATAAGGTAAATTGGAGAGTGTTGTGTGTCCTCAATAAGGTTGTGGAACCTACCAAGTGTCATTCTCTGGTGTCTCCTAAAGTAATAAGTAGGTTTTCAAGGAATTGGCCAAGTGTCTTCTTCCATTTAATAGAAGGGGGCGTCTTGTGATCGGTTTTAGCCAATGAATTGTCAAAAGATAGAGCATTTTAGAATCTAAGAAATATCTTATATTAGACACTTAAAGTTCAGTTAGATTTCAGTTGGGCCATTAGATTGGGAACACATAGACAATCTAGAGTGAATCCAAGGCTATAAATAAGGGTGCAGAGATCACCAAGCCGAAGGAGATACTTAGAGAGAATTTTTTGAGAGAATTATTGTCAAGAGTTTTAGATTTTCTAGAGCTGTGATTAGGAATGTCATTTGCCTTTGTTCTATTTTCTTGAGTTGGAAAGCTTATGTAACTGTGCATGTTTTTATGCCTTTTATGTGACTAGAGAATTAATGAGAAGATTGAATCATGTGCCTTTGTTTATATTTTTTGTGTCACTACAAAATCAATCTAAGCTGTGAGCCTCTGTTTCTATTATTTTCATCTTTTACATTGATCATGCCTTGTTTGCTCTTAAATGTAATTGAATCTTACATATAGTTTCATTGTGCTTAGATTAAGGGTCAAATTACATTTAGGTGCATCACCATAGTTAGATTTTCTTTAGATTTTCTTTCTTTGCATTTTTTTTTTGGTTAAAATTCATATCCCTTTTCTTAGTATATGCTCAATATAAAGAAGAGACCAGCTTCTTAAAAATTTGGAGGCTATTTCAAGTCACAAGTCCCACATCATGAAACTTCCCATTGTTGGTGTTAGAAACAAGCACAATTATAACCATCAACAATTTTTGGCACGCTCGGTGGGACACCATCTTGAAGTTTCTTTCAAGACCATATGAAATAGAGAGCTACAAGGAGTCAGAGTTGTGGATCAGTAACAAGATCTAAATCTTCTGTCGTCACTGATTACCTCAAAGAATCAAAGTCAAGAAGAAATCACTGTTTGGTATGTATAATTCTGTTACTCATAGCTATGGGTCTTATGCCCCTTCATATATTTTTAATCAAGATCAAGTTGCTCGTGGAATCACATCAAACAACTAGGATGTATATGGTTATGAGTTTTGCCCTTCATAGGTCCAATATGACCAGCCTCAGCCCTGTCATGAGCTATATCAATATTATGCCTAGTCTTCACAATATGTTACATCTCATACTCAACCTAATCTCATTTCCACCTTCAAACAAGAATTTTTGGGATATAAAAAACATGTATTAGAGCTTGACAACAGAAGGGGATGCAGCCAAGAAATTCCTAATCATGTCATCCATCAAGTAAGAAATGGATTAGATCTGGTTAAAAGTGAATGGGTTCCCATTGAAAGAGCAAATTGGCAAAGGATTACATATGAGATGTTGGATGTGAGTGGCTTAATTGCATCTTTGGAAGAGAAGCTGAGTATTTATGGGAGGCAACCTTACCAAGTCTATAAACCTACATATCCACTATCCCAAGTTTCATATCAGACATACTCAACCCTTACTCAAGAGCCAAGTTGAGCCTGTCATGGTTCTTTCCCCAATCAGGTTGAGGAAATTTCTAAAATGGTAAATTTGGCATTTAAGGCTAATCTTGATAAAAAGATTGAATTAAAAAATCTTCAAAAATAGAAATCTATGTTGGCATCAAGGGAATTGGAATCTAAACCCTCACTTCCCCTTTACCTTGTAACCCTGTCTTCCCAAGAGAAAAGTTCTAGACCTAAGGTCATGAGTTGGAAATAAGTAATGGAATCATGGGGCAGAAAGAAGGAGAAAGACATTGTCCAAAAGTGTGAAATTCAAAATGAGGCTAGTCATTTTCAAGTCTCTCTCACCCTTCCTCAAGAATCTTCTTGTTTTTTATGGCAACCTTCATGCACTCCCCATTTATCTAATGATTCCTATGAGCTCCAAGAAAGACTTGTTCAATAAAATCTAGCTAAGTAAATTGAGGAATTAAAGGAAAAAATGAGATTGCTTAGTGAAAAAGAGATAGAGCTTTCAGACCTTAGAAAGGAGCCTACGCCAAAAGATACCTCTTATACCAATCCTTAGGTTCTTCAGCATGATGACAAGATTCTAATTTGGAAGAAAGAAAATCATGAACCAGCTAAAAACCTTGAAGAAGATAAAATTGCTGACTCTTTCCAAGCAAAAATTTCTAGACCTAAGGTCATGAGTTGGAAACAAACAATGGAATCATGGGACAGAAGGGAAGAAGAGAAATTTTTTGCTCAGAACCTTGAAGAAGTCGAGGCTACTCTTACTCATGGTGATAATCAAACAGAAGATCCTACATTTGAACACACCCCATCTACACCCCTCCAAAAGAGCTATCAAGCTACATTTGATATTGATGAAGTGATTGTTAGGATTGTGGAGCTAAAAGCTTTACTAATGCAAATAGGAGAGGAGGTTGCTGAAGGTTGCTGAGTTGCAGAGAAGTTGGGGTCGGTCTAATCAGCCGACGTCGGCAGGATAACATAGAGAAGCAACCGACGTCGGTCATATATCGGCCGATGTCAGTCATCTCCAGGCAGATAGGGACCGACGTCGGTCGCTTGTGTGGTTCAGACTGCGCTTGTTACGGGTAGTTAGCTAACGAACCAAGTGTTTACATGAAGAGATCTAATTATAGACTCATAGTTGCGGATCTAATTATTGTAATTATATGTCTAATTATTGTTTGGATGAGATCTATATAATAGACTCATGGTTGTATTGGAAAAGTGGGCTAGTTTGAGTTGAGCAAAGCTTGCTCCTTCTGTGTGTGAGGTGAGCAAGTGGGTTCCTCCTAGTTCCACAGCAGTACCAGGCATGTTGGTGCTGGTTTGGAGAGTCAGCTAGATTCTTCAGGAGTGTAGGATCTTGGTCACAGTTGCATGGCCTATATAGGAGATCTACATGGTAAGTAAGATCGTTGATCTGCAGGTGTATGTGTGTGCAAGGTCGAGGTTCACAGGTGAGCAGAACCGTTGTTTGATTTGCAGGTGTGCAAGGTCATATAAACAGGAACACAACAGGGAGCAGTATCAGGTAGGATCTACTTGGAGTACAGGTGTGTACTCGAATAGAGCAAGAGAGGAAGGCAAGGAAGTTCCTTCCATAAGTATGGTCTGTTGAAGTGCAGGTTATTACAGGTTCATGAGAGATCTACTTGAAGTACCTTGAGTACTTGTGGAGCACGTGGAGTGCTTGTGGAGTGTGTGGAGCACTTGTGGTGTGCGTGGAGCACGGGAGGTGAACACTAACTCTGTATTTGAGTTGGGTGTTGGGACCTGTGAGAGGGAGAGCTTTGGGGAGAAGATTTACTGTTCACTTGAGGTGTAGCGAGCCTCTGAAGAGGTGGTGGAGAAGAAGTGGCATCTTCTTTATTGTATTCTTTTCTGTATAAAGTATTAATACAATTGGTGTATTGTCTCTCATATGCTGTGTTATTCTAAATTCTAGTTACTGGTTGATTCTGGTTATTTCCGCATATTAAGTTGCTTGAAGTTTGGTAATCAATTGTATGCTTCTGGTGTTTCCGCATCCCTGACAAGTGGTATCAGAGCTAAGGTTGCAAAAAGCAGGGTTGTGTTTGGTTACAGGTCACTCTCAGGGGTTTCTGATTGAGTGGGAGTAGAGCAACGGCAGATCAAAGTAAGCTAAGAATGGAGGAGTTGAAAAGCACAGACGGTTACTCACGGTCCGATGGAAAGAAAGAGCAGGTAAAAGAATATTGTTGGTTGGTAGCAGATCAGCATGAAGAAACTGAAGATACAGATGTAGCAGGTGTTGTTGCACAAGATGTGTTTGTAGGTTTCTTGGATAAAGTTGAATCTTGGATAAAAGATTCGGTTGCCTCTTTCCATGCAGCCCCAGGTAGAGGAGCTGGTAAGCCTTGCCAAAGGATTGGCAAAGGGGAAGTGAAGCTGAAATTGCAGGTAGCCAACACACAGGTGTTGATGAAGGTCATGCAGGTCCCAGGTTTAGAGATTTGGCTAATTTCTTCAGAAAGATTGGGTGATGAGAGATGCACAAGAACTCTCACAGCGGATGCACTTGAATTAGCTGGTGGTAAGAAAATAGGTATACTTTATCTACTTGTTTATATTACTGATTCTTCTTCTATTGCAGAGATGTGGCTTCGTAGGCTTGGTCACATGAGTAGGAAGGAGATGCATGTTCTTAAGTAGAAGATAGATATATTTGACAAGCTTAAGAACTGGAAAGCCTTGGTGTTCTTGGAGGAGATGGCAGACAGAGTTCAGTGGATGGTGCTGGATACTTTTGAGCAGAGCAATTTGGACATGGGTTTTGATCCAAAGAAGCTCGCGGGTAAAAAGTCATCACTCACAGGCGAACACAGGTACCAGCATCAGTCAGGAGGAAACGGCGTCAAACAGACAGGTGTCGATGTCAGTCATGTGCAGACCGAAGCTGATGATGTCGAGAAGGGTAAGACCGATGTCGGTCATGGGACCGGCGTCGGCAGTAAGTAAGACCGATGTCGGTCAGAAGGACCGACATCGGCAGCAGGGACACCAGTGATGGCAGGCTGGTAGTCAAGTATAGATGCATGGGAACCGACGTCAGTTGGATGCAGACTGTGGGGTGGCCGAGGTCGGTCACTGTAACAAATTTTGGGTGGATAGCACGCTGTCAAGGAGTCTCAAACACCCATACGAAGGACTAAAGGCGTAAGTAGGCCCTCAAATTTGTGTTCCTCTTCTTCATACTTATTGTTGATTGTAGAGCAGGAAGGATCCAGGAAATAGGTGTGAGCTAGGCAGGTTATGATGCAGAACCAGACGGGTGTCTTGGTAGGTTTGCCAGCTGGATGAAAGCACAGAGACGAATGGATTCCTTAGTAGAAGAATAGAGAGAACGGATATGTGAGACGGAAGACTAGGCATATGGTCTTGAGGATCTATAGGATAGTGGTACCAGGTTTGACAGGTGGAGGATGAAGCATGGCTTCAGTCAGTGTCAGGTAACTACTGTGGTTTGCCTTACCAGATGGATGATGAGTCACAACATCATTTTGTTGCTGTATGTGGATGGTATATTTGCTAGCAGGGTTAGCACATACAAGGTTTTGCTGAGCTAAGGGCAAGATTAGTTTAGTGGCATGTCATGAGGAGTTTGGAGCAGCAGAATTCTTTGACATGGGAGACATGGAGATCACAGGTAGATTTTGTCTCCAGTGGGAGCTGATGTGAATCAGGTGTTGGCGAGGTTCGGGATGCAAAACCGGAGCACACTAAGGGCTGGACAGGTACAGTGTCCAAAATCACATGAGGTCTGGTATAGACCTGAGTATTCCCATGTAGTGGGAGCTGTCAGAGTTAGGAGCCAATTCAGGGAAGTGGGTTCTCAGGTTTTTTGAGAGGGACCGGCAGCAGGGTTTCATGCTATGCAGGGTCAGGACTTCACTACATGGATTTGTAGGTTCGGATGTGGTAGGGTACTCGAATGACAGGAGGTACATCACAGGTTGTGTGGTGGGTTGTCTTCAGGTGGGAGCTTGAAGAGGGATACAAACTAGGAAATAGATTAGATGGAGTATAGGTACAGGTACAGTGTAGCTATTTATCTCCAAGTGGGAGATTGTTAGGATTGTGGAGCTAAAAGCTTCACTGATGCAAACAGGAGAGGAGGTTACTGAAGGTTGCTGAGTTGCAGAGAAGTTGGGGTCGGTCTGATCAGTCGACGTCGGTAGGATAGCATAGAGAAGCAACCGATGTCGGTCATATATCGGCCGACGTCAGTCACCTCCAAGTAGACAGGGACCGATGTCGATCACCTGTGTGGTTCAGACTGTGCTTGTTACGGGCAGTTAGCTAACGAACCAAGTGTTTGCATGAAGAGATCTAATTATAGACTCATAGCTGCAGATCTAATTATTGTAATTAGATGTCTAATTATTGTTTGGATGAGATCTATATAATAGACTCATGGTTGTATTGGAAAAGTGGGCTAGTTTGAGTTGAGCAAAGCTTGCTCCTTCTGTGTGTGAGGTGAGCAAGTGGGTTCCTCCTAGTTCCACAGCAGTACCAGGCATGTTGGTGCTGGTTTGGAGAGTCAGCTAGATTCTTCAGGAGTGTAGGATCTTGGTCACAGTTGCATGGCCTATATAGGAGATCTACATGGTAAGTAAGATCGTTGATCTGCAGGTGTATGTGTGTGCAAGGTCGAGGTTCACAGGTGAGCAGAACCGTTGTTTGATTTGCAGGTGTGCAAGGTCATATAGACAGGAACACAACAGGGAGCAGTATCAGGTAGGATCTACTTGGAGTACAGGTGTGTACTCGAATAGAGCAAGAGAGGAAGGCAAGGAAGTTCCTTCCATAAGTATGGTCTGTTGAAGTGCAGGTTATTACAGGTTCATGGGAGATCTACTTGAAGTACCTTGAGTACTTGTGGAGCACGTGGAGTGCTTGTGGAGTGCGTGGAGCACTTGTGGTGTGCGTGGAGCACGGGAGGTGAACACTAACTCTGTATTTGAGTTGGGTGTTGGGACCTGTGAGAGGGAGAGCTTTGGGGAGAAGATTTACTGTTCACTTGAGGTGTAGCGAGCCTCTGAAGAGGTGGTGGAGAAGAAGTGGCATCTTCTTTATTGTATTCTTTTCTGTATAAAGTATTAATACAATTGGTGTATTGTCTCTCATATACTGTGTTATTCTGAATTCTAGTTACTGGTTGATTCTGGTTATTTCTGCATATTAAGTTGCTTGAAGTTTGGTAATCAATTGTATGCTTTCGGTGTTTCCGCATCCCTGACAGTGATGGACGAATGGAAAGAAGAGATTCAGTCTTCTTCTAGCTCAAGAATTATCTCCTCTTCTGCATATGTATAATCATTAGTCTTCTTCTTCATCCCTTTTCAAAGAGGAATATATTTTGAAGGAAGTAAAGAGGAGTATACTCAGTTCATGGCTAGTTAGGAAGATTTCATGAGTGCAGATGAAGAAGAAATCACCATAGGTACACCCTTTGATAAACCAAAGGACAAGTCACAAGCTTTTGCCTCTATCTCTGATGAAAAAGAGATAATTTCTGATCATGTTTTGAATGACTTTTTTGAAGTCATTAGGGCAAGTTACACTATTCTTCAAGAAGGTTGTGAGTTGGCTTCAGGTGGAGAAGGCAACATTGAGACTCAAATAAATGTGCAAAATTGCTATAAACTATCAAGCTTATCCTTTCAAGAGGTTGGTAAATTTAAAGATGATATTTTTGAAATCATTAAAGAGGATGATCATGCAATGGAACTCGAGCATGAGGTAGAAGGAGATAAGCCAAAAAATGATGTATGTCAAGAGACGTAGGGTGGAGAGCCAATAGACATTGATTTCTTGATGAGACATGACAACATAAAGAATCAACATTCACTATGCTTTAAAGAACAAGAAGAGTATGTATATGTTGGGGACATGTTTGACTCTGACTCAATCAGATGTAGGCAAATTTAGGTGGCAAACAAGAAGAGCAAGTCATCAGATTTCATACCATTCAATCACTTGTTTGGCATCATAAGTTTCTATGTCATAAAGGATACTTTAGAAATCTTCCTTTTGATTTGGGAGGTAGGCAAATATACCCAGTTAGCTGTATTATAGTTAGATAGTTTCCCCTTTACATATTGCTTTGTTTTCCCATATTTGTTTTCCTAGTTTTCTTTTCAACAAGTGTTCTTTGAACACATAGTTGGTAGCTCAGAGAGTTTTTTTTCAAAATCTTCTAAATTTCTCAATGCATTGAATGTCTCCCAAATCTTTAGAAATCCCCAAGGTACCTTGCGCTACCACTTGCATAACATGTTTGCCTCATTGTCCCATAATGATTGAGCAAGATTTACTAATGGTTATCTGAGTTTAATGCCATTTTGAGACTTGATAGGTCAATAAATACCTCTTAGCAAGAGTTAAAGCTTACAAGTTCTCAAACATTCCTACGTTTGTGAGAAAATATCTTGCTACTTACATTTTTAGTGCTTAGTAAACTTGCTTCAGTGAAAGTGTTTCTATTCTGAGAAAGTTCATACTAGTTATTACAGAATAGATATAGAGATGGAGGGAGCATAGTCTTCACAGCAAGGAGTTAGGATGTATGAATCCCTTGACAAGTTTCTTGCGAGCAAGTCATATGCTTCATCTCTCACGCAACCATTGAAGACTTATCCATGGACCAAAATCCCTGAAGTTGGTCAAGAAAGTCACCCAACAAAGATAAAATATTATGTAGATGGAGTCATGGACCCAATCCTTCAAAGAGAAACTAGTACAACTGTTAGAGAATGGGCACATCAAAGTTGTCTAAAGAGGACCAGAGTAGGGCAATATGAGACATTTGCCATGAGGATATGGACTTCACAATTGGCACAATTCATTGTCCCAGCTATACATCCATGGCTTGACTTGGTCAAATTATGTGCAAAATTGTTCCATGCCCCCTCAAGCACCATTTAATAGGGTCCATTCATGGTAAAAATCACACCATAGGCTATCAGGGACATGTTAGCCCTGTATCATGATAAGATAGCTACATTTCCCAATATTGCTAAAATGCAAAGAATGTGGGAAAACATTAATACCCAATTGAGTTTCTTAAGATCCAAATTGCAAATGGGTGATGATGACACTACTATGCCTACACTCCCAACATCAAGAGCCCAATTCACACTAGATAGCCAAGACACACTGTCTATGATGGCTTTCATCTTTGGCATGAAAGATGATATGGCAGTTTATGGAGAACAAATGGCTATCCTTTTCAGGTTGAAGACCATTGACAAAACTCAAGAGTATAGGCTCAACTTTTCTAAACAAATTGCTTTCTCAATAGTGGAACAACTGGCCCAGTTCAAATTAAAAGGAGTTTTCAAGTACTCTTCTTATTTGTTTCACCTCATGCTATATTAGAACTCTGACATCTTTGCCCAGCATATGCATCTTGATATGTATGACCCAAGTTTTGATCTCCAAAGGACTATTCATGTGTCTACATGGACACATATTTTGTCAAAAATGAGCAATCCATATGAATTCTAGGAATTGTTTGTTACTCCTGCCTTTTGTCACCTGAGCCTTGAACCAGTTATAAATAGATTATTTCCAAGTGTTGTAAATCTTTTGGCCACTTGCCCAATCCCTTGTGATTTCTTTTTTGGATCCCACCATACAATTATTAGAGTCCATGGTTTTTGTGGGGAACCAATGTTGCTACCTAAGATTTTGTCTCTTAGGTTACCATTCTTGGAAGTCACCAAGCAGGTGTCAGTAGTAGACAATGACTATGGCTCTAGGAAGAGGAAAATAAAAATGTATGATCTCCCATGGATGACAAACAACATAGTATTAGAAGCCAGAGACGTTGAGATTGTGCTACTTAAAAAGCTAGCCATCCTGGGTTTCCTACTAGTTGAAGACAAAGGGGTATATGACCCAAATGGTTTTATAGCTTCTTGGATCAGAACTAATAGGGTTGTAGCTAGAATAGCACATGAGGTCCACCGCTTTTGGGAGAATAGAAAAAATCCTAGGGAAGATACTCCTAGATTTTATGTTGAATTAATAAGTTTTCCCCTTCCACAAAATAGACCATGGGAAACTTTCTATGTTAAGCAGAGGGATTATGATCCTAAAGTCAGAATGACTTTTGGCTTAAGGACACTAAAGAATAAAGATTGGGATGCTAAGAAAATAGAAGCTTATTGGAAATAGAGGCAAGAAATTTGTCAAATAACCCATTCTTTTGGGAACATGGACTCAGATGAGATATGGAGGAACTCTAGGATGAGTGCCATCTCTCCCATGTATCTAGCCTAGAGACAAGTAATTTTCTAACACCAGGTGTAGAGATGGAAGCCAAGGTAGGATCAAGCCAAGAATCATAGGCCTCAGGGCAAACTACACCTGTAGTAACTGTATTAGTTTGGCCATAATTTCTTAGTGTCATGGAAAAGGAAAAGAGTGTGGTGCCTTCACCACCAAAAGCTTCCCCATCAGTATTGGTTATAGATATTCCCAGTTCTCCACAAGCATCATTGACACCAGTAGTAGTTGTGAAAGGAAAAGAAATACAACTAGAAGAAGAGACACCCAAGAAGTGAAAGAGGGTGCAGTTTCAATTTGATTTTGAAGAGGAGGTAGATCCCCCACAACACCAATTATAGAGTACTGTAATTTCTCCTTAAGTAAGTATTATTCCTCCTTCTCCTTCTCAATCTATTTTTTATCTTATTGACATGATGATTCCATCTAGCCAAATGACATCCCCTACCACCTCTACCATTCCCATTTCTCACTTTGCACCATCTATGTCACCTTAGGCTTTAACATTACCTCATTTTCCCCCTCTATTTCCAAGAAACTCCCCCCTCAGATTGTCCATAGCCAATAATTGGCTATTCAATATGGTTTGCCACAGGGACATCCTTTTGTGGGTGGGCACATTGCCTCTCCTTCTACCTTCCAGACCCAAGCAGATGCTGCTAGGAAGGTGAGGGAGGCCCAAAGAGAAAAAGAAGATCAAGGAAATTAAAGCCTTGGTTATACCCATCTACGGTCACAATTTGACCCCATTCAACAACAATTGATAGTGACTCATTTGTCACCAAATGTAATTAGGCCAACTGAGTAGATGCAGCTAGAAGACTATACAATGAATGCAGTGGCCATAGATATGTCCTTGTTCAAGTCACAAGACAAAATTGAGTTGCTAACTGAATCCACTTCTATAGTTGTTGAAGACTACTTGAAGACATCAAGGAGGCTATAGAAGATGGAGGCTGATTTAGCCAAGGAAAAGGAAAATTGTAACAGTTTAACCATAGAAATAAATAGAAAAGGCAATGAAATAGAGAATCTAAATAAATAGTTGCAAGATACTATTTCTCTTTAGACTCATTGGGTATTCTAGGCCCAAAATGATTCCTTAAAGGTAGGGCTAATGCAGGTAAAGGATGTAGTAACAACCCTAAGGCATGAAAAGGTAGCATTAAAATAAAAATGTGAGGAACACCTATTACAAGTTACTCAATTAAAAAAAAAGATGCTATCCAAATAGAATAATACCATGGCTATACAAGCCCAATTTTAAGCTGAGCAATAGAGAGTAGCACAATTGACACTAGAGATGGCCAATAGGCCAAAGAATGTCAGAGTGTTAAGTTTGGTGAAGGATCTCTATGAATCCATGTGGAAAAGAATCTCTTTAGAGATTATTTAGCTCAGGCTTTCTCTCACCTTCCTACTAAATGCACATGAATTGTGTGAAAAGGTGGAGAATTTAGTTCTGAACACTTTCGCTACAGTTTTTGGGAGAGTAATGGACTCTGAAACACTATTGCAAAAGCTTTATGATGCAACAGACGGAACATTGTTAGTAGTAGGAATTGAGAATAGAATGGTCACTGCTAAGTGAGTGAATGAGGTTCTCATTTTTAATTTCATAGCCATCAGTTGCAGAGAGCTCCTAGATGTTATGAAAGAAGGAATCAGTGAAATGAAATAACACATTGAAGATCTAGTGTAATTCGTTATTCCTTCTCCATTTCCTAATGACAACATGGTACTAATGGTTGATGAAATTAAACCTTTGTTATTAGCTAAATAGAATGATCACACAGTTTTTTAGGATCTAAGGGATGATTCGTCAGTCCTTGAAATAGAAGTTGTCTTGGTTCCTATTTCCCTGCTTGAATTCAAATTGAAGGCTACAATTTAGATTTTGTAGAATTTTTCACACAAGGATATTATTAACCTTGATTTAGCCTTCAATTCATTGTAGAATAAGTAGGGGTTATCTGACGATGAATGGTCTACCTATCAAACAACATTGTTGAAGCTATAATTTTGAAATTTTGATCTAGCAGGAGTTGTGGTTTCTTTTTGAACAAGCTTAAAAGTCCATGGGGTCACCAATAACTGTAGAGTAAAAAATACTCTACATTTCATTCTAATTTTTAGTTATGCACTGCAAAAATTTGTTCCCGCATACTTTGGTCTGAGATAGTAAAATTTTGAAATAGAGCACCAGCTCTAATTTCCTTTTGATTCAATTTTGTCTAAGTTTCAAAGTCAGGTGGAAGCTGCCAAGTATCATCAGCTGAGGAACCTTTTACAATTTTTATAAGTAAAGTATAGATTGCCAGGTATCTCATAGTAACTTAGTAGAATGCGACAAGTGTCAACATCCATGTTTCATATCGGCGTTCAAGTTTCAAATCTCTTTTGAGCAAAATATTTCAACAAGCTAAGAGTCGAGATTAGGTGGAGGGTGCCAAGTGGTAATCATGAAAGGTTTCAATTTGCTTTTCTAAAAGTGATGGAAGATGCCATGTATCCCAGCTGAAGAGAGCGGAAGCCACTACGTGTCTAGATCCAAATTATCTTCATTTTGTTTCACTAATATAGCAAAGACTGTGGTGGGTCTCAGGTTTTGTTTTTGAAGCAAGCAGAAGCCGTCAAGTGTCGTTGTCTATGTAAATATGAAATGAGGCCTGATTGTTTCTATAATATAAATAGAGCAACATGGAGAGGAGCATGTGTCACTTTCTGCAAGTTTCTCAAAAGGTGGCTAAAAGTAGCAAAGATTGCCACATATTCCTAGTTAAGTAAAGTAGAGATTACCACGTGTGTCCTTTGTTGAAGCAAATAGAGATTGCCACCTATCCCTATGCTCCTTTTAAAGTTTCTCAGCCAAGAAATGCTATGGATCTATTTTTTCAAGCTATTAAAGTTTTGAGGAAGTAGATTGTGACAAGTGTTAAAGGCAGAACATTCTTGAGCAAAGATATAGTAAGAATATAAGGTAAATCAAAAAGCACCGTGTGTCCTTGATAAGGTTGTGGAACCCACCAACTGTCATTCTCTAATGTCTCCTAAAGTAATAAGAAGGTTTTCAAGAAATCTTCCAAGTTTATTCTTTTGTTAAATAGAAGGGAGCGTCCTGTGATCAGTTTCAGCCAATGAACTGCTGAAAGACAGAGCATTTCAGAATCTAAGAAATATCTTCTATTAGACACTTCCAGTTCACTTAGATTTCAGTTGGGTCATTATATTGGGAACACAAACAATCTAGAGTGAATCCAAGGCTATAAATAAGGGTGTAGAGATCACCAAGCACAAGGACATACTTAGAATTTTCTAAGTGAATTATTGTCAAGAGTTTTAGACTTTCTAGAGCTGTGATTAGGAATGTCATTTGCCTTTGTTCTATTTTCTTGAGTTGGAAATTTTATGTAACTATGTATATTTTTATGCCTCTTATGTGACTATATAATTAATGAGAAGATTTAATCCTATGCCTTTGTTGATATTTTTTGTGTCACTGCAAAAGTAGTCTAAGTTGTGAGCCTTTGCTTCTATTGTTTTCATCTTTTACATTGATCATGCCTTGTTTTGTCTTAAATGTAATTGAATCATACATATAGTTTCATTGTGCTCAGATTAAGGGTTGAATTACATTTAGGCATATTGCCATAGTTAGATTTTCTTTCTTTGCATTTGTGTTTCTGTTAAAATTCCTATCCCTTTTCCAAGTATACGCTTGATATAAAGAAGAGACCAACTTCTTAAAAATCTGGAGGTTGTTTCAAGTCACAAATCCCACATCTTGAAACTTCCCATTGTTGGTGTTAGAAAAAAGTGCAATTTTAACCATCAACACTAACTATGTGCATAAAATTCTATTTGAGCAAATTGTGCTTAAACACAAGAGTAATATGTTGTTTGTTGGCACTTAACGGGGACATATAGATCATATGAAATGGTTCCATGAATTTTTAAGTGGTTTTATTTATTTATTTGTTCAATTAAGTGCTAAATGGGTGAATAGGTGTCCATAAGACTAATAAGAGCTATAAGGGCCTAATTGAAAGGTGTAGTTGCTTAAGGGTGACCCATAGATGATATGGCTGACCTATGAAGATTGTATTGAGACATGTATTTATATATGAGAGATTTTTTAAGGCTTAAGGCATGACTAATGGCTAACTAAGGTTTTGTTAATCATGAATAATCTATAAATAGTGGAACCAAAGATGATGGTTTCTAGACTTGAGTGAGAGATTTGACAGAGGCTTGTGAATGAGGAGCCAAGTGAAGGTTACAAATTTTGAAAGAGAAAGTATAGGTTAGTGAGGACCAAAAAAGATAAAATAGGATTATATATATATATATATATATATATATATATATATATATATATATATATATATATATATATATATCTAATCAAGGTGATGAATTTTATAACATAAGTCATTATACCTAATAAGCCTAGAAGAGGTAGAATGAGTGACTACGCTCAAGAGGCTATTTGAGAGAGTGTGTATGGTGAGTGAAGGTAAGGCAAAGTTTATGTGTGCCCAGTGGATGAATTTAATGGAATAAATTTTTTATTATGGTGTGTATGTGTTATAGTTAATATTTTATATGTCATAATAATGCTCTTGCAAGTTTGAGTGTTGAGTATGAGCATAGAGTTGAAGAGTGGGGTTAGTTGGGATATGTAATGTGTCCTAATTGATCTTTATGTATTGGTTAAAGTATGTAATTTTATTTGGTCAATATGGGAGTTTAGTAAGAGTTATTAATTTATGGATTATTGATCAGATCATATTTAGGTTTGTGTGTATGACCTTTCAGTTGTGTTGTTTGTTTAGTGATAGATTTATTGTTAAGAAGGTGAAGCGTGATAATCAAAGGTACATCATTAGGTGTTAAAGACATCAATTAAAAGGTATATTTGTTTATATGTGTTGTTATGGTTTCTCAACATCTGGGGGGTTAAATCCTCCTTATAAAGTGAAACTTGCTAAAAGTCTAGTTTTTATGTTTGTTTAACTAGATAGGTGTGGTAGCACCTTATGGGATTGTAGTCTCACTAAAGAAGGGATGATAGTTCGTTGATTAGTTACAGCTGGTCTAAACTGAATCTTGTCATTAGAAGACTCTTGTCCATATTAAAATTTTTATTGGGTTTAATTCCCTAAGAGGGTTTACCACATAGATGTTGTGTTGATGTGATGTATTCTCTCATTAATTCTTTGGTTGTATGTGTTTACATGATTATGTTTCTAGATCAAGTTGATGAATGATGAAATGGTTTTATAATTGAATTTTTATTGTTTTATATTGATTCACCCCCACCCTTAGTATATATTTCCAATATAAGCCTCTTCTTACTCATAATTCACCACTGTAGAACCCAAATGGCATGATCATTGATTAGGCCCTTGACTTTGTTGAGATTATTCTAGTTTTGTCATCATGGGCACATCTATGTTCTAAGCCACGAGAGCTTGATTGTACCTATAGATGGTATCCTTTTGTCATTGATCATTAAAATCTTGGTTGAAGATTATATTTTTGATAATGGATTGCCAAAAATACTGATTCTAGAGTAGGTACCCTTAGTTTTTTTAGCAACACTGTTTTAAATGACCAAATTTTTTAAAGTACTTGTAGTATTTGGGTTATATTTTCTCTAACTATTATAGTTAGGTTTCCCTTATCTGTGGCCTTGACCTTGTCCTTGGCCTTGGAAATTTATTTTATAGGGTGGCCTAGTTGTTTTATAAGATTGTTGTCAAGGTTTATATGAGGCTTGGTAAGGCCTATTAAAATTTTGTTACCTCTTAACATTCACTAGCTTATTGTCTCAGGACTGAAACATGCTCTTAAGCTCTTAAAAGTTCTTATATTCTTGGGAATCCCTAGATTGACTAGTGGAAGCCTTTTATTGATTTGGTGATAGTATAGAAATAATTGTAGGCATAGGAGTGTTTGGTGAATATTTTGTCATCAACTAACTGAAGGCAAAATGGGTATATCAACCATAGCATAATGAGATAACTCTCACCTCTTAGCAAGGGGAGGTTCCCTATAAACTGTTATAAACTAATATAAACTAAAAATAATAACTCAAGGGTGAGATAATATCATCCATTTCTCTTTTTTCAAAAATGATGTTCATAAAACAAAAGGAAAACTTCTCGGGTAATAATTGAATCCACATGAAAACCATGAAAGCATAAAGTCTTTTGTTGCTTCTCTTATTGATATACAACTTATATCATAGTAGAATGAGGTGCAGCCTAAAGTCTCCACCAAAATCTACAACAAAGTATATGATCACAAAGGATAAAAGTAGTTCAAAGCCTTTCCAATATCCTTTGTACTAAAACACAAAACATAAACTAAAGACAATTATAGTAGCACAAAGTCTCCATAATCAACTTCAAAACATCTTTCAAATTATTTTCACTTACTCTGCTTATTTGATCAAATGGATAAGATTATATTTAGGAAAAGGACGTAAGAAAAATTTCCTACATAACACAAGTTATTTCAACACAAAGTTTGAAAGGTCATTTGCTTTCTCATTCACCTGATAAAATTTGATTAACAATCTGAGCTCAAAGTCTCAAAAATGGCTTTCAATTTGGGTAGAGCTTTACCTCCACTAACTGAGAGAACCTCTTTTATTGAATTAGATATTACAATATATAACATCCAAAAGAAAGACTTGGGTGCTTCTTTTTCACAAAATGGCCCATGCTACATTGAATGCATTAGAAAGAGGAAGTCTTATGAAGGGGCTATGCTGGAGCAATTTACCAGCCTTGACTTTGGCATTTAAATCATATCAAATGTCTCCTCAAAAGCATGGGATGCCTAGTCATCTGAAAGGCATGGCCACTCCTCTTTATGACACTTACATGACTGTCCACTCATCTTTACTCAAAATAAGAAAAATGGGCCATGCAATTGAATGCTTACACTCTTTGATAACTACTTGGTGGATTGTTCCACCCATTAGAATAACTCTTCTACTAATGCTTTTGGATTCTCTATTTTGTTCTCTCTTTCCTTACTATATTTTTTCTCTTCCTGGTGATCTAAGCTCTTGGGGCTATCTTCTCACCTTTTGTTGGCTTCTCCGGTTCCTTTCTTAGTGGGTCACTGAGTTTGTCCTCATGTCTATGTCATTTTAAAACCAAAGGTTATCACATTGTCCTAAATTTGACATCCACAAGGACGTCATCGATTGCTTAAACATTTTAAACCTTGAACTATCTTTTAGAGTTCACCAGTTCAATGGTTCAATGGTTTAATGGTTCAGCGGCTCAATATTTTATGTTTTGCAAAGAGTCATGTTCACTCAGTCTTCTTATGAATTCAATGTATTGTTAAACCAACTATTTAAACATTCCACTTCAACCTTCCGTTTGAACCTTTTGTTTGAACCTTCTATTAGAACCTTCCATTTGAACCTTTTTAGAGGAGTTCAATGGTTCAAAGTTCAATGAGACTATGGTCAATCTATATAGTTTATTTCATATCATTGAACCCTACCATTGAACCATATATCATTGAACGCTAACGTTGAACCATCCTTAACAATTTTTTAGGAAATGCTTTCAAGTGTTTTGAAATTTTTTCTTATGAAACCCCACCTTTGAAAATGAGTGATTTCCTTTACTGAAAATGCTTCTACAATTGAATAACTTGACTACTCAGAACATTTTTGAGAAAGAAGGAGACCATTTTTGGCCTATAGGACCAAAATGGTCAACAGGTTGTCCACAAAAATAAGTGACTAGTTCTGGGAACAATAGCTAGCTCCAATTGGGGAACTTCCATGAATTATATTTTGAAATGATCGAAGCAAGTAGAATCTAGACTCTAAGTGCCTTCATCCATGCCATTGGGCCATAGAGTCAAGCCACCCAAAAAAGACAAAGATGCTAAAAACTAAATGAATAATAAAAAACAAATAAAGACTATACAAATGTATAAATGAACTTATCTGATACTTCAAGGATTGAAGTGCTTCAGATGTTGTCCACTATGAGGTAATGAGAATGGCATTCCATCTTGATATTTCATTAAGAAACTATTTTCACCATTGAATTGGTGAATGTCAAATGGACCTCTCCATAAGGATTCAAATTTTCCATACATTCCTTTTGGTTCTCCCCTCTTGTCCCATAATAAGACTTGATCTCCAGTCTAAAAATCATGAATCCTTGCTCTTTGGAAGGTGGTGCTAGCATTGATTAGACCAAAAGGCATTATGTGATATGCAAATGTGCCCCAAGGTGTAGTGAAAATTGTTTTATATTGATCTGCTTCATTGACTTCCACTTGATTATACTCAAAAAAACCATCTAACATTGATAACATTTTTGAGCTAGTCACTATTTGCAATACTTGATCCATGATGTGTAGGGGGTAGTTATCCTTCAGATAATATTGATTTAGGTTTTTAAAATCAACACAGATACAAATTTCTCCATTCTTTTTTCTCAGAGGAACTATGTTCACGATCTAGGTAGAATGATGGATTGGAAAAATTATTATTCCATTTAACATCTTTTAGATCCTAGAAAGGATAGTAACTAATATTTTGGGGTTATTATTTTTACATCAAAAGCGTAACAATTCCCAATGTTGTTCATTTTGGGATTTTATTCCATACTCAAATTTATTTGATCAAACTCCTTGGAGGAACTTGAATCCATTTGTCACTGCTTGATATACCTATCATGCTTATCAAATAAATTCTCAAGAGAAACCGAACCTTTTGGAATTTTATTCCCTTTTAGTTGAAGGAACTCTTCACCAATTTTTGAATCTATTTCAAAAACTAATTCATGTGGTGGAGATTCACTACGTTCAAAATAAATCTCCTCAAAGCTATCCATGTTTTCCATAAAAGCAATGATTTGATTGTCAACATTAAACACCTACCAATGGTTGGCATCGTTAGGTACACTTGGTTGAAAGACCATCTCAATAGTATACTTGTGCCCTTTGAAATATTTATGAGGAACCATGAGGGTTGCAGAGACAGCGAATGAATCTTGATTATTAAACTCTCTTGACACCACAAAAATATTAAAAGCATCAAAACTTTCAATGCAATCCCATACAAGATTGCAATAATGTCACAATCTTTCTTTTTTAGTTTGATATAGATTCCTTACCTAAAAAACCACCAATTCAACATCTCTTTGGACATGAAGAAACTTAACACCACTAGCATGAGCAATTTTCAATCCAAGCAACAAAGATTCATACTCGGTGGTGTTGTTGGTATTGTTGAATTACAACTTATATGAATAAGAGATAATTTCTCCTTGAGGGGATATCAAAACAATTCTGGCTCTAGAATTGGTAGAAGAGTAGCTGCAATCAAATTTTAAAATCCAAACATCATTAGAATTTGATCTTCTTAAAGATTTCTCTTCATCAAGCATGGAAGATTCTTTTTTACCTGAACTTTTCTCTAACAATTCTTCTAATTTTCTATCTAATTTTTTTGAATTTTTACCTAATGAGCTTTCATCTGATGAAATAGAAACATCTTTAGTGGACAAAAAATAGTTACCCATTCCTAAGGATTCAAACAAAATTTGAGCTTCAAGGTCTCACATTTGAGTAACAATATATTTTGACTCTTTTTTAGGAACTAAATTTTGCATGATGCCCTTAATAGGTATCCTCACTTTAGATAGATTTATGTTCAACTCTCCACCTACATCTTTACAAAAATTACGTCTGAGAAAAAGCCATAGGAAGCTAGAACATTAGCCACTAAGACTATCATCTTAATCATCTTATCTAGGAAAGCCGCAAATACAAATTGGACATCTTTGATTTGACCCAAAAGTGGCACTTACTTTTTTTCCATGGAGAAACATCTCCTAAAAGTCTTAGTCAAGGTAAGACTAAGGGAATTTTCTACCTTGGCAAGCATAACATTATCAGAGGCTCTAGAGTCTATTATACAATTACTCAATTTATGACCATTTATCAATAGAGAAACATAGAAAGGTTCTATTTTCCTAGGGGAAATAAGAGGAGTAATGATAAGATTATTTTAGGTGGATTTGTTCTTTTGGGTATTATGAGTCACTTTTGAAAAATCTTGTCCTGTAGGGATGGTTTTGTTTTTGATATATTCAGCCAATCTATCTAACTACTCAGGGTTGGCTTGTAAGTACTTGTTGGGGATCAACCAACAAGGTTGAATACTAATATACAAGAAACTTAATGTAGAATTAAATCAGAATGATAAGTAACTAGAATCAGAAATAGCAAAGAATAAGAGATACAAGAAACCACCCTGAAAACTTGTATTAAACTCTTTACAGAAGGAATACAATTGAAGAAACTTCTTTTCTTCCACACCTCTCTTAGATGTACAAATCTCTTTCTAGATCTCTTTCCCTCAAGAGCTCTCTCTCTCAATTACAATCAACTCTAACAACCTAGAATGATTCACATATACAATTTTGTACTATTCCAATTCTTAATAAGCTATGAAGATCTAATCCTATATATAATATTAGGAAACATGAGCATGCATTTACAACCATTAGATGCACCTCCTAATCAAGGGCTCAAATCAGTCTTACTAAAGATAGAGATGCAGACTTAAGAATAACACTTAATCCTATCATGCAAACATTCTATTCTATCCATGAAAATAGCATTCTGGATGCACAGGTGACTGACGTCGATCCCTACCTATCTACCTGTGACCAACATCGACTGATACATGACCGACGCCAACATCTCCCAGTCGAATCCTAACCGATGTTGATCGCTCCTAACGGATGCTGGTGACTGTGTAAATCCTGCAACTTGCAAACTCGCTCATTTGGTGAAGCTTTTAGCTCCACACCTTAACAATCTCCCACTTGGAGATAAATAGCTGCACTAGTACTTGTACAGAAACATCTTCTAGCTCCTCCATCTTCAAACTCAATCATGAAGACCAATAAAAGTTAAATGAAGATTCAACTTCTCTTTTGTTACCAGCTTGGTTAACATATCAGCAGGGTTCTTATCTATATGGATCTTCTCTAGCTTCAACTCACCATCCTCCAATACCTGTCTAATGAAGTGGTACCTAAGCTGTATGTGTTTGATTCTTGAGTGAAAGGATAAATTCTTAGCCAAATGAATTTCACTCTGACTATCACTATATAATCTACAACTCTCTTGCTCCTTTCCTAGCTCTTCCATGAACCATGTCATCCATATCATCTCTTTGCTAGCCTCTGTGACTGCAATATATTTTGCTTCTATAGTTGACAAGGCAACAACCTTCTGCAACTTTGATATCCAACTAACCGCCATTCCACCAACAGTGAAAACATATCTTGTGGTGCTCCTTCTGCCATACAAATCACCTACCATATCCAAATCTACATAACCATGTAGAGAAGTGTTTGACCCACCATAGCACAAATGCCTACTACTGGTTCCTCTCAGATATCTGAGGATCCACTGAACTGCTTTCCAGTGTTTCTTTCTTGGATTGCCCATATACTTGCTGACAACTCCCACTGCTTGGCAATATCTGGTCTAGTACATACCATTGGATACATTAAACTCCCTACTGTGGAAGCATATGGAACTCTGCTCATGTACTCTACCTCATCATGTGAATTAGGACATTGTTCTTTACTCAATTAAAAATGTCCAGCCAAAGGTGTGCTTATTGATTTTGCATCCTGCATATTGAACTATTTCAACACCTTGTTCACATAATTCTCTTGAGACAAAATCAACCTGTGATTTTTCTTGTCTCTCTTAATACTCATGCCAAGGATTTTCTTTGCTGCTCCCAAATCCTTCATGGTAAATGTGTGAGCTAATTTCACCTTAAGCTCAGAGATATCCTTCATGTGTGATCCTACAACAATCATATCATCTACATAAAACAATAGAATAATATATCTACCATTATCCAATCTCTTAAAATACACACAATGGTCAGATTGACATCTACTGTAGCCATGCTCAGTCATAAACCTATCAAATCTTAGATACCATTGTCTAGGAGCTTGCTTGAGGCCATACAAGCTTTTCTTCAATCTGCACACTAACTTCTCCTTACCTTTCACCTCAAATCCTTCCGACTGATCCATATATATTTCTTCATCCAAATCTCCATGAAGAAACATTATCTTAACATCAAGCTACTCAAGATGCAAATCCTCAATAGCAACTAAAAACAATACAGTCTAAATAAAAGTCATTTTAACAATAGGAGAAAAAATCTCACCAAAGTCAATACCTGGTTTCTGTGCAAATCCTTTCACTACCAACCTGGCCTTATATCTCATCTATCCATTCTCACCTTCCTTCAATTTGTAGATCCATCTGTTCTTCAGTGTCTTCTTTCCTGCTGGCAACTCAACCAAATCCCATGTTTGGTTCTCTTTCAAGGAATCAATCTCCTCATTCATGCCTAGCTCCCACTATTTCTTGGATTCCACCTGTATTGCTTCATCAAAACCCTCTGGTTCTCCACCATCAATAAGCAATAAATATAATAATGAAGGGGAATATCGGATTGGAAGTTCACTTACCCTTTCTAACCTCCTAATGGGCATCTGAGACTCATCCACAACACGTTGTCCACCCAAATTCTTTGATAGTGATGACCTCAGTCACCTCCAAGCCTGTAACTGACTGACGTCAGTTCCACATGACCGACCTCAATTCCTTCCTAGCTAACGTCGATCACTGTCTAACCGACATTAGTTCCTGTATTGCCGACGTCAGTTCCTACCTGACTGATGTCGGTCTCTATGTTTTCTTGTTTGTGATTATTCTTTCCTTTGAGCTCATTTTGGACCATCACCTCGTCCAATTCTCCATTACTTTGCTCAGATTGATTCAGCTTCTTGAGCTGATCACTATACATCACCTTCTCATTGAAAATAACATCACGGCTCCTAATTATCTTGTTAGTTCCTAGATTCCAAAACTTAAATCTGAAATCTCTAGAGCCATAACCAATAAATGTGCACCTCATAGA
Source organism: Torreya grandis (assembly GCA_037957365.1). NCBI lineage: Eukaryota > Viridiplantae > Streptophyta > Pinopsida > Cupressales > Taxaceae > Torreya > Torreya grandis. The sequence goes on along the minus strand of JARHVA010008137.1, from coordinate 324,115 downwards.
CTTAACATCCAACTTATTTCTATTTTCCTTATCAACGTGCACAAAAGCTTCACAACCAAAAACTTTGAGAAATGAGAGATCTACCTTTTTACCTATCCATGCCTCTTCTAGAATTCCACCATCTAGAGCTGTAGAGGGTCCTCTATTAATTAGGTACACTATGGTATCCACAGCTTCTACCCAAAACTCTAAGGGCAAACCAACATGCAATCTCATACACCTTGCACGCTCCATTATTATTCTGTTCATCCTTTCAGTAACTCCATTTTGCTGAGGTGTCCTTAGACCCATCCTTTGCCTATGGATTCCATGCATATAACAATACCAGTTGAACTTATGGCTATAGAACTCACCACCATTGTCAAATCTCAGGCACTTTAATCTCCTACCTGTTTCATTCTCAACCAAAGCTTTCCAAATCTTAAAAGTGTCAAAAACATCAAATTTATTCCTTATGTAATAGACCCATACCTTTCTTGTAGCATCATCAATAAAAGAGACAAAGTACTGTGATCCTCCAATAGAAGCAACCTGAGCCGGTTCCCACACATCTGCATGAACAAGCTACAACTTGTGCTTCTTCTTTATTGACCCAGTCTTGAGAAAACTCACTCTCTTCTATTTTCCAAAGATACAGTGGTCAAAAAAATCCAAATCTATGCTTTTCAAATCTGAAAGCTTACCTTTTGACTTAAGAATAGACATTCCCTTCTCACTCATGTGGCCAAGCCTCTAGTGCCACAACTTTGCATCCACATCTGAAGTAGATAATATAGAAGGAGAATTATCAGTAATATAATTACATAAATAGAGAGTACCTACTCTCTTACCTCTAGCCAATACAAGTGCACCCTTGGTAACCTTCCAAGATTCAACTGTGAGAGTTACTGTACAACCCTCATCCCCTAACTTTCCTACAGAAATCAAATTCCTCTTCAGGCTGGGAACATGCATGACGTCTCTCAACACCCATGTGTTGCCATTCTATATTTTCAGCTGCACTTTTCCTTTGCCAACAATTTTACAAGGCTCATCATCCCCTAAATAAACTATTCCAAAATCTCCATGGACATAGTCACTAAAATATTCTCTATTAGGGGTTGCATGAAAAGAGGCACCAGAATCTAACACTCAAGATTCTATATTATTATGCAAAGAGAATATAAGAGCATCTTGTGCAATACCTGCAACTTTTGCTTCTTCTTTACCTTCATGTTGATTGTCCTCTTTAGGTTTTAACTAGCAATCTTTGCTTATGTGCCCTATCTTTCCACAATTCTAGCAGGCTATCCTCCTGCCATTTCTGGATTTGGATCTACCTCTCATCTTTGACTTAGACCTTGATCTCCTATGTTTTCCCTTCTCTTTTTGCCTTCCCCTACTCTCAAAACTTAAAGCATTCCCTGATGTTTCCTCTGTGCTTTTCCTATGAATTTCTTCATTCAAGATTACACTAACAACATCATCTACTTTTAAAATATTTAAAGTAGATGTAGTATTACTAACTGCCATTACCAAGCTATCCCAGCTTTCAGGCAAAGAACATAATATTAAAAGAGCTTTAATTTCATCATCAAACACTATTTTGACTAAATTTAATTGATTTACAATTCCATGGAAATCATTTAGATGATTAGATACAGATCCACCTTCTTGCATTTGCAAATTAAATAACTACTTCATGAGATATACCTTATTTGAAGCTGAGGGCTTTTCATATAAATTTGCTAAAGTAGTCACTAACTCTATCGTTGACTTTGCCTATGATAAATTAGATATCACAGTAGATGCTAGACTCAATCTTATAGATCCAAGAGCCTTTCTATCAAGAACTTCCCATTCTTCATCTTCCATGTCTATGGGCTTCTTTAAAACTCCACCTAATAGTAAGTATAGATCTTTCTGATACAGATAATCCTCTATCTGCATTCTCCATAATTGGTAATTCTTGCCATTTAACTTCTCCTTTCTTAGTTTACTTTCTTCTACCATTGCTTCTCCCACTCAAACAAAAATCCCTACAAAAACCCCTGTGAGTACCCTATAATCAACACACACTAAACAGATCTGAACCACCTATTAGTGAACCTAAGCTCTGATACCACTTGTTGGAGATCAACCAACAAGGTTGATTACTAATATGCAAGCAACTAAATGTGAAATTAAATCAAAATGATAAGTAACTAGAATCAGAAATAGTAAAGAACAAGAGATATAGGAAACCACCCTGAAAACTTGTATTAAACTCTTTATAGAAGGAATACAATTAAAGAAACTTCTTTTCTTCCACACCTCTCTCAGATGTATAGATATCTTTCTAGATCTCTTTCCCTCAAGATCTCTCTCTCTCTCAATTACAATCAACTCCAACAACCTAGAATGATTCACATATACAATTCTGTACTATTCCAATTCTTAATAAGCTATGAAGATCTAATCCTATATATAATATTAGGAAATATGAGCATGCATTTACAATCATTAGATGCACCTCCTAATCAAGGGCTCAAATCAGTCTTACTAAAGATAGAGATGTAGACTTAAGACTAACACTTAATCCTATCATGCAAACATTTTGTTCTGTCCATGAAAATAACATTTTGGACACACAGGTGACCGACGTCGGTCCCTACCTATCTGCCTGTGATCGATGTCGGCCGATACATGATCAACACTAGCATCTCCTAGTCGACTCCTGACCGACGTCGGTCACTCTTGACCGACGTCGGTGACTGTGTAAATCCTGCAACTTCTCCATAATCAACTTTAGAACATCTTCCAAATTATTTTCACTTGCTCTACTTATTTGATTAAATGGATAAGATTATATTTAGGAAAAGGACATAAGAACAATTTCCTACATAACACAAGTTATTTCAACACAAAGTTTGAAAGGTCACTTGCTTTCTCATTCACCTAATAAAATTTGATTAACAATCTGAGCTCAAAGTCTCAAAAATGTCATTCAATTTGGGCAAAGTTTTTTCTCCAATAACTAAGAGATCCTCTTTTATAAAATTAGAGATTACAATATATAGCATCCAAAAGAAAGACTTTGGCACTTCTTTTTCACAAAATGGTCCATGTTACATTGAATTTATTGGAAAGAGGAAGTCCTATGAAGGGCCCATGCTGGAGTAGGTTACCAGCCTTGACTTTGGTGTTTAAATCATATCAAATGTGTCCTAAAAAGCATGGGTTGCCTGGTCCCTTGAAAGGCAAGGTTGCTCCTCTTTATGATACTTACATGATTGTCCACTCATCTTTACTCAAACAAAGAAAAATAGGCCATGCCATTGAATGCTTAAGCTCTTTAATAACCACTTGGTGGACTATTCCATCCACTAGAATAACTCTTCTGTCGGCACTTTTGGATTCTCTATTTTGTTCCCTCTTTCCTTGCTATATTTTGTCTCTTCTTGGTGATCTGAGCTCTCAGGGCTATCTTCTCACCTTTTGATGGCTTCTTTGGATCCTTTCTTAGTGGGTCACCGAGTTTGTCCTCAAGTCTACATCATTTGAAAACCAATGGTTATCCCATTGTCTTGAATTTGACATTTGTAGGGATGTCACCAATCACTTGAATCTTTTAAACCTTGAACCATCTTGTAGAGTTCATTGGTTCAATAGTTCAATGGTTTAATGGTTCAATAGTTCAATGGCTCAATATTTTATGTTTTGCAAAGAGTCATGTTCACTCAATCTTCTTATGAATTTAATGTATCATTGAACCAACTATTTTAACCTTCTACTTGAACCTTCTGTTTGAACCTTCCATTTGAACCTTCCATTTAAACCTTTTGTCTGAACCTTTTTAGCAGAGTTCAATGGTTCAATGCGACTATGGTCAGTCTATATAGTTCATTTCATATCATTGAACCCTGTTATTGAACCATATATCATTGAACCCTGATGTTGAACCATCCTTCTCAATTTTTTAGGAAATGCTTTCAAGTGTTTTGAAAAAATTTCTTACAAAAACCCACCTTTGAAAATGAGCAATTTCCTTTGCTGAAAAGGCTTATGTAATTGAATAACTTGACTGCTCAGAACATTTTTGAGAAAGAGGGAGACCATTTTTGGCCTGCAAGAGCAAAATGGTTAACAGGTTGTCCACAAAAATGAGTGACTCATTTTTGGAATAACAAGGAGGAATGACATCAAGGGGAAAAATAGAAACTAAAGATGGTATGATCTTAGGGAGCAAAGGCATTGGTGGTTTAGATGTAAGCTTTCTAACTTGCATGAGTTAGTTTTACACTTTGATTACCGGTTCATATGTGTTTTTTAATGTGTTTCATCTCATGGACTAGATCATTACTATAATGTAACTATTTAGGTCCTTCGAATAGTATAGGAAGGCAAATTTAGGGGTTGGCCTAACAGAGACTAGGATTCTATCCCAAGTTTTTTTGAACCTTGTGTTGAAGTCTTGCATGACTTCATGAGGGGATTTTTTTATTTTAGTTAACTTCTTTGCAAGTGATAAATGACCTATAAGTGATAAATGGTCACTTTTATCAGCAAATATTTTACACAAATCCTCTCCTAGTTTGTCCCATGTGGCAATAGAACTAGCAGCAAGGCTTTTATACCAGTCTAAGGCTTTTCCTTTGAAAGAGATGGCTAATAACTTAATCTCCACATTTTCCTCATATATATAATGAATGTTTTAGAATTTAGATATATCTATGAGGTGTTCAGAAGGGGTTGTATCTTAGTCTCCAGTAGAATAAGGGACACTTTTAAGAGCTACTACTAGAATATCATCATATTGAAGGAGGGCTAGAGAACTTTGGAAATTAAAATCTAAAAAATCTCAAGGAAATACCATGTCTATGAAAGGATTTAATGAATATCTCCTTGTAGGGGTAAGCCTTAAAAGTGATTTAGGAACAAAGTTGCCTTTATATGGGTGTGTATTATCAATTCTTAACATTTTAACTAAATTTAAAATAAATTCAACAAATTCAAAGGGAATACCTCTATAATATGATATTTTTATCACCTTTAGCATGATAATTAGTTACTATTCTAGTACTAGATTGTTGAATGTTGTTTTGGAGTTGCCAAACGTTGTTACTTGGAGGATATAACTACCACAAATTGATCAAATCAACATCAAACTTTGACCAATATTATTTGAACTATGTGTCCCACCAAGTGTTTTATGAACTATTGTAACATCACTTTTCGCCCTTGGGGGAGTTCTTCATGTTCCCTCTAAATGAGCTACACTATGATAACAACCCCAGGATGTGGGTCACCTACGGTAGGGTTAGACCTCTGGAGAAGGCTAGCTTCCTCTTAATGTATCACCTAAACTAATTTATTTCAATAAAAAAATGATTAGAAATGGGGAAAAGGATCCTAATAAATTTAACCAAGCGATGCACCAAATTAAAATGAGAACTCGCATAAGCATGAAGTAAACACTAAGGAAGCATAAGACAATGCTAACTCACACAGTCTCAAAGAAATTAACTAGTTACATAAGTGTGTCATAAGATAGATATAGGAAGCAATGAATGAAAGAAAATAGGAGTTATAATACTCACTAAGAACTTGAATCAATGATAGACATAAAACTAACTTATAACTACAACTAACTTGAAAACACTTAGAAATGAGAAAGAAAGAAATACAATGGGCATGGAAGATTCTGCTTCACAATGCCATCATGTACAAGCTTTATTAAACACAGTTTAGAGGGGAGAGATAGGTAAATAAATTCTTTATTGATTCAAGAGGTGTTTCATATAAATGTTGATAGGGCTTAGACTTATCAAATGAGATTCTTTATTCTTATAGAATTGAGAGAGAAAATCTTATCAAAAAGTGAGAGAGTCTTTTCTTATAAAAACTAAGAGAGAGATTAAAAAATGGGAAGATTGGGTAATATAGAGAATGGGATAAGAAAGAACAATGGGAGCATGACTACAGAAAACAATCAATGAACTACCACCTCATTTCTTGAATTTTGAACCATTTTTGATCTGATTAGTACTAATCCTTCATCAAAAGGCTGCACTTTATTTATCCCAATAGTTTTTGAGTCATTTCATTTATTAATCAACACACTAGAAGATAAGAGTGTATCTAAGGTGGTGATTCATGATCTTATTTATGAAGGAATATCCTTAAAAAATCTGATTGGCATTGAATACTCTAACTACTACTCTTCAATTCCTATATCTTCTTCTTGAACTTCTACACTATCTCCCAGTTACTTGCATTATAAGGACAAAGTCCTCATACCTTGAACTTAACATGCCATGTCTATTTTATGCAGCTATTTGTCAGAGTTATGACCATATTAAAAGATAAGACACTCTTTTATATCTTTTTTATATCTACACCCAACCCAAATTGAATATAGATCCACTATAGATTAAAAACCAATCTCATTTATTGGTTTTCCTATAACTATTATGTCTGTGAAAAGCCTAGAGGTTGCATAGTCTTGTATTGAACTATATTAGGTTTTAAATACACCTATTTTGATTTTGAAACTTATGGAAGCTAAGGACTCATGTATGTGGTGTTAAAAACACAATAAAATTGAGTCTACATGCTTTAGATCCTCCAACAGATGTCTTGACCAAGAGTTAATAGTGTCCTTTGAAAAAATTGCCTTAGTTCAAACTGAGTTGAATTAATTCTTCATTTAAAGTCCCATGGCTTTTAATTTTAATGTTATCCATCAATCTTGAATTTACACAATCTAATGCACTTCATCGGATTTTATGTACCCACTAACACTATCAGGTCATTGATCACTATTTGATCTACTCTAAGCTTCCATGATTTAGACATTTGTCTTCACTGCATTAATCCTTAAAATTCATTTACTTTTTGACATCTTCTCAGCATTAAACATAATTTATACAATTGATCACATACCATTGATCTATTTGGACCTATTGACCTTGTCAAGCACCATGCACCATTGGATCTTTAATCAGGTACTCAATACCTTGACACTTATTATCCATGTGTTTATGCTAAAATTTTGACTTGACTTCCACCATTTATCTTCATTGCATGATTAAATGTGTGCTATTGGATCTATGGGACCCATTGATTCTATCCTTGCCCAATCACCATTGGATCTTTAGTATGATTGAATGTCAACCATTATGTGTTCTTTTTGAATCTAAACAACTATTTAATGATGCCAAAATTTGACATCTACATGCACATTTAAGGATTTTTAAATCCAAATGGTTAATTTATGTAGCTTTAACTTGACACCCCCACACATGTTTCATTCTACAAGTCTAACTTTGAAGCATTATATCTTGAGATAGACAACTCATGAATACATGAAATTTGTAGATAATTTTTAAGGAGTGAGAAACACCATGTCCATGTGGTCTTTTAGCCTAGATGCTTTCTTAAGTGAAATTTATTAAATGCATAATCAAGTTGATATGTGTATTTATACATGACATGCTTGTGATAGTTTGGTTCTTCTAGACTTGTGCAAGAAATTATTGTCTCTTTAGAAGGCTCCAATGAACTTCTAAGACTATGTTCAACCTTATTCATTCCACTGAATACTTAAAACACCATGAGAACTTACTGGTTTTTTCACTTTGTAATCCTAGAACTATTTCCAAGTCTACTTTCTAGAGATCAACAAATTGTACTTTAATATTGCTTAAAGTGTTTCAAAAGCTTTTCAAGCAATATGTGATATTATTCTCTCACTTTAGATCTTATCATTCCATCCATTACTATACTTAGTTAATCACTCCATACCAAGACGTTTAGAAACTGATCCATCTAGGCAAATATCCATATGTAGGCCAAAATTGGCCAAATATAACTATTAGGATTTACATTGAATGATAGTGGTGAAGAGAAAATTAAAAATGAAATTATGATCCTTATTTATCCATAAAAATTTAGAAGGTCTAAGCCACAAAAATCATTTTTGAAACTATATTAGGAATTGTGTAGTAGATTAACATGAAAAATTTAATTGGAAATATGAACCAAAGGCATTGTATATACTTGACATTGTAATTATGTAAGATGCACAATTTTATATATTTTAAAGTATTCTAATATATTTATTTTATAAAGTGAAACATAATGAAAAAAAAATCTTTAAATTTATGATGTCTAGAATAAAATGGTTTCTGGAATTTATTTTTTATGCAACTTCACTCTATGGAAAAAAATTATGGACTAAGTCTTCCTACTTTTCTATATCTCAAAATTAATTCAAATTTTTGAGGATCCTTAAGGTAAAAAATTATATTTTCTTTAAATTTTAATTTTTAACACTATATGAGTTGTAGAAAAATTATTAAGAGGGTTTTTTATACTAACATTTTATGCAATATCTAGAATTTTCATAAAATAATTCATCGAGAAGCTTTAAATATCACATTATTATTGTTGTTCTAGACACATAAGAAAGCAAATAATTAAATTTATTAATATATGATTATTTTAGTAAAATAATTTAAAACAGTTTTTCAAGACAAATAATATAAATATCCATGCAAATTATTGGGTTCTAGGTCTTCATAATTTGGGATTGTTCTACCTAGGGGATCTTAGGATGACTAGTAAACAACTCCAAGAAAAGGTTTTCCTAGGATGGCTTTAGTTATTTTTCTTTATCACCCAATCTAGGATACTGAAACTCAATACGATAGTGATAAAAACAAAAACATTTTCTTGTTATGACCCTATCATTATAGGGAAGTATCTAGCAAGTTTTTATTGGAATGATCCACTTGATCAAGACCCTTCCTCTATTAACTTGTTTTCTACTACTATTCATTTTTCTTTTTTTATGTGCTATAACTTTCTTAGGCTTGGAATGTGGTTTGTTGGATTTGTTCCTATGCTTGGATAAGTTTGTCATTATGGCATGCTCTCATAACACCTTATTTTTTGTGAATATTATTGTAAATATTGACATATTTATATTAATAATATAAAACCTTAAAATTAAATTAAATTTTACCTACTTTTCATAATGTTTTATGGACATAGGATAAAGGGATGCAAAAAATAATTATCCAATAAATATTTTCCTATAGCTTCATTTTTCATGGAGATTTAATGAAAGCTATGGAACCTCTTAGGAAATAAGAATATTGACTAAAAGTGGCACCTTTGTAAAATTTCTCTTGCTTTATAGCTTTCTTTCTTTCTAGTCATTCTTTGATTTTTTATTTTATTTTTATTTTTTAAGTTATGATTGAATGCCACTCTCAGGGTTCCTTTTCCTTTTTTCACTCATAATTTTTTCACTCAAATAAAATAAAATGAACTATATTTTAGATGGTACTTTTGTTCTATTATGCATTCCTTTTTTTAAACATATATTCACCATGAATGACTTCTCTAGTAGAAGCACTTCACTTTGAATAGAATTTTCCATGTAAGTGGGCTTCATCATAAATATCTCATTCTCCTTTGGCATCCCAAATACTTTTTTAATGAATCAATGACTATAGAAAGAGAGTATTTTTTACACTTTAAAAATTGCATGAGAGTAGGATGGGAGTCCTTCAGGCTCATTCTTACTTCTTTTTTCTCTCTTCACATGATCTATTCTTTCCATATCAGATTAAAAAATTGATTTGATACCAAATCTTGGTAGAGCTTAAAAAAATATAAATTTAATCATTAAATAAAACATTAAAAAAGGTGGAATATTTATACAAATAACTCAATCAACAATAGATCCTATAAAATAATATATCAAACTAATATCTAGCCAACAATATATTTTAGGTGGTTTGTCAAAAAAAACCCCAACCCCCACCATATATCCTACATAATTATTCCTCCCATAATATAATAAAAAACTAAAATTTTATGTGAGTATATTACTCACTTACAATTAGTCCAAACAAGGACAAATTAACTAGTAGACAATTAATTTCCTAATGTAATTAATTATTTATTCTAACAAAAATGTATATGGGATAAGAAGTAGTAGATAATTTTAAAGAATTTCCTAAAGAGATAGACAAGAAAACATTTTAAGAAACAAAGATAAATTATTAGGAAGAAATTATTTTTAAGGAAATGAAAAAATGGATAAGGGAATAATTATTTTTTGTAAAATAAAAGAAAGATACTTAGAGACATAAAATAACTAAGGAAATTAATATAACTTTTTACATAAAGAATTCGAATAGCTCAAGTAGTAGTAGAATCAATTACAGTTTTAAAACCTAAAAAAGCCTAAAATCGGATGAAGTTTCCTTTGTTAAAAAAGGACACAAAGAATTAAAAATATCATCTATTTATGGTAGACTCATATTTTAGGATTCATGGAATAGCAGATGAATAAATAGAAATATTTGACTTTATAAGAACATTGAGAGATAATATATTAGATTGATATATAGAGTTTAACCCATCTAACCCAGGACATGGTAAATCATGTACCAACTTCAATAAAGCATTTAAGTGATATTTTTACTTTATGTATGTTCTTATGGTGATCATTATCAAAATTATGGAACTATTATAGAAAGATAAATAACTAGTGAAAGATCATGATCAATGATTTAATGCATAGATTATAAGATAGGAGGAACCTCTCAACAAAAACACATTATTGATTCAACTATATCTTGGTACCATACCTATGCACCTCAGTAGATGGAAAGATATTTGAAACATTTATGGAAGCATTTAATATGGAGTCAAGTATAGAAGCACAATCATGGAGGTGTGAAATTGATTTCTCATTAAAAGGAGACATGGAGAAATAAAAATATGAATCAGATAAATTATGATTATAATAATATATTTAAATGAAGGTATAAGAATACACATATTACAACTCAATGGGTAGTGTCATAAGGCCTAGGATATTTTTCATGGTTCGTTACACATAAGGTCATTATAATAAATAATTTCCTCATTATGATATGTTTTCAATAGAATTAATGGTAAGGATAACTAAAAATTATAGAGGGATAACACCCCAAAGCTAGAAACCACTATAGAAGGAGAGAACATATTTTAATATATGTATAACTCATGATCAACATCGATAAAAGTTATGTTCATTAATGAAAGTTACACCATATACAAGTTATTTACTAAAATTTGAAACATGTGGATAATTTATCCATTATAGTTACACTTTCCTTAGGTAAGGTGTGATAAATGATATAGATAAAATGAGAGGAAGAGTAGTCTCGACATAAAAAATATCTCTATAGTCACAACAGTTTTGTCTACCACTAATGAAGCCTATGGGATACCATTTAAATATGGAATATGAAATTATAATCTTGGATACATTTTTGGCATCTCAATGTAAACCAAATTAGTATTACAATAATAATCAAGGGGCTCATAGGGGAAAAAGGAAAATAAGTAAGTAGGAATGATTCTATGGTGGTTTTATTGGAGGATATCAAGGAGAGAAAGGATATGATAAATATATGAAACCTCCCATATGTTAAAAAATATGGATACTTGGGAAACATATAAATGAACTTAACTAAAGAGCCATATATAAAGTGTAAATTTTTCCATGAGAAATGAAATCATGATTCCTTTACTTCCCCCAAAGATGATAAATACATAAAAATTGAAGGGAAGAAATGGAATAAATTTTAGGGTTTCCTCTGTAAAAAGGAATAAAACATCTTAGGAAGGTTATACAAGCATGCGAATATACTAGAAGATTTCATAAACTAAACAAAGTAATTAAAATATTATAAAATATAGGAATAGTTAGAATGTTATTAAAAAATAGAATTGATATTAGATAGGTTGAATAATTCCATGTGGATTTAAATTAGATTAGGGATAAAACTAAAAATAAAAATGTGTAGGTAAAATTTGAGGAACTAAAACCACAAGTGGTAGTAACTACCCAAAGAGGAAATAATATGGGCAAAGGCAAGGAAAATGTAATTTATCCCAAAGAATAATTATATAAGGGTGGCGATTATTATTACTTAAGCACACATCAACATGATATTATAATTAAGAAAATCAATATTATAATCTAAAAATATATATATAAGGCTAAAAACATAATGGAATATTTTGATGAAGAGGAGGTTGAGAATTTAAAACAAATTTTAAATTTAGTGAGAACCCAGGGAATGTTAAATAAATTGACATAAATTTTGAAATATTGGAATAAACGTGAGAAAGAGCATATCATTACGATGTGAGTTGGGGGGATTGTGGGGTCTACCTACAAATGTCTTTAAAATAAGTTGAAAATGAGTTAAAAAACAACAATCCTAATTGATGTGAAGATAAATGGTCAAGAGGTTAAAAATGCACTATTATACCTAGTGTAAATTCCTCATTTTTTCCCTATGGACCTTAGTTAAAATAAAGGTTAGATGTCATAGAGTCCTAGTTGTAAGGCCATGATATGTTTTCATTAATGTTTTTTGGCATTATTAAAAGTTTTTGACAAGAGGTTATTTCTTCATACATTATTGAGCTAACTTGACTTGGTTTTTTATTTAGTTTAAGGATAATATCATTACTTATTAAGCCTTGTGACAATGGGAAAGAAGTGGAATAAATGGTATACTTCTCATTTTTAAATATTTCATTATATAAGAATGTTAAGTTATGATCTGGTCTTATGACTCATATGTTGTGACATAGGGTGTTTCACACAAGACACTCATTACAAGAAAAAATAGCATTAAAGCTCTATATTTGATAACATTAATATATTTAAGCCCTAATTATAGGAATCCTAATGTAGTAATAGTAAATAAAAGTCATAGATACAAAGGTATAATATGAAATGGGTTGGCACTGTAATAAATACTAAATTATATTAAAATACACAATAAGGTCAAGGAATTACATAAAAATTAAGGATGAAGATTATTATTTAAATGTGTGATTTAAGCCTAATACCATGGTGAGGACATAGAAAGAGGGGTATATCATAATTAATATTAAATGGAATGTTTAAAGACCTAAAGACATAATTATGAAATAAGGAATTTAAAAATAGGACTTGGTCTCTAAATTATTCAAGGGGATTAATATATAACATGAAATATTGTTATGTTTTAATAACAATAAAACCTTGATAAAGGTTGTAAGGTGTAATGTAACCTGATTACTAATCATAATATGATCATTTATCCATAAAATATGTGTGTAGTTCACATAATTTTAAAATAAATGAATAAAATAATTAGAGGCTAAAGAATTGAAATAAATATCTAACATTAACATTAATCATCATCTTTATTCAGGTTGGTAAAATGTAATGAGGAGATCAAAGGGATTATCAATTTTATTTTACCTCACTACCATGGAACATGATGGCTGATAGGATAGGTGTATGGAGGATAAGTTTTAATGGGAATTATATGTTTCATTTTATATGTATATTTTGATAAATGCATTATTGATTATTAATTAATGATAATATTATAAAAAAATTTACAAGCTTATTCAATGTCTTGTGGCATGATATCTAAATCATCAAAACTCTGGGTTCTTGAGAACCCTTGTATGTCCTTAAATGGAGAAGGGACTAATGGAATTGGCGCACATAGTCATTATGATTTTTAATTTAAACTATAAAATAATGAGAGAAGATAAAATTCTACTATTTCAAAAAAGGAAGGAGAATGAGCTTGGAAGCCAAGCAAGGAGTCTCTGGCCCTATCTTAATTAGAGCTAAGTTATTCATCATTCCCTAAATTTAATTGGAAATGTTTTAATGATTTGAATTTATTCAAACCTAATTTTTAAAAAAAAGAGAGATAGACAAATTATTTAAAGGAATTTATCTATGATTTTAAAAGTCATTTAATGTGTTCTTGGAATACACAAAAACCTCTTTTAGATAGGGATCTTATAGTTTATTTTAAACTGGGTTTAAGGTAAAGTTTTATTAAATACTTAAGGTTTTTTATTATAAATCTTAAATGAGTTTTCTATGAATTAAAAAAAATTAGGGAATATTTACCTATTATTATGAGCTAGAAGGATTTTATATTTTTATTACACTTTAATTACTTTAATGTATCCTTTCCCATTTGTCAATAAATGGTAAAATCATGGTTTATGTTGTTTCTCTCTTCTTAAACCTTGTTATTTAATTGGATATAAAATTATTTTCTTATATAATGGTATATTATTTGGATGTATAAGGATACCATTCTATGAGAATGAAAAAACATAGGCATAGATGGGTATACCCATATATAATAATTATATGGCATGGATTATTGGATATTAAACCATTCAGGTGTGATTTTTGGGTATGAGTTTTGGAGTTTGAACATGCATGTTATGGTTCTAACAGAAAAATGTGGGTGTTTATTTTTATATGAAATGATCTCTTCTTTTGATTGATTTTTAGTAAAATAGCTTATGTGACATTAATAGTATTGAAGTATTATTATTTTTATGGTTTTAAGAGGTTTTTTCAAGTATAATTATTTATTTAAAATTTTATGATTCTATAAATAATTGGCATGCCAACCTCATGCTAACAAAATTGAAGTCATCTTAAAATTGTAGGTTAAGGGAGTAATAAAGGTTGGTCTTTTCAAGTCTTGAATGATTATGAAGTATGAATAGAATCCATTTCTATGAATATGAAATTAAATGATATATCACTATTTATCTTGAAACTTATGTTTCATGTTGTAAACAGTTAAAATCCACTTATTTTTCATCTACAATTTTCAAGTGCATTCATGTAACTATATTATTAATATTTATTCTTAATCAATTGTAGAAAGTTAAATGTTTTTAATGTTTGGAAGAATAATACTAAAAATTAATGAGGTAATTTTAGGTAGTTTACTTCAACCACTTTCATACTTAGTTTATTTATAAAGACACTTATTCCATTTAAGAAGGATCCTTATTATTATAAAACATTATTTTGGAATAAATTTTTAATGTTTGTATTGTATTCCTGTTAGGACAAATATTGCTTACCCCATAGTGATATAAAAATTATGTTGTGATTTCTCTCATATTTGGTTGTAATTTTAATGATTGTTTTCTATCTATGTTTTCAACCAACTCCTATGTCCTGTTAAAATATGATTTATAATAGATGTTATAGTTTTACGTACTTATTAGCAAGATGATAGTGTTTGGGCCAAGGTCACAATGAAATATTCTTCTAATGATGAATTCCATCAATTAGTTTGCTTTTTTTTGGTAAACTATCATATATTTCATTAATCCGTAAGACACCATCAGGGTTATAAGACATATTAAATTAATATTAGAATGATATTTTAGATTTTAAATTAGTTAGGTAATAGCCAAGGAAAGAAATACTTAATGATTAATGACAACATAATTGTTCAGTTCATCGACTCAGTTTAGTTGTGTATCACCTGATGAGATATATGTTTAAAATAAATGTTAACATGATTAAAAATTCAAGATCATATATGGAATTCATGTACCTCATTATAGAATATGTGTATAACTAAGTAGCTTAGTTTTTCATCTTCCAATATTATTAGAGTAATTTTATATGATGAGAACATTATAAAAATTAATTGAGGGAATAATATTGATGAAAATATCAAAGATAACACTAATTATTGTGATTAAGATTAAACCAAATATATAATAAGGTATCTTCATTGATACAATAATAACATAGATAATTATGTTGTATAGTCCTATAAGAGAGCCAATTTATTGACACTTTGTTTACTGAGATAAGTTTAGTCCATAAGGATAGGCTCCCCATATTTATTTTATTAAGTGGTTTATAAAGGATATGTCTATAAACCATATGATAATAATATTATGTTTTTCCCTACTAAGTAACTTCTTAATATATTATTAATTAATTGAGACGATTATGCATTTATGAAAATTTGAGACAATTATTCTCCCTGATTTTCCATGGCTTGTTAGTTTCTTTAAAAAAATATCTGACTTAATGGCATGGTATAGGTTATATAATTCATGTGCACAAGAGTCAAGTTTAAGAATCTATAGCACGTATGTATTATTGTTATGTTATGAATGAACACTACTAAGAGATTAATTATGCCTTGTAATGACCTATATATATTGTAAGGAGAGTAAACATAATTAAAGAATAAAAATAACTCAATTATCGATAGTGTTTTGTACATTTGTAAACTAATTAGTCATAACCATATATAATGTGGGGCTAACACTCTCAATAGGTAGGGTATATAATGTTTCCTTTGCTTATTCCTCTTAGGTCTCTAGGACTAAATAGATACATTTGATGTAAAAATTAATTACGCTATTAGAAAGTCAAGATAATAGTTTATGGATAACCAAATGATACTATTTTTTTTCAATTTATTTCATATAATATCTTAGTTTTCTCTTTGGCTGGAGAAATGCATATGAATATCAATTCATTGTTCTCTTTATTTAACTTAGATATGGAAATTAAATGATTAAAAAAGTATAAGTTAGGTAATCATGTTTGTTTATGAAACCATAAGTATATTTTCATCTAATGTTTTGTGGAGAAGGATCATTAAGATAATAATTACGAGCTTATAAATGCCCCATTATAATCCATAATAAAATCTTGTCATCTTATGGTTTCTAAATCAAATAAAAGAACCTTGATCATCCTAATAGAGGTGTATCTACTAAGTGGATTTATCAGTCATTACTAAATATATAAGAAATTTAATACTAGCTTGAAACATGACACCTAGGCTCCACCTATCTTGAATATATGGTTGAAGGAAACATAAGTTTTTTTGGCTAATCCTACTTGGGTGTTAATTACATTTCTAATGTAGCATATATAGGAAATTAACTAATGTTGAAATGGAAACATTATTTTTATATGATTCATAGATTGTGTTTGAAAATTTTCTATAAAGGAGTATCGCAACATATAGACACTATTTCACATTTAGGTACCTCTAATTAGGTATTGATAAATCTCATTAAATTAATATATGAGGGTCTATTATAAATGTATAATGTGATCTAAAGGTTTGAATAAATAAAATATCTATCTCATATAATTTTTTAGGGAAATGATGGATAAGCATTTAGGGTGAAAACCTAGTTTTCATAATTTTTTAGTTCTAATTGTTATTATTTTAAGTGTTTGAGTGCACCTAAGTAGGAAGAGTAAAATGGATGAGAAAAATAGGGTGAAAATTTGGATGAAATAAGTAACACACATAACTTGAGATAGACATGCACATGAGGCAAAAAACATTAACTTGAAAATCTTAGATTGGGTCACTCTCACACCTCATGCACTCATATCTATAGCACATAGAAGAACTGCTTAAACTCAAGAATGAAAATAGGCATAAAATTTGGCATAAGGTAAAAAAATCTAACTTTGAGTCCACAACATAGTGACTACCAAATTTAAAAAAAAACTATGTCTAAATTGAAGGTGGAAACTTAACAATAAATGTGAATAAATCTATTAGATGGGATTTTGGCAACTAGATCTTGTTTGAATATCCACCCATAGATTTAGCTTAGACATGTCATTAGACAATCAATCTAGTATTGAAATCAACTAGAGATACTTATAATTTAGTACCAATATCTAAGGTCTATAAACTAAGAACCAAATGGATCATTTTAGAGGGAGAGCTTAGCATAAAATAAGGAGACTCTACTAAAATTTTAATGTGATGATAGTCTTAAGATTAGAGAGAGAGAGTGTGTGTGTTAGATTAGTGTATAATTGAGATTTTCATGAGAAACTATATCATAAATAAGTTGTATCTTTATTGGAAAAAAAATTGAATGCACTTTATTTTGATTAAGCAATATAAATTCTTATATCCTTACAATTATGTGTGTGTGCATATTATTGGATGTGCAGGTTAGATTATATTCATTAGGAGCCCCATCCATGACTACATCAACTAGTATCAAATTAGGTTTTGAATCCTCCCTAATTTGAAGGAGATTACGTATATATTATTTTAAGTAGAAGACTTAAAAAAATAGTGGGTGAATTCAATAAAGAGAATATATCTCCAAGGATGTTTCCTAGTAAAGGATCTCTAGCTACACAATAGCAAACAAACTAGACAAAGTCCTAGATATGTTGTTTGTTATGTCAGCATGCCTATATTTTATTGAAGGGTACCAGTTAAAAGGGTTCATCCAAAGAAATTATGAGAGTGATGATGAGGCTAAATGAAAATGCATTGAATGATTAAATGGTTAGAAGATGGAGAGGGTGTTAAGGATCAAAATTAATCTATAAATGAGATGCTCTTGAGATCCATCACTTCAATTTTCAAGGATGTGAAAGTGGACCTACCATGTTTATTTGTAAGTCTAAATCATGAATATATTGTTGAATATATTAATTACATGGAATATTACTTTGCATATGAGGAATGTTTTGACTCCTCTACATTAAACAAAATTACATGAATTTGAAGTGACGTGTATCCCTATGGTGGAAGGAAGTCTAAAACTAATGATGTAAAAGAGGAAAGTCTAAGATAATGATTTGGGATAGGTTACTTGTCAAGATAATTTGAAATATTTTGTTTAGAGACTATCATATTGAGTTATTCAAAATACTTTAGAAACTCAACCAAATGTAGTCATTAGTTAAATAGTATACTAAGGAGTTATACAAGATTACCATCTAATCTGGCCATAGTGAGGTGTATAAGTAAATAATTACATGATACCTGAATGGATTTTAATTTTGGATCTAGAATGAACTAAGACTAACTTAAATACAAATGCTCGAGGAATTTTATTATTTGATGCTTAAATCAGAAGAGTTATCATAGAGACTATATAGTATCATGTGAGTTAGAGGAATGTATTCACAAGGAGGAGGATGTAATAGAAGGACCTAATGAAGGAAAGACATAGAAGTCACATCATGGATTAATGTGCATACTCAATACTAAAGTGAAATGTGTCATTTTTAAAAATGTAGTCAAAATAGAGTAGGTAGATTTTAACAGTCTTGAGGAAGGGGAATATTATTCTTATTAATGTGTTTATGGTGTGAGCAACCAGGACATCAAGCATTCAAATACCCACAAGTTCAAAATGAATGTAGTACAAGAATTGATGCAGGTGTGGATATAACACATGGACATGAGGATATTCTTGGGTCAATTCAGTATTTAAAGCATCCCAAACATAGATCATATTCAATCTTTAAGATTATTATTAAAGCCACCAAGTGAAGGTAAGGAACTGACATAAAAAGGAGTCTTTCTAGATCCATATGCAAGTGATGTTTTTAACACTAAAAAAATATAAATGATAGTGGTAGTGTGGATAGTTTATTATACATAGAGATGGTTAAAAAATTGGGCCTAAGTAAGATAGTGCACCCAAACCCATACAAATACTCATAGATTTATAAAAGTGAGAAAGTGATAGTTAATGAGTAATGTTTTATGAAGTTCCAAATAGGTGCATATCAAGATGAAGTGTGGTTTTATTTGATTCAAATGGATGCATGTCATGTACTTATAGGTATACCTTTATATTTTGACCCTAAAGTAGTACATCATGGTTAATAAAAAATGTATCGCTTGGAAAATGATGGAAAGAAGTATACATTTAGCCCCTTGAAGGATGAGGAAGAAAGAGTGAATACTAATGTGCACACAAGAGTGTTAATGGTTTCAAGAAAAGAGTTACTAATATAATATCTATGAGAGTAATTTTATGTACTCATACCCAAGATGGTAAAATAAGTTGAAAGGTAATATAAATATAATGTAGAGAAGAAACTTCTACATGAATTGAAAGAATTTTTAGATGAGTTCATTGACATTATCTCTAGTGATTTTCCAAAAACATTACCATTGATAAGGACCATTAGGAATTATATGGACCTGATAATGAGATCATGTTTTCAAAAAAAATCATGCATAGGATGATTCCTATTGAGAATGAGGAATCACAAAGTCAAGTGGATAATTTATTTGAAGAAATAGATAGTAAGGGAAACTTTGAGCCCTTTTATGATACTTATAGTACTGACACCAAATAAAGTTTGAGAATAGGCATGAAAGTAGATTCACATAACATAGATAAAATTGTGATAAATATATTTTACCATTATCACACATGGATAATATTATGAAATGATTGAGTGGTGTAAATTAATTCAATAATATTGACTTGAAGAGAAGATATCACCATATCATCGTATGATAGGGAGATGAATGCAAGATGGTGTTACAAAAATGAATGTCTATACAAATGGATAGTTATGTCATTCATATTAACTAACACACTTATCACATTAATGAGTTTTATGAATGAAGCGATGAAGCCATTCTTTGTCAATTATGACATTACATACTTAGATGAGATTTTGGGGTCCAAAAAAAAAGAGGAACATATATCACATCTAAGGACTGTGTTAGAGAGATTATGTGAAGAGAAGTTATTGATAAATTTGAATAAGTTTAGATTTATAAAAGAATAAGTAGTATACATGGGTTTTGTCATCTCTAAATAAGGGTTAAAAATGGATCTTAAGAATAAGAACATGATAATGGAGTCAAAATTTCCAAGAAGTGACTTCAAAACAAATATATTTCATGTTTATCAAGAATCTATAGAAAATTTATCAAGATCATAAAATGGATACACAAATAAATTATGTATACATTGCAGTGAGATCACAAATAATTTATCTAGATGGATGAATAGGAGTGAAACTTCTAGGAATTAAAAAATAAAATCAAGGATCATTTGGTATTAGAAATACTAGATTTCAATAAAGTATTCTAAGTAGATGGTTATGCAAGTGGCACAGTGATAGACACAATAATATGGTAAGAGGGAAGGCCCATATCCTATTTTATCAAAAACATAATTGATTCAAAGTGCATATATTCAGTCTATGACCAAGTGTTGTAAGTAATAGTGCAAGCACTAAAGAAGTGGATTCATTAATTGCTCCTAAAAGATTTTATAGTATATTCAAACCACCAAGTTGTAAAATTCATCAATAGCCAAGGGATGTTAAATCAAAGGATATATAATGGGTGGATTATTTTCAAAGTTACATGTTTATGTCAAAATATAAAAGTAGGGTATCAAACAATGCTAAGTAGGGTATCATTAGCTAAGTAGGAGAGCGCTAATGCTAAACAACATGAGATTTAAATAATTATTTTTGTTTAAATGAATGAGTTTCATCCAAATTATGAATAGTTTATATAAACACGATGAGCCTATATATAACTAATAAGTATGGATAAAATACCATGGTTAGACTATATGATTCAAGTGGGAAGATTTTTAACATAACACAATTATTCATACATAGAATCTTGATACATGGGAATTTGATCAAATAAAAGCATAGTATAGGACTATTCAGACATATTAGAAGTGACAATATGCTTGTACGAAAGGATGAAATATGTTATTGACTAAATATGGGACTAGATGTATGCATATATGTGAAAAGGTGTCATATGTTTTAGGTGTACAAGGAAAGAATCCAAAATACATGTTTTTAAAACCCCTTAACTATTCTAGATACACCATGGGAATATATAAACATGGATTTTATGCTTGGATTATTATAATGTAAAAGGACACATACTTCAATTTTGTTGTGGTAACTAGTTTTATAATATGGTATACTTCATCTCCTATAATAACAATAGTGATTCAATTAACATATCCAACATATTCTTCAATTAGTTTGTAAGGTTGAATGGACTAATGTGTAAGCATAGTGTTAAACACAAACACCAAATTTTTAGGTGATGTTTTTTCCATATTATGGAATACGTTTGGGACATTGTTGAATTATAGTTTTGGGTACCATCCACAAACTGATGGAGAAACTAAAGTAGTTAACTAGTTCCTTTAGAATTTTTTGAGCTATTTATTTAGAGTTAAATATATATATAATTATACATGGTGTTGGTTCAATCCAAATTTGTGTATAATAATTATATGAATTGGATAAGAATAAAGATACCTTTATTGGTTGTTTGTATAGTTAGTCCAATTAGAGTCACTAAGCTAAAAAGAATAGGGAAATCACATGAAAAGAGTAAAAGAATTGAATATTATGTTGATTATATGCAAATACTACATAAGTGAAGAAAAAAATCTAGAAAAGTAGCCAAAGTTATAAGCAACATGAAAATGAGAGGTGTATAGGGAAATAATTTGAGGTAAAATACTTAGTATTATCACATTAGTGAAAGGAAAGCTTCCACAACACTACTAAAATTAGTTGAAGTTTTATAAGATAGGACCTTATAAAGTGTTACGTAATTTCTCAGTAAACATGTTCAAGGTTGAGTTCCCAAAAGGAATGGATATCTCACCTATATTTAATGTGGTAGAATTTTATGATTTTCATGAGGTACAAGAATAAGGAGAAGAAAAATAAGAGGTGACATAAGTCTTGAAATAGAGAGTGCAATTGCCTAATAAGGAGATAGAAGATATAGAGTCAATTTTAAACTCCAAGGTTATGAAAATAACATGAAATAAATATTTAGTAAAATGTAAGAATCATGAAATAGAAGACACATTATGGTTAGACATTTCAAAGATTAGACATATGGATATGATCTTAAAAATTTCAACTTGTGATTTGGGATTCACATTTCCTATACTTAGGGTTTTTAATGTAGGAACATTCAGGGTGAAATCCCGTCTTGCATAATTTTTTAGTTATAAGTATTATTTTTTGAAGTATTTGAGTGTGCTTAATTAGGATGGGTATAAATGGATTATAATAATAGTACATAATTTTGGAAAAAATAATTCAAAAATGCAATTTGGAACACATGTGTGGAGGAATAACATAACATTAATGAATAAGGTCTTGGACATGGTCACACACATAACTTATGCATTTATATCTCTACCATGTAGAATAACATTTAGACTCAAGTGTGTAGATGGGTGCAATAACTTATAAAATATCAATAAATATAACTTGGTGGCCACATAACTATGACCATAAAATTTTTAATTAATCATTTTTAAGGTGGGAACCTAACAATAAATGAAATAAAATACATTATTTGGTTTTTTTTAGGTTGAGTTTCACTTAAATATTAACCCAGTAATTTAGCCTAGACACATCAATAGATAATTAATTTGGTAACTAAATCAACAAGTGCAAAGCATTTTTATAGCTTAATATTAATGTCTATAAATAAGGAACTATATGGATCATTCAAGAGGCATAGCTTAGTGGAAAAGGAGTCTCTATCAAAATTTGTTGGTGAGGGTAGTGGGAAGATAAGAGAGAGGGTCAAATTATTTTACACATGAGGTTGCCATAACCAACTCTATTGTAGCTAGGTTTTAGCTTTGGTTGAAAATAAAATTGAATGTACTTTGGCTTGATTAAGAAATAAAATACTTAAATCTTTGTGACTATGTTGTGTTTGTGTCTATGTGGATTATTGGCTGTGTATTGGATTATACTCATTGGAAACCACATATTTGAATACATAAAATAAGATAAAATAGGGTTGGGGGTTTTATAAATGTCTGTAATGATTAAATTATTATAGTAAAATATAATTGAATGACCTAGTAAATATGACTAAACCATGTGTTCTTTGTAACCCAATAGGCTAGAAGACTATAAAAATGTAAAATTAAACAAAATATATTATACCCATATAATATAATATATTGGATCCATAACACAGAGGTCCAATATTAGAATGCAACTTACATGTTGACATTAAATGACATTGTGCCAAATATAAGTGTCAAGATTGACTAACAAAAATGATGAATATATGTTTTTCATCATGTGAGTTGATAAGTGATAAGGTGAATGCACATGAGGTGATAGTTAAAAAAATTTAAGATTGTTTTTATAAATGAACTCTACATCTAGTATCAAAGTTAGTATAATAACACTAGAGGCCTTTGGGATAAAAAGTGACTTGGCCTTAGATACTACATTCATTTATCAAAAGAAAGGTTAGTAAGAAAATTTGAATTAATAAATTTTAAATATTTGTTTATTAAATTGAATAAAGCTTAGGAATACCTACATAAAATAAGCACCATGAGTCATTTTTTCTGAGGTATAAATGGTTCTTAATTTTTTTGCTCATTTAGTGGATATTAATAAACTTTGTTGGAATAATTTTGTTTTGGGATAAGGTCTTATTATACCATGTATTCTTGAGAATTTATTATATCTAATGTCTATATTAAAATGCCATAATGTTTTATGAATGAATACTTGAACTTGCCATTTATTTAAGCACAATTGTACTAATTATGTTTTAGTTTCATCAACACTTTTATGCCAATATTATTGATGTAATATGTGGTTTTATTGGATTTATCTTTGTATAATTTCACTAGTATCTATCCAAGAAAACTAAGACCCAAGAATCACAAAACATTATTGTTTTTATACTAATGATTATTTGTCTAAAGGGTCAGATAGACCATTAGGTATGTATAGAATCTTAGGATGGTATTAGTATGAGTCTTTATGGGAGAATTAAACATAGGTTATTACGGTGCAAATCAAACCTAAAATTTTGTAGTGAATACTTGTTGATCAATAATAACATTCATTACTTTTTATCCTTAGAATCAAGGTATTATTTTATTGATATTAAGAAATTTTTAGAGATTCTTACATGAAATCAATTTGTAATTTGATGTATTTTATTGTAAGACCCAAGTGGGAAACATTAATAAGACCCATGGCCATGGTATATAAGACCAACATAGGGAAAGTGAAAGGAATTTTTAGGTTATAAAAAAATATCTCATAGAGTTCATCTATGGAACATATTGCAAGATCAAATAAGCAAATAAAAGAATCTATTAGTAAGAAATACCATAAATATTTAACTAAAGCTTACACAACTCAAGTATTGATGAACTAAATAAAAATGATATCAATCAAAAGATGCAAAATATGTATTATAATAAGTGTAAGTCTTATTTAGAAAGGAAATAATCTCATAAGGTGTGAAAAAATCTCTAGGTTGTAAACAACTTGAATGGTCCATTAAAAAATGGTAATTTCTATTCTAGCAAAGCCCATTAGCCCATTAAGAAGAGTTATGAAGTTGATAAGGTAAATACTTGATTTAATATGTTTCTCATGAATTTTTGGAAATAAAAAGGTAATTAATTGGGACTTTAAGTCTATCTTATCTGAAATTATATGCTTTAAATAAAGTTAGGTAGGATAAACCTAGCACAAATATAGTCAATGTATTATTTTGTACAATATGAATTCATATTTTTGAGATAGAATAAGTGTAAAAAAACTATGTATTTGTCCCAAAAAGGTTCATTCAAGGTTTAATCAAGCATAAATAGTAACATTTTATAAAAATATAAGGTTAATAATATGATAATGCTCTAATTATTGAGTTATTATCCTTATTAGAGTAGCAAAAATATGCAATTGATGGAAAATCTAGTTCCATATAAGAATTTATCTTGGTATATGAAGTGGATATGTATGTTAAAAGTTTTCCAATAGATCCTAAGACATGACGATGATGTATATTTAATGGTGAAGTTGTAACATCCATAAAATCTTTTCTTATGGATCCTAGTTATAACATGCATTAGATGTTATAAAGACCTTGTTTCAAGGTCATGTCATTTTTTCCATGTTCATTATGCGTATGTTACAATGTTTTGTCACATTGAGTGGAATTACTACATAAATTATTGAGTTGAATTCTATAAGTTATTAATTTAATTTAATGATAATATAATTATCTATGAATCTTTGTGACTACATGAAATAAGTCAAAAATTGTATACTTTCCATTTTTTAAGAAGTCATTGTCAAGGGAAAATAATTAATGACCTACTCCTATGACCGAGATGCCATGACAAAGGTTATTTCACACAAGAAATTTTTTAAAAGAAAGAATACCGTTAAAATTTGTATAATTGATAGTATTAAGATACTTATGACCTAATTATTTGCAAGAAAAGTTAATAATAACAAATAAAAATAATAGCTACCAAATGTAGTATAATAAAATTAGTTAGGACTATAGTAAATATTGATTAATGATAAATATTGAAATATGTTACAAGAACCAAATGTGTTGGGCTATTATGTAGAAATTTAGGATAATGATTATTATTGAAATTTATGTTGTTAGTTTTCTATGTAGATTTTGATAAAGGTAGCATTGTTCCTAAATTCATGAAAATATTAGTAGAATGAATTATGTGATTATTCAGTGATTTATGCCATGATGTCTAGCTCATCTAGAACTCAAGGTTATGGAAAACTCTGGTGGGTCTTGTTAACTACTCAAACTTTCACCCTTGTGAAGGTTATTTAGGATAGTTTTTAATAACATGGATACAATCCTAGGCTATGGGTGGCCTAATAGGTGCATTGAATATCTAGATTATAAGGGATAACTCCCCTTGATGTATTAGTTAGGATCTCTACACCACACTACTAGCTTGAAATGGAAAAATAGGAATATAACATGAAATAAAATCCACCTAAAGGGATGATACATCAAAACTTATCTTTCACCTATCTAATATGCATTACGAATCTAAATTATGACATGAACCAGATTGCACTTCTCAAATAAGGAATCTCCAAACATCAATGTTTTACATAGAGGATATTAGCTTGATACATGATCTAAGGTAGCTGATCAGTAGGTCTCTTAAGGACACTAAAGAAATATTACCATTTCCAAACATACATATATATTCAATCACACTATGTAATTTTTAAGGATGATTAACCACCTATAAATAGGTAGTTAAGATAGGAAAATGTGAGTAAACGTCCACTATCATGGACATTCATCTACAAACTATAAGCATACATTAGTCACAAAATTTGAGGAGACCAAAATTTAGTATTATTAATTCCAAAGAGATAATAAAAGTGTCTTTATGAGTAGGAATATACCACAACCTAGGTTAAGGATGCTTAAAATTTTCAAAAATAGGCATACTTAAAGAAAAAGTGAGAAAGTAAAGAAAGAGAGACAAAAGCCAAAAAACTAGGGATGAGTCATCCACTTGGTCATCTTTCAACTTATACATAACACATGCTAAATATCCTCTTTCTTTCCTATTTGAAAAATGGCATAAGGGTATAGGTGGACTTTCTTCAATAGTTTGAAGAAGTCATAGGCATTAATTAGTAGAGTTTGATCCCTTGAAGTGCCTAAATTATTGATTGATTGGACCTATATTCATAATGAAGAAGTCTCCTCTCTTAAAATATGTCTTCATGACTTGATCAAGTCTTTAGCTAGCTCAATTCAATACTTTTCCTCATCTATTTATGAGGTCATTTCACCTTGTTGGCCTATTGGAAAGCTCTTATAAGCTTGTTTAACTTTGTCTCCTTAACTTGGCATAGGAGAGGAAAAGGCATCTTCAAGATTGTTGGAGACTCTTTCAACGAATTAAATCCTATTTGAAACAAATATTTTAATTTTTATTTCTTTAATTAGCATGTGGAATAATGACAAATCATTAATACACTTGTTGAAGAGATTTTATGCAATGATTTGGTGGTTTGATCACTTGAAGTCCTCTTGAAATATAGCGTAGAAGGTGAGAAAACTTGAGTTTACTTTGAATAAGGTAATTTTAATCCATGTATGACATATAAAAACCACATCAGACCTATAAAAAGACACTTGAATCAATCAAATAGTTTTAAATGCCTAGTTTTGCAACTTTACCTTATTTTTCTCTCTATTCCTTGTAACCCTCAAAATAGGTAAACCTCCTTTTGTACAAGAATATATGGATTTTAATAGATAAATAATAATTTTATTGATGACCTATTATACCCTTGCATCCCCATTCGAAGTTTCGTGACATAAATCTGAGTGGAAGTACATTGTTTAGCTCATTTTATCTCTCAAATTAGCCCTAATTAGGCCTCCTAGCCTAGAAATTGAGATTTGACACAAAATCAATCACACAAAACATCCAAAAAGTTTTTAATTCACTTTTATCCTAAAAATAACATGATCCATGTCAATTTTTATCTCTTGAGACTCTGTATAGATGGGTGAAACATGAAATGGCCAAAAACCCTAGTCTAAGTGTTTGTATAGGCTTGAGAGCTAGTTTCAGTGTTTTGGTAAGAATTTTATAGGATATATGGCTTGTAAATGAATTTTTGAGACATATAAAATCATTATAAAAATTAATACCTTGAGATTGAAACCTCTTATTGTACTTCATAAGGCCTACATTTAGGCTTCTTGGCTTCCAAACTAGTGCATTTTCCACTTTTAACCAACTTGACAACCTATAGAGATTATGTTTCATATTGAGATATATATAGATGTGTTTATAAGGTATAATAACATTCATATAGTCTCAATTGACCTCTATACCTGATTTATACACCAACTCATATCGTGTTTATTCACATAGACACCTACAAACATGCTTTTTAAATAATTTTGTACACCTTGTTCTTCACACATACCAACACAGGGTCTAAGAGGGTGTTGATGAGGTCTAAAAATATCAAAAAAACTTTTTCAAGGAAAATAATTTTCATTATAATAAATTTAAGGACTAAATTTCTCCATCGGGTTATTATGAAGGTTTTAAGAGGGTTTAAGAGAAATTTTGTTCTTAACAATGGTTCATAGAGGTGAATCCCTCTTTCTCTATTATAATTCCATAGGGTGATATTAGAGAGACATATACATAATCCCAAAACACCATTATCTCTATGAAAAACATCCTATATGATCTAAGCAAAATTTTGACCTTCTTGAGCTCTTTAAAAGATGAAAGAGGTTTTTTGAGGTGGTTCCTCTTTTAGTGATAATTCATAGTGTATAGGACATCAACCAATGAAACAAAGGAATTTTATTAAATTAATAAATGATTTTTAATTCCTCACATATCCATATACTACCATTTATGTTTTCCAAGGAGCTCTAAGCTCTACAAGTTAGCTTCTCGGGCAAAGTTGACTATGTATGAAGGTCGAGAAAAGTCTTTTTGGGTCCTAAGACCTTAAAATGAATTTTAATGCCAAATAATCCATTTAAAAAGTTTTAAATGATCCATAACATTATTCTCCATTATCTCCCTTAATCACTAACCTTCTAAAATGTCTAAAACCTTGACTCTTCACCATTTAAGTGTTTATAGGTAACCTATGCGTATTGACCCTAAAGGTTTATTCCTTGAGCCTTTATCCTAAAAGGATAAAAAAATAATGGAAGTATTTTTTAATGTCATATACATGATTTTTTATCATTATACATCAAATTTTAGTGAGAAATATTATTTTCTTCACTTTTCTCTAGAGTAGACATGTGGGTCTTCAATAGAGGGTGTCAGCTTAGCATGAGCATGATTTAATTGATTGTAGCATTATAATCACTTTAAATGAATATAAATACCTTTAATAATTTCTATAAGAGATAATAAAACTATATAACACTTAGTATACCATCACAAGTATGACTTTCCTCCACTTTTTCTTCACATAGATTAGTTGTATGTAAATGTATTAGGCTTCTTGACAAGAGATTGCTTATAAGCCTCAAAAATTATACTTGAACATTTAAGTGACTCTGATCATTGTTAGGAATTCCATAATACTTCTCATTATATTTATTCATCCCTTTTAATTACTCTATTATCACTAAAATTATACCCTTCTTCAAATATATCCAAGACAAGGCTTAGGTGGTAATGTGGGCTCATTATATGGTAAGTTATTAGAATAGGGTATTTTGAGTTAGTCATAACCCCTATAGTGTCTCAATAATGGTTTTAATTAGTCCCCACTCTCTCTACCTTTATAATACCTCTATCTAACATTAACACCTTAGTCTCTCTTGTTTGGTCCTATGGCAGCCTGTACGTGGCAACTTGATCTCTTTGTATGATGGGATTTTAGGTATATGGTCTATTGAATTAGTCTCAATTTTTTTTTAATCCCATCAGATGAAATCATATATAAAAATCCTATTTATTCTATTTAAATCTTCAATATCATTCACTGAACACTATACAATTAGTATTTTCCCCTTTTGCATAATAGGTTTGTGTGTTCTCCATAGGTCTAAGTTGCTACTATAAAATGAAAATCTTATAGGCCATACTCTTCAAATGCATGAGATCTCTTGGATATAATGGGAATGTATGATATTGATGTTATCTCTACCATGTTATGCTTCATTCACAATTTTGTTCATGTTTTTCTTAACTTACTAATATAAGCCTATAGGTCTTCATGTAAATTAGATTTTCTTGACTGTGTTTATATTTATAAATCTAGTTGTCCATTGTAATTTTGTAGATAAATGTATTTATCAAATCAAAACCTCACTAGGTATCCAAAATACTTATGATGTAATATGTATTATCTTGAAACCATCATAATCACCCCTTTAACATATAGTCTATTAAGAGAATGGAGCATATGAGGCATATATAATTCAAGTTATAAATGCATTAGGAATATAAAAAAGGAAATGAACATTTAAACATTCATTCAAACCATGTATTTTAGCTCTTCATATTTCATCTATCCTTTTTGAACTTCATCATTGATGCATGACTATTGCATTTTATGTTTGAAAGAGACGTATGGTTTAAATAAACCATTGAGACTATATTTTGATGCTTACACCTTGTATGGGGCTTGTCATAATTATTTAAAACCTTGGAATTAATTATTTACTACCTCATTACTCATATCATGAGGTCAAAACTCTCAAAAATATTTTACCATGCAAGATAAGAGCTTTCAACCATGTTTTCTTGAGGCAAATCCACACAGTCTTCATGATGAGTGATGATATGAATCTTTACGAGACTAATACATAATAATTAAATGATTATAAATATTTGAATGAAGTAAGAAGATTATGGAAACATCTTAAAATCTTTGGATGCATCAAAGTCTATAGATAACCTTGAAACTCATGTGTAAACCTATAAACATTTATTATGAAACTCTCTTACACAACTGACCTCCCACATGTTCCAAATTGGTAGATGAAAATATAATATGTTTATCTATACCTATGAGGCTCCTTTATAATTGATCTTATGCAACCAAAACATATGGATTATAATTTCAATGAAATAAAGTAAGCTTCTGTGGTTAACTAGCTCTTTCAGACTACCCTATCTTCTTAGTGACTGTTCATAAAGGAAATGGGATGTATATAACAAAAAATGACATAAATTCAAGTATTACTAGTACCCCATTCTTTGGAATACATTTCAAGACCCAACTCTCTCTCTCCTATGTCTGTATTAAGCATTTGAAAACTACCTTTGTGAGCTTATGAAGAGGTCGATGAAGGAGAAGACACATATTTTTGCACTTTTATGACTTTTGAAAGCTTAAAACTCATGTATAACCTATAAAATACCAAAAGACACTTTTAAATAATTTTAACCTATAAATTAGTAACCCAAGTCTGTATAAACTCATAAAACTACCTTTTTGGAGTAAAACTAAACTATCCTAACATGAAGACCATTATTATGACTTCCTCTTGACATTATTACATTGAAAACTCATTTTAAATATTTTAAAAGTGAAATGGTACATGTTTTTAATATTTATCATCTTGTAAATTGACTTAAAAGCATCTTCAAGTGCAAAAAAAGATCATGTATATTTGATGACCTCATGTAGACAAAATATATTAATTCAAGATCTTTTAGGATGTCAAATGACTTATTTAACATATGATTTAATGATAAATTCAATAAAATCACCTTGATAAGGATTATTTTGGTCATAATTGAAATCTAGGTTTATCCAAAAACCTTAAACTTTGCTAAAATACCTCAATTTCATCAAACAAGGTTAAAATGTTTTAAACTAAGTGATAAAGGGAAAAGACTTGACCTAATAGACTATGTATCTTATTGACACATCATACACATCTATAGGACTCAATAGATTGAATTTGAAGGCATTAGAAATCTTGGCAAAGATATTACCTTAAACAATGCTAACAAGACCTTACAAAGACAAATTGAAGACTATGAAAGCATGTAATGGGCTATGAACTAGTTTAACAAGCATGAAAATTAAAGTTTAAAACTATAGCAGTGAAAATTTGACCTATGAAGTCAAACTTGTCAATATGTCCTTAAATATATAAGAGAATAATAAAGGTGTTGTCCATATTCTCTATGATTTTTAATAGCAATAAAAAAGATAAAATAAAATGATATTTTACTTTGCCTAAGAAGGAAGGAAAATTTACTTAGAAGTTGAGTAAGGAGTTAATAGTCCTATCTTACTTATAAGTAAGTTATTCATTGTTTGTCAAATTCAATTGTAAGGGTGTAAAGATGTAATTTTAAGTTGTGAAATTTTTGGACCTATTTCTACCTAATTTTAGTTGTAAAAAGAGTGAGTAATAGTGTTTTAAAGAACCTTTTTGTGATTTCAAAATTTATAAGTTGTGTTCTTATATACATATAAACTCTTTTTACATAAAATGACTATTATAAAAAAATTCTAACCTTGGTTCAAAGATGATTTAGGGTATGTATCTAAGGATTATAATTATAAATAGTAAGTTAATTTTCTTTCAATAAACAAATAAAATAAAAATTAAGGTATGATTAATGCTTATGGTGAGCCAAAAGGCATTTTTATTTTCATTACCACTTCAATTATAGGAATCTCTTCTTATCCATTTGTTTAGAATGTAAAAAACATGTATTATATCTATTATATCTCTTTAAATAGTGTTATTCAATAAGATATTCAATTTTTTGATTAATTAATGGCATTTAATTTGAATGGATAAGTATACAGTTCTATGTTCATGAAAAAACATAGACATAAAGGGATATATCCATTTGGGTTTGGCATATGGAATGTGTAGAGTAAAAATTTAATCTACATTTCATTCTATTTTTATGTCATGCATTGCAAATTTTTGTCTTCACATACTTTGGTCTGAGATGGCAGAGTTTTGAAATAGAGTGGAAGCACTATTTTCCTCTTTGATTCATTTTTTGTCTAAGTATCAGAATCAGGCAGAAGCTGCCAAGTGTCATCATCTGAGGCACTTTTTATATTTTCTATAAGTTGGTCAAAATGTGCCACACATCTCATAGTGACTCAGTGAACGTGCCAAGTGTCAGCATTTGTAGTTTCATATCAGTACCCACATTTCATCTCTTTTCAGTGAAAGGTTTAACAAGCTTAGTATCAAGTAGGTGGAAAGCGCCAAGTGGTAGTCACAAAATGTCTCAATGTTGCTTTTATAAAATTAGTAGAATGTGTCACATACCCTAGTAGGATAAAGCAGAAGCCACCACATGTTGCGATCTAAATTATCTTCATTTTGGCTTCACTGATATAGCAAAGACTGTGGTGGGTCCCAAGTTTTGTTTCTAATTAAGCAGAAGCTGCTAGGCATCACTGTCCATGTAAATTTGAAATGAGACCCAAATTGTTTCTATGGTATAAATAGAGTAAATCAGAGACTGGCATGTGTCATCTTTTGTAGGTTTCTAAAAGGGTAGCTACAAGCAACAGAGATCACCATATAACCCTAGGTAAGAGAAGTAGAGATTGACACCTGTCTCTGTGTCCCTTTTAAAAGAAATGCTATGGGTCTTATTTTATTTTAAGCTATTGGAGTTTTGAGGAAGTGGATTATGACAAGTGTCAAAGGCAGAATGCTCATAAGCAAAGATACAAAAAGAGTATAAGTTACGCGGAAAGTGCCACGTGTCTTCAATAGGTGCTGCAAAACATGCCAAGTGTCATTTTCCAGTGTCTCCTAAGTAATAAGAAGATTTTTAGGGAATTAACTAAGTGTCCTCTTCTATTTAATATAACAAAGGATCGTGTGTATCTATTTCAGCAAGTGAACTACAGGGAAATAGAATGTTTCAGAATCTAAGAACTATCTTTTGATAGACACTTCCAGCTTAGTTATAGTTTAATTTGGGTTGTAAGTTTAGGAATGCATAAACAATCTGGAGGGAATCTGAGGCTATAAAGAGGAGTGCAAGGCTCACCAAATCATCATCAGATACTGAGAGAGAGAATTTTCAAAGAGAATTATTGTAAAGAGCCTAGACTTTCTAGAGCTGTGACTAAGTAATATCATTTGCTTTTGTCTCATTTTCTTGAGTTGAAAGGTTTATATAACTGTACCTATTTATGTGCCTCTTATATGACTAGAAAATTAAAATAAGAAGATTGAACCCTATGCCTTTGTTGATATTTTCTGTGTCATTTGCAAAAGTAGTCTAGGCTATAGACTTTCTAGAGTTGTGATTAGGAATGTCATTTGCTTTTGTTTCATTTTCTTGAATTGAAAGGTTTATATAACTGTACATGTTTCTATGCCTCTTATATGACTGGAAGATTCAAATAAGAAGATTGAACCCTATGCATTTTTTGACATTTTCTATATTACTACAAAAGTAGTCTATACTATGAACCTATGTTTCTATTGTTTCCATCTTTTACATTGATCATGCACTTTTTTGCTCTTAAATGTAAATGAATCCTACATATAGTCTCACTGTGCTCAAGATTAAGATCAAATTACATTTAGGTGCATCACCATAGATTAGATTTTCTTTCTTGAATTTGTGTTCTATTAAATTTCTATCCCTTTTCCTAGTATCTACTCAATATAAAGAAGAATCAGCTTCTCAAAAATTTGGAGATTGTTTCAAGATGCAAGTCCCATATCTTGAAACTTCCCATTGTTGTTGATTAGAATCAAGTGCAATTTTAAATCATCAATAGAATGTATTGATAGGATTTGAATAGTTTAGGGGT
The DNA here is from genome assembly GCA_037957365.1 of Torreya grandis. Classification (NCBI taxonomy): domain Eukaryota; kingdom Viridiplantae; phylum Streptophyta; class Pinopsida; order Cupressales; family Taxaceae; genus Torreya; species Torreya grandis. The sequence continues at coordinate 289,365 of JARHVA010008137.1, read as the reverse complement.
GATTTATTGAATATAGTATAGGAATTTGAATAGCCCTAGTCTGGTTATGATAAATAAAGGTTGATTAATTTTTGCCATGAATGACCTATGCTCTTGATTGATTTTTAAAAAATTATTAATGTGAGATTAATATATTTTTCTAATAGATATAAGGGTTAAGGACCCTCACCTAGATACAAGAAGAAAAACTAGAAAGATATGTAAATCCTAGGAAAATCATGGTAATTACACCTCCAAAACCATCCATAAAAATTACAAACAACACACCCAAAAGGATGAAGTAGCAGAGAAAAATGAAGCCAAATATAGGTATAAATGCCCTTCCTAAAAACTCATGAGTAAGAATTAGAGTCAACATCACCACTGAGCAAACACAAATGGCCATCGAGAAAATAAAAAACATAGTAAATGCTATAAAATAAACAAAAAAAGAGAGAAAATCCATAGTGGTGATAAATAAATGCCAAAAGCCTTTAGGCTTTGTGCCAAAGTCATATGGGAAGGTAGATAATTCCTTTTCCCCACCAATAAAGACACACTAAAAGATAAAGGATATTAATGGACATTAATTATATCTAGATCCAACTATTTCTCTACCATGTTGTCTACTATAATATCCTCAATTTAATCAACACCCCTATTCACCAAGAATTTCGCTAGACAATTTGCTTCACAAAAAAGTGGTTAACAGTCCTTGAATTAAAATCAAAAAGAATAGGCCAAACACTAGTTAATATGTTGTTAATATACCAAGAGACACCTTATTTCATCTTAATAGAGTGCACTATAACTTGTGAATCTCCCTCAATGATTAAGTTATCAATACCATAAGATCAAACCAACTGAATCCCCATAACATCAACTTTAGATTCAGCCTCATCATTGATACTATTAGGAATGTGGATAGATAGAGCTTGGATGAGATAATAATAACAATATATAATATAACAACCTAATCTTAAGGTGTTAGGGCTACCCCTAGAGGCCCAATTAAAATTGAGCTTGAAAAAGCCAACTTGGGGGGTGACCAGCCAATGCTTGATCTAGCTATATTTTTTAATTTCATAAAATTTCCTCATTTAATAAGAGTTAATTTAATCAACATCCAATTCGGATTGACCTCTAAATCCAATTTAGATAATCTATCATTCCTTTTTCATATTTGAGTTCAAACAATTTTTGAAATTGAGATTTCAAGCTTGGAAAGGAAGGTTGCTAGAGGAGTGGAGGAACTAAAAAAATTATGTTATTCCTATCATTCCATATGGAATAGATTAGTATATTTATACATGAAATCAATAGATCTATTAGAGTATCATTTCCATTACCAATGTACCATGTAAAAAAGACTTTGGCAAAACTAGAATTTTGAGCCTAGCTCTAGCCTAGACAATTACTTAACCAATCCCAACATGCTATTGTGAATGGACATAATAGAAGTAAATGGTCAACTAATTATTCATCCCTTTCACACATAAAACACATATAAGGACTATTCTAACCAAATTTATTTAACCTATCTTGAGTGATAATTTTTTTTTGAATAGTCAGCTAGATAAAATCTCTAGCCTTTTGAAGACCTAAAAACTCTAGCATAAGAGGTGCAAAGTGGGACAACTTTCCACTTCATCCATAATAATTTTGTATCCCAGGTTAAATTTTTCCTTACTTGATTGATCACTATCCCAAAAAATCATATCATTTTTACCATTTATAAAGACCCTTCCCATTTTTAGAAAGGAAATAAGCATGATTTGCTCATTATCTAGGATATTCACCTAAAGAAGGTCCTTCCATTTGCAATGGAGATTCATACCATAATTTACTGTATCAATGTAATAAATTATAAGAGTTCACCATAGATCAAATATAATGGTTCATGATTCTTTCAAATCATGAAGTTCCCTTAATGGCTTATGGCCATTCCAAGAATCATCCCAAAATGTTGATTTTTTGCCACTATTGATGATTTATGAAACATTATTAGAGATCAGAGGGTGGATATACATCATAAAGTTCTAAATGTGAGACCCAATAGGTGGGTTCCTAACATTGAGGATAGACAAAGGATATTGATTATCTAGGTAATTTAAAATCAAGATTTGGTTTCTCAAAAGGTGTGGATTTGAGACAAGATTCCAAACAAGTTTGGCACCTAATTCCTTGTTCTACAATTTACACTTTCTAATGTTGCATCCACTAGCCCTCTTATCTAGGCATAATTTGTCCTAAATAATAATATGAATTTTCTTTTTTTCAATTGTACCCTTCCAAAGGAAGGTTTTACATAATCGATCAATGGTTTTAATCACTCCAGATGGAGGTATGAGAATAGAAAAAAAATAAATCAAAATAGTAGAAAGTACTAATTTAATGAGAGTCCAATGTCTAACCAAAGTTAAAATAATTCCTTTCCATGAAGAGATCCTATCCTTAAGGGATGAGATAAGGTTATCCCATAGACCATATTTACTAGTGCCCTCAAAGAGAAGAACATGAAGGTTCTTGTTTGGTAACTTGCCTATTCTAAAGTTTAGAATCTGAGCAAGTTTGGGTTGTAACCTGATTGAAATATTTATAAAGAAAATTTTAGATTTATGGTTGCTAACTTATTGACCAAATGCTTTGGCATACATGTTCAAGATAGCTTTGAAGTTGTAAGCTTCTTTGATGAAGGTTTTGCTAAGAATAAATGTGTCATTAGTGAATTTTTAATGATAGAGATTCTCTAATCCATCAGTGATAATAAGGCCTTTTATTATTCCTACTACCTTTATCCATGGATAGATATACTTAAAGCTTCATTCATCAGAATAAACAAAAAGGGAGAAATAATATCTCCCTATCAAATTCTATGATTTTTTTGGAAGAAACCCATATGTCCTCTATTCAAAATAATTGAATACCTTGGTGTTGAGATAAAATAAAAAATCTAGTTACACCAAATTTTGTGAAAGACAAACTTCAATAGAAACTTAAAAAATAATATCCAATTGACCTTGTCATAGGCTTTACTTATATCGAATTTGATCAACATACCTTTTATATAAATTATTGGTTGAATAATGGAGGATTTCATGAAATGCAATGATATTGTCATAAATGTGGTGTATTGGTATGAATCCACCTTACTCCAGATAAATTAACTAAGAAATGAAGGATTTCAACAAGAAGGAAATGGCTTTGGAGATTATTTTGTAAATAATGTTGCAGAGTACAATGGGATAAAACTCCGCAAAAGTGGACTAATTAACAACTTTAGGAATTAGAGAGATAAAAGTACAATTGATGTTAGAACTAACCTTACTTTCTTCTCTTAAAAATTCAACCACTGTCATTACTTTGTGACCAATTATTGGCCTAAATTCTTGGTAAAATGCTACTAGAAAATCATCAGGGACTGGGGCTTTGTATTTTTTCATGGAAAACATAATGACTCTAATCTCCTTATTCAATAAAGGAGATAAGAGGTGATGATTTTGTTGGCTCACGACTAGAGAAGGGATAAAGTGAAGAAGGCTCTCATAGGAAACCCAGTCTGACACCTCATCTCCACTCAACAAATTTTGGAAGAAATCATTTGCCTTAGCTTTTATTTCTAAGAAAAAATCTTAATCCTTAGAATCTTTATTCTTAATTTTTTTTTAATATATCCTTTCCTTTGTTGAATTGTGAAAGGATTTTGTGTTCTAATCACCATCTTTGAGTCATCTTTCATGAGACTTTTGTGTCCATAATATCTCTTCCTGAATGTTTAATTCCTCAAACTCTACCAAAAGAGATTTTTCCCACTAGTAACAATCCACATCCATAACAACATTCATAAAAAAATATTTCAAGACCTATAAATCTACCTTGACTCTACTCAATTCCTCAAAAATATTCTTTAAATGAGTGGCATTCCAATGCTTAAAGTAGTTTTTATGAATATTAATTTTTTGGCAAAGACATGAATGTAGTTACCTTTGATATTGGGGACAGAATTCCACCAATAATTTATAGTTTCAAACATGGACAAATCATGAATCCAAATCATCTTGAATTTGAAAGAGCTAAAAGGAACAACTTGATATTCATAAATGACCCAATTAATTGATAAATATTTAGGCCCTAACACAGGCAAGATGTGGCTTTCTAGGATCTAATTAGAGTCCAACCATAACTAGTTGATTAGAAATTTGTCAAGTCATTATGTAATATTGTTGAAGCCTTTCCTACAACTATTCCATTTATATAAACCTTTTTTGGCTCTATATCACTCAAATTTTTTGTGTCTAACAAAGAGGCAAAGTCAATTTGAGATTGTGTTGGCCTTGTCACATCCCCTCTCGTATCCTTAGAGCTTAAGATTGCATTAAAATCTCC